>OY992881.1:103129144-103339666 GCA_963921405.1 Cepaea hortensis | reverse complement strand
AATTTACTTCCTCAATGAGGACTTTTGCCAACTGATATTGTCCCCCTTAATAGCGTTATTAACTGTGATGTACGAGTTTCAGGAAGTGTGCCCAGCGTACAATTGGGGTTTAGTATAATGTGAAACTGTTCAGAGTGCAGTTGTAGTCGGCAGTGTCTAGTAAATACGACGATCTCGGTTTATTTCCTATGAAATTGGCGTCGATCTGGTTTTATAAATTCGAAAACATAGCCATCCATCCATCCATCCATCATGTGCCATGCCGGTAAGCGTGGGCGGTCATGTTCTGCCATCTCACTCGATCAACAGAGTCGTGGATCAGTTCCGTGTTTTTGTCTCGACCATGCCACAAGGCCAAGCCATCCAGATACTTGTTTCTAGGTCTTCCCCTTGGTCTGTTCCCCTCGATCTTACCAGTTGTCACCAAGTTCTCCAAATCATTTCTTCTCATAACATGCCCAAAAAATTGTGACTGTCTACGTCTAATGTCTCTGATCAGTTTACGATCTTCATTTGTTTCTTGAAGGACTTGTTCATTGGTCTTTCTGGCTGTCCATGGTATTCTTTGCATTTTCCTCAGAAACCACATTTCTACAGCCATCAGATGTTTCTCAGCCTGGCTGCTCATTGTCCAAGCTTCACATCCATATAAAAGTACAGGTTCTATGTAGCATCTCAACACTCTTTTTCTCGTTTCAATTGACATCTTTTTATTGGTCAGTATGTTTTTCATCTTGCTAAAGGCTACTTTTGCCATGGCGATTCTTGTTCTAATCTCTTCAAGGCATCTCCCATCAGATGTTATTACTGTTCCGAGGTAATTGTACCTATTCACATAGCCAGCGATTGAAAAAAAGCAAGCTTGTTATCTGCTGTCCCTGTAATGCCAATTGTTATGCCCATTGTAATGCCCATTGTAATGTAAATTGTAATGTCAATTGGACTAAAAGACACATACTAAACATACCTTTAGTGGCAATGTTATACAGAGGCATCTCTCCAGTGTGATGATGGCTGTGATCCAGGCAGTAATACGAGAAAACATCATATGTAACCATGCACCTGTCAGGTATAGCAGGTCGAAGGGATCAAAGGGTAAATCTGCCTCTTTAAATGCCGGAGTTAAACAAATATTTGACCACAATAAAGTTATAAGACAACCAAGGTCTGAAATTGCCAGACCTGTAAGAATAAACGATGGAATATATGAGAAACATTAATTAAACGGTTACTTTCAACATTTCTAGATACCGTTTACAAATGCTTAGTCACTGTCTCGAAGTATATATCTTCTTTGCTTTCTATACCTTATTCGGGAATAGTCTCTCTGCCAATTCACTTAAAGTCGTCACATCTGTTGCGAACTCTTGCACCTGGCTTTATGACCTCACTAAGTTATTCATCGCTGTCTTTGTTTCTTTCCTATGTGCGTTTAGATCTCTTCCTCTTGTCCTCTCTCTCTCGCTCGCTCTCTCGCTCTCTCTCTCTCTTTCTCTCTCTCTCTCTCTTTCTCTCTCTCTCTCTCTCTCTCTCTCTCTCTCTCTCTCTCTATATATATATATATATATATATATATATATATATATATATATATATATATATATATATATATATACAAGGGGCGTTCATTTGAAATCCGTTCGCAAGTAGTTGCAAGAAAGTACACCATCTCGAGTTGATAAGTGCAAATATATGAAAACACGAATATAAAGGACACTCTCCCGCTGTTTATACTTCACCTCAACACCACAAGGAACAAGAGGAACATGATGAGATGAGATGAGATGAGATGAGATGAGATGAGATGAGACGAATTTACTTAAAACACATGACTATAATTAATGTATGTCTTTGTATATATGTGCCTGTGTGTGTGTGTGTGTGTGTGTGTGTGTGTGTGTGTGTGACACTAGTTGGTCATGCGTCGAAGTACGCTTGTTCCTGCAGCGAGGCGCTGTCGTCATTTGGAGGTGACAGGTTCGAATCCCGGTTGGTAACTATATAGCTTTCAAAATTGTATGTTGTCTAGTGCGTCCTCTAATCCCTAATTCCTTCTTCTCCTTCTATGAGAGCTAAACAATACTATGTGTGTTTATTTACATCCACACAAAAGTACAGGTAGTATGTAGCACCTCAACATTCTTTTTCTCGTTGCAAATGACAACATATTATTGGTCAGTATGTTTTACAACTTGCAAAAGGCTACCATCACCAAGGGGATTCTTATTCTAATCTCTGTAAGACAGCTCCCATCATATATTATGACTGTTCCGAGATAATTGTACCGATTCACTTGCTTAAGAATACCCCCATTTACGTGTATATTACATTGCCGTATTTTATTCTTCCTAGTGACGAAAATAATCTGTGTCTTCTTACAACTTAATTCTAGCCCAAGTTGTTCACCGTAATTACTAAATTAAATTTAACGGGAACCAGCTTTAAAACACTATAGTGTCAGTCCTTTACATATTAACTGACATTTGTCTGTGTGAACAAGTGAAGCAAAAATGCCTTTTCATAAAATAACGGCAATTATACCGCAAATAACGGTCATTTGATATTAGAGAAAACAAATATTGCATTTTACATATCACTCACCCAATACATATCTGTGAAATCAGGACAATTAGGAGAAAGTAATAACAGATTCTTGATTGCGAATTAGTATGGGCTTACAGGGGAATTATGAAAATATTGAAGGCAGTCAAAGTAAATTATCTACATGGTGTAAAAGGGGCTACTATACAAAGACAAATTATCACAAACATCAAAATGAAGAAGGTGTAATTTTATAGTCATATAATGAAAAGAGATAAATTGGAACATATTGTATCAGCTGAGCAGTTTATGGAAAGAGAGATAAAAGAACAGACCAAGGGGAAGACCGAGAAGTAAATACCTGGATGGCTTGGCCACATGGCATGATCGAGACAGGCACACTGAGCTGATCCACGACTCTGGTGATCGAGTGAAATGGCGAGTCATGACCGCCCACGCTTTCCGGCATGGCACATGATTGATTGATTGACTGATTGATAGAAGAAGACAGCGAGAGGAAGTTCTTGACGGTCTTTCATTGTCGCATGAAGATCAGCACTCGAATGAATACCCTTTGTTATACGTCGTGATATGTGGAGAAGAATTATCGCCGACGCCAGTGAAAGTTGTCCACATTTGATTGATTGATCAAACAAATTAATGAATTGTCAATACGTACCCCTGCTTCGTGGTGAAGAAGTTGCTGACGCAATTCGTAATCCCGTGAACTGCGTTCGAAACACAGCCACGAGGGTTTTGGCAGCAGACCGCCTTGCGTTGGTTTTCATACAATGCTATGAATGTCGGTCGTTCATGAAGCAATGATAAACTACTGAATGTAAAACTTGCCAAGAAAATACAAATAGCCACATACACACTCACACATATACACACACAGACACACTCACACTCACACACACACAACACGTACCAATAAAACTAACGTTGACGGGATCCTGGAAACCTTGCTTGATGAAACAGATCATGTTGATAATGTTGCCGACGATACCGAAAACAACAATGACCTGGAACAATGCAGCGTAAAAGAACCAGTGGAGAATGCGCGTGATGTGATCACTAATTAAGACTGTTCTTTGTCCATCCACCACGCTAGCAACATGTGTAACAAGAATATAGTCAGACACATATCCGTCCATCTGTACGTTTCAGTTGTGCATTAGATGAATAAATAGTAGTTACTATTTGACTTCTTATGTCAATATGTCATAGGCATTTCTGTTTTTAATACAACGGGATTAACTAAAAGTGATTAATCTTTATGCAGTTCTTTTTTGAACTCTTGCGATCGCAATGAAATTATTTAAAAGTAGTTCATGTTTAGGTTTGAATGACTTGTAACAATACTGTGGAACACAAACAAGTTTTTTTTTTCTAATACTGTTATTTCTTTGAGAAAACAATCACTTGTAACATAAGTACTTTAAGATGAAGACAATGTGTTTTGCACTTGATACACACAATTTGTTGCGATGTAATGATTCCAACGAATGTTATTTTATAACGTTCTACACAAACCATACATAATGAATGGACTGCAAACAAATACAACTATACTGAAACTGACTGCACATTAATTATTTTTTTTTTCGATGATTGAAATAAAGAAAGGTCCTCCCGAAATATTATGTGTAAACGCGCGCAGTCAATAAAGATGTCTTGCAGATTTATGCAAGCTTTAATTATTTTGCTTTCTCTAATGTCATACGATACGTTAATTATCTTAAATGTTTGCTATTATAAACTAAGAAATGCCTACTGTTGTAGTAATTATACCATGCTAGGGAAATGTATCGACTGTGTCCATTTCCATGATGTGGTATTACTTATAATTACTGACGAATCGGGCAATTTTAACTATCGTGATTACAATACGGTCGTCACTGTAGCATAGTAGTTAGCGCGTTCGCCTGTAAAACAGTGATCCTGGTTTAACTAACAGAAGAGGCGTGATTAATTTCACCGAGCAGTATATCTCTGGAATATACTGAACCTCACAAACATCGGTACCCTACAATTTTCGGAATTGATTAGGAAGCAATTGCGATTACGAAGGGAACTGGCTACTCAACCTGATATGGCCGAGAAAACTGTGTGTGCCTACCGCGTCACATTCCAGCGGCAGTATCTGCGATAAGATTACCTTCGCCTGCTAATTACAATAAACGTATCATTAGTATACAATCATGCCTACATTCCACATCAGCAGATGAAAGTGTGATTTTTCTTATAACTGCAGCGCTTCTCTGGGAATGGCAGCAAAATAAAGATGTAAATAATAAATCATAAACAGAAACAATGAGAGGAACAAAAACAAGCAAATCAACAGTAGGATACCTTAAAAAACAATATGGGCCTGGAGAAACAACTAAAAAAGAAGATGCCAGAAAGTTTTGCACCACAATTATTATCTCAGCTAATAATAAAGATAGACGCATTAAATTTGTACCAATTTAAGTTTATAATCTCTTGAAGGTGTATACGAAATTGCATCTCCGTAAACTAATTCTAACAGCAACACAAACCAGTTAAAATGGCAGATATTAATGACGCATGTTACAAACAAAGGATTGTTATCGAATTTTTGATTGCAGAGAAAGAAAATGTTATCATTCACAAACGTTTGTGGATTGTTTATGGCACTTTTGCAGTCGATAGAAGCGCTGTTAGTCGCTGGGCCCAGAGAGTTTTGGTTTCGACGTCCTGCCCCAGCCACCTGCCATATCATGTTGGACTGTGCTGCCGAAAGGTAGAATCATCAATTCGGAAATTTATATCAAAACACTCACAATACTCAATCGTTGTTACTGCAGGGTTAAGCTCCACAAGAATAGAGAGCGTTTGCTTCTCCTTCACAATAACGCACGTACTCACACAAGTTTGCAAACAAGGGAGGCAATAAAAAAAGAATTGGTGGAATGCACTGCCCATCCATTGTACAGTCCATACCTGGCAACATCCGATTTTTATCTTTTCGGTGCCTTCAAGAATGCTATTCATGGGACAAAGTTTGAAGACAACGAGGGAGTGATTAATGCAGTGAAGAAACGCATAGGAGAACAGGACAAAATGTGTTACAGATCTGGGATACATGCTCTGGTTTCAAGATGGCGTAAAGCCGTTAAAGTTGATAGGGATTATTTTGAGAAGTAGAATTGTTTCCTGCACATGTGCATTAGCATTGTGGCTAAATTTCATTTGTAAGTATTTAACGGTTAAAGAGATAATAATTGTGATTCATACCTTTGTGACCTACCATCGAATTACAGAACCCCTTGTACCATGCCGTAATATGTATATGATTTGGGGGGGGGGAGGGGGGGAGGGGGTAGCGTGGTCTCAAGGTATGGTGTCCGCCTCGAGTGCTAGAGGTCCCGGGCTCAAGCCTCGGTGAGGACCGGGATCCTTTCACGTGGACTTCTAGTAAAAATTTCCCCTGGTCTCTGGGTAGTGAGATCGGACGCCGGTGTATATTGTTGCGCACGTAAAAAATCCCTTGGCAGTTGTAAATCGAAAAAGAGTAGCCTAACGGCGCTGCCCGGGCAAAATTTCGAGTTAAAAATCTACCCAAAGTATTTCAGGATCCTCGCCGGTGCTACGGAGTTCGTGCACTGAGCTGAGTTTCTCCAGACTCAGGTTTGAGTTAGGAGGAGAACAGAGCACTTATGGGTTGCACCCGTGTTCCGTGATGTTGATCCGTCGACTAAACTAAACTAAACTAAATATGTATATGAAATTAGCTACTTATTTTAATAGACTAATCAGATGTGGTCATATCCAATCGGTTGCCTTCACTTCGCAATATATTTATTTATTATTTTAGGCTGCCTAGACCTGCATGAGGTACGCTGGAGTAACTGATAGTGAAATTCGCAGGTAATCTCATTGGCACAGTCAAAGGTGGGTTCAGTGTCTGAGCTCGTCGATAGTCACCGTGAGAGAAAATTAGGCCGCCTCTTCCTCCAAACTCTTGCCCCACACAATGTGATGGAGCTATGATATCACAGACCCAAAGTAGGAGACTGCTATGAGACAGTTTTTTTAGACTTGCTTGCCAAGGTCAAATTTAAAACAAAAAATCGATGCGCCCCCCCCCCCCCCACCCCAAGGGATTCTAACTCATGATCATCGGACAGACAGAAAAGGGTGCTAACCACTGCTATACCACGGCTACGGAAAGAGTTGATCAAGAATAAAATTTAGTGATAAGCTTATGACCTTGGTCTTGTTTGCCAAGGGGAGTGGGAGTTAGGATCAGCTGTACAAGGAGGTGCCCAGCTGCAATATGATCACACCCTCGGGCGTGTCTGAAAGGTTGAAGGACAAGGTCTCATTGGTCAAGCTGGTCTTGAGAGAATTGTATTCAAAAGGGAATTGTATTCCAATTGTATCACAATACAACCCAGTTCTATATACATGAGCCACAAAGAGTGACAAACAAACAGCCGCATAATAACAATCTAACAAAACAAAAAATTAATGGTAATGTTAGTGTAGTTGACAGGGACATAGGCTAACAATGTCACGAATGCGGTAGGACAAGAGTTTGACACTTGCGCTCGACATCCGCCAATAGTGGAGAAAACTGACCACTTCTTTCTCCGTGCATTCAGGACTACACGTCCTAATACATCACAAATCTATAGCAAGTTCCTGCTTCGCGGCATTGTATTTGTTTTCATGTTTGTAAGCAATAAAACATTACGGAGGGTAATAAATCAAAGTTGACACACATATCTAGACCATCTTAATAAGTAATTGTAGGTGATTAACCAGCAAGCCATCAGCATACTGACGAGATTGTCTAGACACATCCGTGATGTAGTGATACAGTAAGTACACGAGAATTAACGACACCTTTTTGACGCATTTAAGTGAATTGGGTATATAGCTATAGTCCCATATTTTTATAGGTTAATACTAGATAAATACAATGCCGGCCATCTTTACTTTCCAGGACATTGTCTGGTAGACATTTAGGCCGGGGCAGTCTAGGAGCTCAGAACCGTGATATAATTCTATTGGCACCTTGCTGTCTTGGCAGACGATAGTTTGTGCTTCAAAAAGGCATAATAACTACTACTCTTGGCGGTAGCGAATGTGACTGATAAGGCCAATTCGCGCTTTAAATGTTCGTCCACAGTGGGAGCATGCGAAAACGTGGTCATTTCCATCATCATGCACCATCTTACGTCTCACCCGCTCGGTGTGCGACTTATCTGCAATAATTTTCTCCTTTGTCTTCATTACCTCTCCATAGCACAAAGGCTAAAATATAGAGACCATGTGTTGCCAATGCAACATGATCCTTCTCTCGCTTGCCTAATTCACCCCAGAGGAAAGGTAACACCTACACATCTGGAACAAGATAAGCTGCAGAAGCTGCCGGATCAGCAAAGCAATACTCTACCTGTCCGCCTGTCGGAGCTTCGATCCTAGACTAGCTGCTAACCAAGGTTCTTGGTCTGCCTTGCATTGATATTTGGTCTTTAGGTTGCATTTCCTAGCACCAGGATAAGGCTTGTACCCTCCCAATTGCTCTCTTCCGCCCGAAGCCGTTGGCACAATGTGGGTTGTCGGGTTTGGTAAGCCCCGCCCAACATTCGGCGCTAACAGAAAGCAGGTAGTACCGTCTACTGTCATACGGTAGCTCAGTCATATCTGACTAAGACTTGACACTAGCTTTCAATTTAAAATTTCATGAAATCTGGAAAACTGGCTTTCATATCTGCCCTCTCTCCCGTGATATAATATACACACAAAAAACATTCGACATTACCATTTGCCATGTCGATAAGCAAGAAAGGCCATAGTTCGCTACTTAATTTAATTTTCAGTTTAGAATTTAAGTAAATGTAAATAAGAAAAATGGTAAATTAAGAAAAACGTGTTCAGTTTAGTAGAAATCACTCGATGTCACGTTGTTCTTTATAATCACTAAGTGACATGGTCGTTGTCTAGGTTTTCAATGTTCCTTATATGTCACTATGGATTGTAAGTAGATCTAGCCACCTATCTCACAATGCAACTCACCCCAGTAGTACACATCCA
This sequence comes from Cepaea hortensis, assembly GCA_963921405.1. NCBI lineage: Eukaryota > Metazoa > Mollusca > Gastropoda > Stylommatophora > Helicidae > Cepaea > Cepaea hortensis. Next base: position 103,331,056 of record OY992881.1, on the reverse strand, counting down.
TCAGTCATTAAACAAGATTGAGTTGGCGCACATAATCCTTTAATACAGAAAGAACACGAATAAACGGAACAGAATTATATATCCAGAAACAATATAATCCATAGAAGATATATATCCTCCTCACAACTTAACACGCACACATCACTGCCTTCTCACGGCCTGCTGAATCTCAAATTCACAAGACACTTAGTCCAGCTACTATCCACGGCTGGACCTCACACAATGCAACCCACTTTGGGTTCAGGCCTCCATTAACTATCCAACCCACACTGGGTTCAGGCCTTCATTAAATATCCAACCCACTCTGGGTTCAGGCCTCCATTAACTATCCAAACCCCACTGGGATTTAGGCCTGCATTCACAACTAGGAGAACAACACAATCCCCCAACGGAGCTCTACTTCTCACTCCGCTCCTATCCCTCGACTCCCGATCCACTCGGAGTCCAAACATCAACTGTCCAAAGCGACCCAACTCTCAGTCGGTCCCAGCTTCAACTGTCCTCTCAAGTCTCCTGACTTCACACAAAAATACACTGTCTTTCCCCCCATCCACCCTGGGGGTCTCCATCTACCCTCACCATTATTTCTCAGGGTTGGTTGTTTTTCTCGTAGTCTTGCTACAAAGGTCACTCACCTCAATGTCAATGACCCAGGCATATGTAACTTGACTAATAATTGAATATGAACAATTGCGAGTACACTAGTAAATATACCAGTTTATACGGCTCTTTAACCAAGTCCAGAATAATTACAATATTTTTTTTACTAGCTTCCTAAGTATGGCAGATCTTATTATTATTGACCCCTTTACCACAAATTCATTTCACTCGCTTTATCAGATTCGCCCGCCCGGATATCATGAACGACGTTTCCAGTTTATAACAAGGATACAGATGGGAAGAAGGGGTTACTTATGCAAGTTCGTAATCCCGCAAACACAGTTGCGGGCGATTTGGCAGCACACAGTCTTGCTTTGGGTTTGATGAAATGGTATGGGTGTCGGTCGTTCAGAAAACAAAAGCAAACTATTGAAATAAACTTGCCAAGAGATCACAAGCAGCCAAAAATGCTGGGGTTAACTGCGACGTCCTGTAAAGGGTATTTAACAGACTTTATAAGATGAATAACTTTTATATTGATATTTTCATGTAGTGTTCTTCATGTAGTTGTATCGGTGTGTGTTTGATGTTTCTGTGGCTGTTTGTTACTTGTTATCGTGTTCTAGTAAAGCTTATCGTCTACTCGTGTTTTGATGATTCATTCATTACATATGACAAATCAAGCCTTACCTGGGTTCAGACATGAAAATTTACGAGTATCTAACGCATTGCAAATTACATACGTTTGAATATGGTACACCGGTATTCAGTTACATACATGCTGTCGTGCATACTCAGGTCATAACAAAATCACACTACCAGTGCGGACACATAACGAAGTAGCGCTGCAATAACAACAAGGTATTCATATGCGTACTAGTATATTAATTTAATTGTGCCCTGCAGAGTTGGTTGTTGAATATCAATCATTGGATAATACATACTGCATGTAGTAGATATAACTAGATAGATATAACTAATGCATGAAAAGTGAAATCTAAATTACTGCTTACAACGTTTACATAAACATATATGACTATATATCTATATATATATATATATATATATATATATATATATATATATATATATATATATATATATATATATATATATATATATATATATATATAGGACCGGCCTCTGTGGCTAAGGGCTTGCGAACGCGGGTTGTGAGCCCGTATACCCGGGTTCGAATCACGGCGGTGCTGGTTTTTTCGAAAAAGGTATAGGGGCCGGTCGTTCAGAATGCAATGGCAAACTACTGAACGTAACATTTGCCTAGTACATCAACAGCAGCTGAAAATGCTGGTGTTGACTGCAACGTCCCGTAAGGGATACGCAATAAATTTAATTAATTAAATATATATATATATATATATATATATATATATATATATATATATATATATATATATATATATATATATATACACACACACACTAGCTGACCCGGCCCGGCTTCGCCCAGGCCCTGGCGGGGATCTATCTATCTATCTATCTATCTATCTATCTATCTATCTATCTATCTATCTATCTATCTATCTATCTATCTATCTATCGAGGAACGACGCGTTTGTGTGGTCTCCTCCTTTTTGGATTAATTTTCCTGTTTATCTACATTCGTACGCAATGGATTTTATATGGTTGTGATCACAATGATGCCGTTCAACTGTTGAACTTGTTTTTAAGTTGCTATATGTGTAGTGTTAGATATAAGTGCTAATAATATTGTATTCAATGACACTATGGATAAATTATTCATGGAACAGCGGCGCGTCAGTGATAGCTTGAACTAGCCAATCACATCACTTGGATTTAAACCGTGGACGGCGCTAAAATGTTTCCGTGTGTGTTGATACGTAATATTATGTAAATATCATGTCTGTCGAGGAGGGAATTTCTGTGCTGGAGTTAGTGGGAGAAAGGGGCCGAAGTAGATCTGAGGGTCGAAGTGGATTACGATCTGCAGTAACAAGAAACTACACACTCAACAAAGAACGGGCAGTGAAAAGCAAACTTAAGAACTGTTTTAGCTCTCCTTCGCTGTCAGTTAAATGTATGGATGACGGTAAATGCATCTCTATCACATTCAACAATACAATACATTACGAGGCATTTCGAACATGCCTGATCAATTATTACCACGAAGCCAAAGTTGATTATAGAAAAGACCGACAAGGAGCGGAGGTGGAAGTCAAAATATCATCTCCCCTACACACAGTGCATTTATACAACACGCAAAATAAAATTTTAATACAAGGGGCAAACGCCGTCATGTCTGAGTGGCTCGCGACACAATTCGTCGAAATTGAACAGGCAGCTCTGAAACTAACAAGTGACTCACTAAACACACCTGCCGATTTCAGCACGCTAGTGTCTGCCGTAAAACCAACACAGCCTACAGCGGTCACGCTTTTGTCAGACAGAACCATTAAATCAACACAGCCTGCAGCCGCTGTCGTTACACCATCAGGCGATAGTAACAACATACTCCAACATGCAACGACTCAACACACCAGCAGCTCGAACTCGAAGAGGCAAGTTTGAAGGTACTTTTAGACGCCACCTCTGACAACACAGACAAGATCGCCAGCATCACTAATGACTATATCAACCTCAAGTCAGAGGTCGCTCTCCTGAGAGAGGAAAATGATATTCTGAAAGACACTATTTATCAGCCAGCACAGACTAACAGCTTCGAAACAACACAACCATCCCTGGGAGGGCCAACTATACAGCCAAAGAATACACATCAACAAACAGACAAAGCCATTGAACAGGACTCGACATTTCCCATAGAAGTGAAAGTCAGCAATCGATTTGAACTACCAAAAGAGCAATTGGTAAGCGGCAGTCAGTACGACGAGACATTGCCGACAGACAACCCGCCTATTCAAGAAACGGCTGGTAACCGGCAAGAAGGCAGTCCACAGCCGGATAATTATCAATGGCAGAATCAACGTGCAAAACGTACCAGAAGCCAGTACATACAGAGACTACCAATTGACTGCACCCACTTGATAATTGGCGACTCCTTGATGAAAGGCATATACAGTGATCGTATGTCCTTATCACACGCCGATATAGCTACAACAATTCCACTTCCAGGTGCAGGGTTAGACAGTCTAACAAACAGTATACGTAGAATTGAGATCAACGAAAGCGTGAAGAGGATTACAATACATATAGGAATTAATGACACTATGAGAAACCAAAATATCACAATTTCTCAGTTACGAAAACTACTAGACTTATTACGCCATAATTTTCCAAATTCTAACGTGTTTTTCTCTTCCATCATACCACCATGTTATGGCACCGAACGTCGACTAGCCGACATAAACAACAACACCCTAGAGAAATTCTGTACTCAGTATAATGTACACTTTATCAACAACACACCATTTTTTACATCTCAAAGAGGCGCGCCAAAGAAACGTCTGTACAGCGACCAGATCCACGCATCCACATTAGGTTATAGCTTCCTTGCTAAAAATATCAAGTTTCCGGAGAGGGCACAAAACAAGACCAACACACAAACACGACGAACATTGTCTACTGAAGCCAGTCGAAATATCCCCATCACCCCGGATAAACTTCAGCTGACGTCTGACCCCCGAACGCCTGCTATTCAAGGTGCACACATGCTACCAAGAATAAATCAACCTCTCCTTCCTACCCCCACCCTCACTCGTGAAGGAAATAACTACCAGGAAGATTTCCCTAACCTCACTTCCAACGAACCCTCGTTGCAAGCAGCGGTACACACGCACTGCAGTAATACCACCTTGACACACCAAGATCAAGACAGCTATGGGCTCCATAGCAGACAACAAGAGGTTCCGCATCACCAAATTCACGCCAGCAATGAACGAACAAGTAGGCAACAGGTTCCGCATCACCAAGTTCACGCCAGTAATGAGCGACCAAGCGGACAACAACAGGTTCCGCATCATTGGAGTCCAGAACTTCTATACTTGATGCGATTTAGTCCTGCCGCACTGAATCAAGCCCTCATGATGTCTCTACAATACAGACCTGTGTGATAGGATACGTATTAAAAACGGAACCCTATATGAATTGATACCAGCAACAGAGCTTCCTCCTTGAACTCTAATCGCTTACTGCTTAACGTTTTATTTCCCGTGTGGGATACACCGCTTTAAACAGAGACATTGACTTGTATAGTCATTTATTAATTTTTTTGGATATCAGTTGGTTACTTAGCTTGTGAAGTAGTTTATTTCAGTTTAATTATTTGTTGTATGTTCTTTAATTCGTTTTGTTCCGTGTTTGCATTATATTCGTTGGTCCGATTAGTTATATCGTTATAATACTGTCAATTACTTATCGATTTGTATTACTGATATTTTGTAAGTTAATGTAATTGTGATTTTTTATTATCTTGTATTTTTGCTTAACTTTGACTAATTTACACTTTCTTCGTGGATAAAATGTCAGAGAAGTGGCAACACTGGCTCAATAAGTCAGGAATACGCCTTGGACATTTAAACATGTCCAGCTTATTTAACAAGCTACCAGAGTTATCTTCTATTCTTAATCAAAATTTTCATTTATTCGGCCTTAGTGAAAGTAGGCTTAATGATAAAATTTCAGATGAGGACATCTCTATTAAAGGGTACAAAGTTTTTAGAAGGGATCCCTGTAGGAAACAAGAGACAGGCATAGTAACCTATGTTTCTAATCTATTAAATGCTCACCGTAGGCTAGACTTTGAAACTTGCGAAATAGAATGTATTTGGTTAGAGCTGAAACTTCAAAACCGCACACCCCTGATAATTGGCTACCTCTATCGAAATCCCAGTGCTGGAAACGTCTGGTACGAAAACTTCACTACCATAATGGACGTGGTTTTCGCTTCCGGGAAGGAAATTATACTACTCGGAGACTTTAACATTGACACCAACAAATCCAACACAATATTGGGAAATATAATTGCATCATACAATTTCCAACAAATAGTACAACAAGCTACTAGAGTAACAAAGTCTTCTTCAACAGTCATAGATCACATTTATGTAACTTGCTCAGACAACATCATAGAATGCACCGTACCCAATTGTGCAATGAGCGATCACTACCCAATATGCTGCACGTGGTCTAAAAAAGGAATTAAAACTCCTAAACATAAACACATAAGTGTAAAATATAGAAGTTACAAAAATTTCAACCAAAACGCATTTTTACAGGACTTGCTCAGTTCACCTCTAGACAATGTTTATCAGCTTTCTGACCCGGACGATGCTCTGGAATTCTGGATGAAAACCTTTATTGATGTTTTTGATAGACATGTGCCAGTCAAGGAATTTCGAGTAAAACACCACGTCAAGCCACCTTGGATCACTCAGGAAATACTTGAAATTATGAGAGATAGAGATAAAGCACATAAAAAGCGGGATCTCAGTGCATACCGTACTCTTAGAAACAAAGTTCAATATACCATACGACGGGAAAAGAAAAATTACTTTAAGAACTTAGTAATGGATAAAACAAATAGTAAGGATATATGGAAGGCAATTAACACCTTGACAAACAAGAATAACTTCCGCAATTCTTTACCATCAAATCATATTACATGCGACCAATTCAGTGATTTTTTTTCAAACTGACATAGACCAGATGAAGGCTTCAATACCTAATTATCCTTGCAACTTATCTTTATTGTCATCGTTTTGCGAGAATAGATGCTCCCGCGATATTCTTTCCGACATACCGCTAATGACAATCACTGAAGTATTCACTTACCTCAGTAACCTAAAAAACACAACCTCATCTGGGTTAGATGGAATCAGCAACCGGATTCTCCGTTGTGCTGCGCCAGTGATCTGTATATCACTAACCTATGTATATAATCAGTGTCTCACCAAAGGCCACTTTCCATCAGCTCTCAAAATCGCCAAAGTGTACCCTCTTCTTAAATCTTGTTCATTAGACAATGGTCTCCCGAACAATTACAGACCCATTTCTTTACTATCATCACTATCTAAGCCACTAGAAAAACACATCCATAAAGTAACATTACAGTATTTAGTTCGCAACAAGCTTATTGTGGACAGCCAATCAGGATTTCGACCAAAATATTCTTGCCATACGGCCCTAACAAACATGATAGAAAACTGGCACCAGAATATAAACAACAACAGTCTATGTGGAACTGTGTTTATTGATTTCAAGAAAGCATTTGATATGATAGATCATCTTATTTTAATTAAAAAACTTGAGACAATGAAAATTGGCCCTAATGTAGTCACTCTAATATCATCTTTTATATCAAACAGAAAGCAAGTAGTATCACATAATAAATATCTGTCTCAAACCACTACCTTCAATATTGGAGTACCGCAAGGCTCTATTCTTGGCCCTCTACTATTTGCCATATATATTAACGATCTACCTTTGCATCTTTCGTCGTCCTGCGATCTATTTGCAGACGACTGTACAGTGTACACAAACGCTGAAAACTGTAATTTACTTGAGTCGTATTTACAACAAGAATTAAATAATGTAGTTAGGTGAAGCTATTCAAACCGTATGCAAATTAACATCACTAAAACAAAATCAATGTTATTAACATCCAGACAAAGACTTCAGACTCTAAGCTCACACACAACACTTCAACTTCACATCGATAACATGCCAGTATAAAGTGTAATTGAGCACAAAACATTAGGCCTAATCATTGATAGAAACCTAACCTTTAATTCCCACGTTCAAGTGCTCATTAAACAAACAGCGAAAAAAGTCTACCAACTCGCCAAAATTAAAAACTTCCTTGATGAGGACACAAGGAAACTATTCTATACTTCTCATGTACAGACACACTTTGACTACTGCTCTACGATCTGGGACGGTTGTTCTAATTCAAACACCAAGCGACTTTACTCACTCCAGAAACGGGCCATGAGTCTAATTTATAGCAAACATTTAACTGACAATCCTAGCCTGTATAAACGCCTTCAGTTACTACCACTCCGTAAACGCCTGCTTTTCAATAAAGCTAAACTAATTCACAAAATCCTGCATCGGAATGCCCCAAATTACCTTTGGCCATTGTTTAAATATAATGCTAGACACAGTAAACGTTTAAATATATTACACATTCCGAAGCCTAGGATTGACTTATACAAAACAAGCTTAACGTACTCTGCAGCTCAGCTGTGGAACAATCTTCCACAAGAAATCAAAGACATCACCAATCCCTTTTCATATAATCGCAAATTATTCGAACACTATCTCAATATGGATTACCTTCCCCCTTAATAACAGAGATAATAATAATAATAACAAAACCCTAGTATAACAGCCAGTCCCCTTTTTGTAGGCCAGTATATTCCATATGGCTAACAACAAGTGTCAGACCATTATCTAATATTACTGTGTCGTGTAGTTTTGATGTTCGCATTTTGCCTATGCCTTTATAATGCATATCCTTTATATTGTTGTTGTTCTCTGTTAGCCTTGAATGATGTGTGAATGAAATAATGTATGAAAGAGAGTGATAGAAGGGCAGAATGTTAGACGGGCCTGCGTGCCCAATTCTTAACCCTTTGAAAATAAAGTTTGTTCGTTCGTTCGTTCGTTCGTTCGATCTATCTATCTATCTATCTATCTATCTATCTATCTATCTATCTATCTATCTATCTATCTATCTATCTATCTATCTATCTATCTATCTATCTATCTATCTATCTATCTATCTATCTATCTATCTATCTATCTATCTATCTATCTATCTATCTGTCTGTCTGTCTGTCTGTCTGTCTGTCTGTCTGTCTGTCTGTCTGTCTGTCTGTCTGTCTGTCTGTCTGTCTGTCTGCCTGCCTGCCTGCCTGCCTGCCTGTCCGTCCGTCCGTCCGTCCGTCCGTCCGTCCGTCCGTCCGTCCGTCCGTCCGTCCGTCCGTCCGTCCGTCCGTCCGTCCGTCCGTCTATCTATCTATCTATCTATCTATCTATCTATCTATCTATCTATCTATCTATCTATCTATCTATCTATCTATCAATCTATCTATCTATCTATCTATCTATCTATCTATCTATCTGTCTATCTATCTATCTATCTATCTATCTATCTATCTATCTATCTATCTATCTATCTATCTATCTATCTATCTATCTATCTATCTATCTATCTATCTATCTATCTATCTATCTATAGCCAGGGTACTTAGCCTAAGATATAGCAATGCTACAAAATGTTATGTCCCTTTATATATTTTTTTCTGATGTTAAGTCATGTAATTTAAATATTAAAGTTTAGTAAGTAAATAGCTGAAACAAACAAAAATAACCATGAGAGTTAGTTACACAGGAATGAAAAGAAGACGTGTAGAAAATTTCATCTCAATCGGATGGACCGTTCGTGAACGCATAAAGAACGGACATACATACACACACACATACATACATCCTTTATATATATATATATATATATATATATATATATATATATATATATATATATATATATATATATATATATGCATATACATTGGGTGGAGAAGGGAAGGTGGGAGGATACAAGTCTCATTATATTCCGAGGAAATGCAACCTAAAAAGTAACATGTCATGGCAGGGCAGACACGGCTCTAAGTCTTGGTTAGTAACTGGTCTAGGATGGAAGCTCCAACAGGTGGACAGAGAATTGCTTTGCTGATCTGACAGGTTCTGCAGCTTGTTTGTTCTGATGTTTTGGTGTTACCTTTCTTCTGGCGTAAACTAGGAAGGCCGAGAAAGGGATCCTGCTGCTTGGGCAACAAATGGTGTTTACAATTCAGACCAGACTTTGTGCTACAGAGAGGTATATCTTCATGCCGGGTACCCACCATGCGTTGTAGTTATTATACCGTTTCTGAAGAACAATTGAGCAAACTATCGCTTCTCAAGATGGCAAGGTGCAAGTGTATATGTGTTTGTATGTATTGTAATTATTTTATTTATAGTAATATTTGTTAGCGATCGGTGTGTGTGGAAAAGGGGCATTTAGGCAGTTTCACAATCCCGCTCACTCGAATTCTGCCACAGGCGACTTGTAAGTATAGATTTTCACTTTGATACTAGCGGTACTTTTGCATGGATGTGAAGCATGGGGATTGTGCAGACAAGCTGAAAATCATCTAATGACTGTGGAAATAAGGTTTCTGAGAAAAATGTAAAGAATAGCATGAACAGACAGAAAAACCAATGAATAAGTCCAACAAGAGGCAAACTGATTAGAGAAATTAGACCTAGACAGTCAACATTTCTTGGGCACGTTGTGAGAAAAAATAAACTAGAGAACTTGGTGACGATTGGCAAAATTGAGAGGAAAAGACTAAGGGGAAGGCAGAGAAGTAAACATCTTGATGGCTTGACCACATGGCATGGAAGGGACAAGAACACAGAGCTGATCCACCACTTTCGTTATAGTGTAAGCTGGCGAAACGTGAGCGCCAACTTATCGGCATGGCATATGATGACAATGAAATGCGGATGTTGTTAATAGATCAATGGGCTCTCGAGAGGTCACACGGTTAATACACGCCATCCCGCCTTTACTTCCCAAAACATTGTCTGGTGATCATTTTAGGCTGGGTCGACCCGGAAGATCAGGTTAATTTTGAAAATGTGCCTCTCTACGAATTCGCACCCACTATCCTCATGCTAGAAGGTAAGCGTGCTAGCCAGTGTGATGCCGTGACTTCCATAATCATTATCAATCAATCAATCAATCAATCAATCATTCAATCAATCAATCAACCATATGCCGTCTCCACAATGGCGGTAGATGCACTGGATCTCTGAACTGTCTGTGACTCGCCTTAATTGTAAATTCTGTCAGGCTGCTGTTTATCCATCTCTTGATGCTATGTTCCACCTTGTATCCGTGTCTATCATTATAGCAAATATAAATTATATGTGTGCCGAATTTTCGAGTTTGGTAAATATTCCTACAAAAACATACGATAACAACGTATACATTAGTGAGACATTGAATAGCGCATATCCTTTACAGGACATCGCTGTCAACATTAGCATCTTTCAGCTGATTGTTGATCTCTTGTCAAGATTACGCTCAGTAGTTTGTCATTGCTTTCTAAGCGGCCGGCTCATTTATCCCACAAGTCACCAACGCGGGTAGAACCGCTTCCAATTCTCTCGCGCTGCGAGACCCTGCGTGGATAAACGGGATTACGGAGAAAGTCGTGTAACCCCTCGGCCAGAGAGACCGATTTTTGTTTTACTAGCGTGACATTAATAACACAAACATGTAAAGTTAATGTGACAAACAAACATCTCTCCAGCATGCTTTGTTTTTAGCGTGACATTAATACAACAAAGTGTAAAAGCAACGTGACGCAGAAACATCTCTCCAGAATGCTTTGTATTTAGCGTAACATTACTAAAAACAAAACTTTAAAGGCAACGTAGCGCACACGCATCTCTCCGGCGTGATTTTTTTGTTTTTGTTTTTAACAATTGTTAAAACGGGAGGAAAAGACATAACAAGAGCAATAGCCTACTGCGACAGTAGTCCTGGTTGTTTTCCAGCAGTGGCAGAATTCGTTTTTATATTATGTTTTTTTATTTGCCCGTCCATTACGCTCCTGGGTCGACCCAACCTCTTAATATGGATACCGAATAATTTCTAGAATGTTCTAGTAATTGTCTGGGGAGGGGAAACAAGACGAGGAACGGAACTGGCTACACTCTCATTGTGCTGTGGATTAGAATGTATGAATGTCTGCTGCTTCACAACCAACTAGAAGCATTTACAAACAACATGCCACTATCTCGATCAGAAACTGATAATGACAGAGTAATTTTGAACAAGAAATGAATTCTGAAATATGATCATCTAGCATTTTAATAAAAACAGGTTAGAAAGGTGCAGAAATAATGAACAATAAATATGTAAATGATCCTTATTTTACAGGAAATCAGCAATGCTGAAATGGTAAGAAAGCTCGTTCTCAAACACCCGTTTTGCTGGTGCTGAGGTAGGAGGTTCAGCCCCTACACTTGTAAAATGAACTAAAATGTTGATTTCCCGTCCTTGATTTGCAAACCTAAATTACAAGTACCCCTGAAGTCGGAATTGGTTCGCCTGATGGCGAAGGACACTGGTAATATGGAAAGTTAATCCACACGGAGTAGTCAGTCCAGTGCCACCAGAAGTAGCGTGTATGCCGTCGAGCTGCCCAAAAAAAAAAATCATTTTTTTAAAAAACAAACCTTAAGGCGCTTTGGGTATTTGAATCTAGATCTATAGTTGTATACGTGAATCAGTGGCCTATCGATTTTTTGTCGGTAAGATTTTTGGAAAAGACATTTCAGATCCATAATGCTGGATGCATAACTCCATAACTGTATATGGCTAATGGCACTCTGTGGGTGATGTGATAACTATTACACCGGTAGCCTTTACTTCACAAGGCATTTCATGGTGTCTATCTAAGGATGTATATACCTGGGAGCTGACGTGATTAAAATATCTGCCTCGAGGCAGTTACGAACCCATAACCATCGGACATATAGGCGATCGTCTGGAAACTATGCATCGGTGACTCACTGTGGGAGTAATACAAGCTAAACTATTCCAGCATTTTGAGGATACAGTGTTCGATGCCAGACATCAGGAGGATAGGGGCCCGGTATATACCATTACGGCAGAGACGATGAAGTTATTAAGGTACGCCACTTACGGTAAAACAACAATTAATAAGGTCAAACCTCCAGACGTTTCCTACTGTCATTGTGATGACAAGAAAATGTTAGTAAATAGTCCTCTGCCAACCCGACCTTGACTCTGCCGCTGTTTATCTGCTAGCCAGGTCTCGCCCAGGAGTAAACCCTGTCTTTTCACTGTGAATAACCCGTCACCGTCCACTCTTCCTCCCGAGAGTGCAATGTTATTTTTACCTGTGGTGGCCCCTCGTGAACTGTCAGCTATCTTTGGTTTTAAATCCTGTCTTTATCGTTGTCTCCTGACAGCCGTAATGTGTATCTGTGCTGACCCGCTCTTACTGACGTACACACGGTTTGATCGTTGTCTGCTAGCTTTTGAATTGTTGACGAATATTCTTCTATACTATTGAAAACGCCCGTGTACTGGATATGTTGATGGTTGGTCGTGACACAATTCTAGTTGTGATTGTGCACCCGACTAATGTCTCTGATTATCGTCTCTAAGCGACAAGCCCACATTAAGAGTCCCCATTAATCCTCTCTATATTACAATGGGTATCTTGACCGGACGTAGCCCGCATACAATCTCACTGACACAAACTCTTTTGTAACAGAATGAGATTGGTCGTTGTCTAGATTCTACTGCTTCTACTATATCACTGCAGGGTGGAATCTGAGCTTGCCACCTTTCTCACACCACAAGTCACCACTGCAGCACACATCCAACAGTCAGTGAACAAGAGTAAGTTTGTGCACATAATATCCTCTTAATTGTGAATAAACACGGACACAAGGAAACATATATATCCAGTAATAGTATCTCCAGAATATCTCTTCATCACAACCTAAAACTCAAATAACACTACCTCTCAAGGCCTTTTCAATCTAATCCATCACAACAGCTAATCAGCCACTCTCTTGGCCCGAACTCACTCGATCCTACCCACTCTGGGTCTAAACTCCAACTAACTATCCCTGAAAAAACACAGTGCGGAGTTCTCTACCTAACTCCGTCACTATTCAACCTTCTTAAGACCGCCGACCTCACTGTCCGGTCCCAAAAACTCAACTGTCCATCACTGAACAAAACAAAGTTCGGAGTTCTCTCCTTAACCCAGCTATCCTTCAATGTCCCGTACCGCCGACCTCAACTGTCGGTTCCCAACACTCAACTCCCCTCCTCAATGTTTTTCCACTGTCTTTTAACCCGTCTTTGCAGCCCTCTCCGGGGACTACCACCCAGCCCCATTTTAACTAGGTCTATCTTCTTATTTCCTCTTTCTGGGGAATGCCCTTTAACCCCATGACTTGTTTATGTTGTAGCATTGCTACCAAGGTCCATCCCCTTAATGTTAATTAACCCAGGCGTGTTTCAGAAAGGTTATGCACTTCAATAAAGAATATAATTCCTAGAATTGGCGTAAACATGATGAAATACACAGTGCATTTAGTACATGTTAAAATCAAGTGGCAGTAAACATGATATAATAAAGACGAGGATACAGAAGAAATATAGAATATCATATATCTCTTTTTTGTCTTTCACGCACACTACACTATCTCTCTCATTGTCTCACACTAATTCTCATTGTTTCTTTCTCTCTCTCTCTCTCTCTCTCTCTCTCTCTCTCTCTCTCTCTCTCTCTCACACACACACACACACACACACATACACACACACTCGCTGTCACTCTCTCTTACTCTCTCAAACACACATACACACTCCCTCTCGCTCTCTTTGTATCATACTCTCTCTCGCGCGCGCTCTCTCTCTCTCTCTCACTCTCTTACATCCTCTCTTACTCACTCACCCACTTTCACACTCTCTCACATACACACATAATTATTGTGAAAAATGGTACCACTAGGTGACGGGAGGCATATAGTCGGTATAGAGTAAGTATTGAAAAAGTTTTCGCATGAATGTGTAGGTACTCATTGGAGTTTTCAGAACTGTTGGAAGGTCATTCCATAAGTGGGCACAAGAATATGCAAAGAAAGTTTTGTATAGATCCAATCTAGGTTTTGGGACACATAATAAATTTAAGCGCTTGCTGTTCATTGCATGAGATTGGATCAACGGTTGAAGATACTCTGGGGTATTTTTAGATATTACTTTATTCACTAATTTGGCTTTGTTTAAAAGGAAACGCTTTCGAAGTGGAAGAAGCCTCAGATGACTATATAAATTATCACTTTCAGCGTGTTTTGTGCCAGAAACTAGACGTATAGCCCGCTTTTGAAGAGATCAAAGTCGTTTCATATTGGATGTAGGGCAACCATCCCAGACTGTGGAGCAATAATCGAGACGAGATTGAATATAGGATGTATAGAATAAATTTCGCGTGCTTTCGTCCAAGAAGTGCTGAATTTTAGCAAACTGGTAAACTTTCTGTGCTATTTTCTTGGTAAGGATGTGGACATGGGATCTCGAATGTAAATGTCTATCAATTAAAAGACCTAGTGACTTATGTTGATTTACATTAATTATAGGTAACATGTCTATGCGGAGTTCGAGCGCTGCCCCAGTTACGGCTAGTGTCTGAAGTTTTTGTCTGGTTGTTATTAGAATGGATTTGGTTTTGTCGATGTTAATTTGCATCTGGTTTTCATTGCTCCATCTAGTAAGATCATCAAGTTCTTTTTGTAAATAACTTTCTAATTCACCACGTTTCTCCTGACTAGCATATATAGTACAATCGTCTGCAAATAGATCACATGTAGTATTGAGATACAGAGGAAGGTCGTTAATATAAGCTGTGAAAAGCAGCGGACCTAGTATTGAGCCCTTGGGCACACCAATATTAAGGTGTGTGGGCTTAGATAGACGGTTGTCAAAGGACACACTTGTTGTCTGTCGGATAAAAATGACGTAATAATGTTCACCATATTGGCACTACTAGCCTTCATTTGTTTCAATTTGTTAATTAAAATATTGTGATCTACCATATCAAAAGATTTTTAAAGTCTACAAACACCGCTCCACAAATGTTACCATTGTTGATGTTAAAATGCCCACTCACTCAATCACTCAGTTCCGGAAGGGGAGGCACACAATAAAGAGAGGAAGGTAGTTATCCTAGAGGGAAGTAATTCTCCGTCTAATTTGTTAGGAGCTGTCTCAAATATCTCCACTAAACCTCGAAGGAGAAGACCTCGTCGGTGAATTGACGGCTGTCAACCAAACCGAGTTAGTGAATCTCAGATATTTTTTCGGCCGAATGCGAAGCTTAGTTCTCTGAAGGATAAGGGGAGACAAGGTTCTTTAATGCTAGTAACGGCAATAGGAAATACCCAACAGCTCTGTTAAGGCAGGTGGAGACTGTAGGGACAGTACACATACTTAAGGTAGTGGTAAGAGACTGTCTATTCTACAGGTCCAATAACGCCTCCCATGTTTTCACAGGGAGTGACGGAAACAGAAGAATGATCCCATTGGGATATCTTCAAACAGAACGGTGTTGGGGGTTGCCCATTTGAGTGCATTTCGAAACCACAGTTCGCTGGTACCGTACATTGTTCTGGGAATCGGCCTATGTGACAAAATGGAATTGCACCTCGGGATGGGACAACCGAATCAACACTCTGCGGTATCCAATTTTCATGAGTGTACAGTATTATAGTGTGTGTGTGGTTCTATTTTTCGGTGTCCAGGACAAGCTTCGACTATCTTTGGGTTCACGAGAAGCTTGTAGTCCAGCTTAAGTGAAATTCACTTGTCAGCAGAAAGATATCGCGCTATAATGTGTATACCCTTTGTGCGTAGTATCCATTTTAGTCTATCCAGAATATCGCGTCATTCGATTTGACGACACTTCCGGCGAGTGCTGGCAACGTCATTCACCGCGGATCTCCAAGAGCACAACGGTCGTGTCTTGTGTTAAGTGATTCTTCCCCTCCTACTGAAGACAGAAAGGCCAGTCTAATGAGGGACAGGGAACGATCCTGGGGATCCCGTGAATCCTATTCTACTGTCAAGATGAAGTCCTGTCTACTGTCAAGTGTCTCAACATCTGGGGATCCAGATAAAGAGGGACAGTGGTGGCTCTCTAGATACTAGGGTAGCACATTCTGTGGCTGATTTATTCCCACAGGAAAGGTAATTTCTTTCACCAGCTGTACTGATCTATTTGAATGCCTTGCGATGTCTGTCAACTAGCGGCCAAGTCAGTTTAGTTATGAGTCTGCTATGTCTTCCTTTTGCATAGAGCTCTAATTTGACTACCTTAAAGGGGAGAGGGCAATAGCGTCACAGATTATGATCATCATCAGGTGGCGCACCTGAGCCATGACGGGTATTTCACCGCTGAAGAGGATAGAGGTACTGTAGGCTATGAAGGGATATCGACCTTGGTCGAGCTGTATCTAACTTGGGTTGTGGAAGAGTGTCATGTCCTCCTTTAAAGTGTCGTCCCTGGAGTGAAGAGAGTCAACACCCACATTATAATATTTTTCTTCCTTTTTTCAATATCTTGGAGAATCCACCAGCTTCCGTCCAACACACTCCATCAGCCCGTGGACACCTTCCTATCACTCTCTCACTGTCGTACTATGCCCCCTCTCATACTTCCCCAACGCAACATACTCCACAACTCTTGCTTCTAAAAATTAATAAAGATTAATTTATTAAAAGAAAAGTGTAACGTATATGAGACGTGTATGCGAAGACAATGTGTGTCGTGTATTATAACATAAATGTATGTGTCAGCCTTCAAAGTTCAGGATCATAGTGTACACATCATGGCAAGGATCACACGACATCATTCAAGTCAGTACGATAAACCTCACCGAAGTCGTATCCTTCTCTCCAGACATGTCCTCCTCCAGGAACTCTGATGACCATGAGATCTGAATCCCATGTAAATATATAATCCGTGGAAAAAAACTGTTATTGTTCCTAACACAACTGTTCCTAACAGTTTATAGAAACTCCGGCTTCATAATTCCGGCGCGGTGAAACAAACATGGAACACTGTCCTATGAACAAGACGTTTTGTCTCTTGATAAATGTTCACTAGTTCTCACTATTAAACAGTTATTGTCTATACTCCAATAGAGTCCTTTATTGTTGTTCTAGTCATAAGTGAACTGCATATCCATCACTGCTGGTGTGTTAAAACTGGTATGACTTAAACTCATTCGGTATTTATCCGGTAGGATACCATTCAGCTCCACTGAGCAATGTTGATCATCTTCCTCTAGCATAATCTCTGTTGTAAAGTTGCTGGCCAATCTTCCGGCGCCAAACTTTATCCGGGATCGGATTTTTCCTTTGGTTTCAGGTTCTTCATTCCAACCAGAGGAACCTGTGAAATAAATCAAACAACTGGTGATAGCCTCCCCGTCAATGATCTCTATTAGATGATCGTGGGCCACAGGCCTCGCTCAGAAAATATAATGAACCTACTCTGTCATGGACAGATGACTGAACACATATGTTATCATCAGGCCAAGACAAGAAAAAAAAATCAACAAACAGAATGCGGAACCCCGCCCACCAGGGACACCTACGGGAATATCCCTCATTACTCAATTCTCCACTAGTAAAGCTTATCAACACTTCACTAATCTATTAACAACTAACAGAGCCAAGTATCACTTCCCTACTCTAGCTAGTTTTCCACTAACAGCGCTAATCATCACACTATAGTTTGAACAAGGCTACAGCCTATATTAATTAGAACTAATTATAATCGGTTCTACCTTAGGCAACACTGCAGTTAGATCAAATTACATCCACTCTTGCCATGACAGGCACGTGTAAAATTAAATCACTAATTCGCACACGGTAGACGTTTTCCCATCAGAACCACAGTGCCGAAGCACGTCTTCTACAATCCAAGGTTTGCGTTCAACTCCCCATCTCCAATCATGGTTTTTGGCCAAACCTCTAAAATTGGTCACGTGACATGGTTGTTGTCCTGCAGGTGTTATTTGGGCAATCATCCATTGTCAAGAATCGATTTTCCCTTGCCTAGTCACTGTCAAAGTTGTCATCACTTGTTTTGACTCCCCCAACAAACTAACGAGTTACTGTATGATCCCAACAACAGTTTTCCCCAACAAGCTGCCAATCTTCTTGATGTTCCGGAAACTATAAATTGACAGATGTACTGTTATCTTCCGTGCTGAGTACCTCCGCTCTCAATCCAACTTGTTTATAAACTGTCAAAGCGATGTATGATTCAGCGCACTCACTTTCCCTACACCTCTGCAACTGTTAATTTTGCCCGACATGTGATGGCCGACATCCGATTGCCACCATGATCCCACGGGTTCCATCTGTATTCAAATGTTGACAAACTGTCAAAGCGATGCCGGGACCCGTCTCCCTCACCACTGCGTGTTCCCGATCCGTCGACCAGATGTAAACACGTGCAGTTACATTTCCTGGATTAGTTGAAACAACCTGTGGCCTCGAACATATGCACTAAGCAAACTTTCTGTATTATCATTATCTGGTTAACTCATGGCGATCTCGTGACATAGGCCCCCTCTTAAGAGAGTAGTCCATCTCACTCTTCTCCACCATGAGTTCAATCCAGATGATTCATTCTTCTTCTTCAGGAGCTGGGTGTCTTGACAAGAAATCCGCTCCAACATTTTCCTTCCCAGGAATGTACTCCACTGTGAAATTATAAGGTTGAAGTAACAACGACCACCGCATCAAACGTGCGTTGAGCTTCTGAGAAGTAGCCAGGAACATCAGGGGCTGATGATCCGACTGGACCCGAAACTTAACTCCATACAAATATGGCTGGAATTTTTGCACTGCCCATACGAGGGACAAGCACTCTCTCTCGACGGTTGAATAATTCCTCTCCGCCTGTAGAAGTTTCTTACTTGCGTATGCTACAGGTTTCAAAACCGAAGCATCGTCTTTTCCTTCTTGTAACAAAGCTGCCCCAATTCCAATCGCACTCGCATCCGTTCTCAACACAAATGGTTTGGAAAGGTCAGGGAGCTGTAATACAGGTTTGCTGACCAAGGCCTTCTTTAACTGACTATAGGCATTCTCACATTCTGGTGTCCAAACGATTTGGTCCGGGAATCCCTTTTTCAAGGTTTCCGTCAACGGAGCTCCCAGTTCAGTGAAATGTGGGATAAATTTGTGATAGAACCCACACAACGAGAGAAAAGATCGCACATCTTTCTTCGTTTTTGGCCTTGGTGCATTTCTGATTTTCTCCAGGTTCTTCTCTTCTGGGACAATGTGTCCTGGAGTGATGGTGTGACCTAGAAATTCCAGAGTCTGGTAACCAATCATGCACTTGGTTGGACGAGCAGTAAGCCCTGCTTCCTTGAGTCTATTAAACACTCTCTCCAAGAATTGTAAGTGGTCATCCAAGCTGTCACTGGAAATCAGAATATCATCAATGAAAGAGATGATGGACGGATCCTGTAACGGATCTAGTAAAGTCCTCATCATGCGTGTAAACACACTAGGTGCATTGCTGAGTCCAAAGGGCATGACCTTGAATTCGTAGTGTCCACTGGGTGTACTGAAAGCCAACAGTGGTCGAATCTCCGGTTTGACTGGTATCTGATAGTAACCCCGACTCAGATCCACCTTTGAAAAGTACCGAGCCTTATGGAGCCTAGCGAAAAACTGAGTTGGATTTGGCAACTCAGTTCCACCTGAAATTGTGTGTGACTGTTCAGAAGTCGGTAGTCTATACACAACCGGTGTTCTCCACTTGGTTTCCGTAACAAAACTACCCCTGCATTGTATGGGGATGTGGATGGTGCAATCACGTCATCCTCCAGCAGTTTCTGTATTTCCTCCTCCAGGGCCTTTTCCTTAGAGAATGGCACTGGGTAAACCTTTTGACGAACAGGCTCCTGCGTGGTCAAAGTCATCTCGAACTCCACCAACCTCGTTCGTCCGGGTTTATCAGTCAGTATCTCCTTATGAGACTTGAGAACCTGGGTTATCCTTTCCCTCTCCTGGGAGGTCAGATCAGGGTTCACTTGCACATCCCTATAGGTTTCCTGGTGTACCAAGGGATATTCCCTGCCCTCGCTGGTTCCCACTTCCGTCTCCACTGCAACTGCCATTGCCATGAGGTGAACTGCCTTGTCTCCGGGTCTCTCTTCGTATTTCCGCAAGAGATTGATATGGAAAATCTTCGACTTTCCCCGGATCCGGATCTGATAGTTGGTTCTGGATATCACCCTTTCCACGGGAAATAGTCCTTGCCAACCTATCTCCAGTTTGTTGTTTCCCGTTGGGAGTAGCAACAAGACTTTGTCTCCCACCTCTAGAGATCTTTCTTTAGACCTACGGTTGTAATAAGCCGCATGTCTTTTCCTGGCCTTTTTCAAGTTTTGATTTGCCAGAGTCCATCCCTTGTGGAGTTTTTCTTTCAGTTCCGCCACGTATTTATAGGATGAGATCACTTCTTCTGACGTCCCCTCTTCAGTCCAACTCCTCAACATGGCTTCCAACGGTCCTTTGATTGGACGACCAAACAGCAACGTAGCGGGTGATAGTCCTGTTGAGCCATGAGGAACTTCCCGATAGGCAAAGAGTGCTGCTGGGATATATTCATCCCACCTATCAGGTTTTCCCTGCGCTAGTTTCCTGAGCATTGTCATCAACGTGCCGTTAAAACGCTCTTCTTGTCCATTGGCTTGAGGGTGGTAAGGGCTGGTATGTATGTGGTTAGAGTTAAACACCCTAAATACCTCCTCCATGAGTTTTCCACAAAACTGAGATCCATTGTACGTCAGAATTTGATCCAGAAAGCCTAATCTGGTAAAGGCCTCCATCAGTGCGTCCGCCACTCTTTTCGAGTCAATCGTGGTCAACGGTATAGCCTCACCCCACATTGTACAGCAATCCACCATATTGAGTATATACATGTTCCTCTTCCTAGTCCTGGGAAGTGGACCCACGATATCGATGGCTACCCTCTCGAAAGGAGAGTTCATGATGGGCATCTCACCCAACACCACCGGTGCTGTCCAGTGTTTCGGTGCCACCCTTTGGCACTCAGGGCATGATTTCACATACCGACGCACATCATCTGTCATTCCCGGCCAATAGTAATGGCAGGAAATCCGCTGCATGGCGGCGGCAATACCCATGTGTCCATAAAGGAGATGGTATGCCCCATATGAAGAATCTGGGACCGGTGAGCTTTCGGGACGACCAACTGACCGTATAGGTTGTCTCCCCTTCCTGCTCTCCTGTAGAGTATCCTATTCTTCATGTAGTACTGCCCCCGTCCTGGTGGATCAGCACTTTTCTGCAGCTTTCTGTAGCAAGGACGTAAAGTATCATCCTCACTCTGGGCAGTTCGTAGCTTCCCCGGCATTGGGTTAGTCACAATTGCGTCTGCCTCTTCCGTTTTCGTCTGAGAGCGAGTCTGCATTGCTCCCATATGGATTGGCTCCCTGGGCATTCCCAGAAAGACATACCGGCAACCTAGGATTACTGGAAAAATGGGATCGGTCAATACAGCGGCCTTGATGGTGCCGGTGACGTACCTTGACCGAATCTCCACATTAGCAATGGGCAACTTCATGACTACAGCACTCTTTTGTGCAGGCTGTATCTTCATGGTTTCACCTGTGAATTGTTCTGGATGTACCAGATCCGCAGAAATCACGGCCTCCCCGTCCAGTCCTGTGTCGTATAAACACTGCACTTGACGACCGTTAACCTCTACCAATTCCACTACAGTTGGTTTTTCCTGGTCTGGAGTCTCTTCCTCGGCCTCGACCTGTTCGGTGGGCTCCACCTTAGGTTTCCCGGGGCACACGACGAATTGGGTGTCTCCTGACTTTCCCCTGCAGTCAATAGCATTGTGCGTATTCGACTTGCATTGGTTTCACCATTTCCCTGTCCTAGATTTTCTAGTGCCGGACTTGAGTGAGCTCTCCTGGTGGCGAGCTTCCTTGCTGACCTTGGCATTTTCTGTGACAACCTCCTTGGAAGTCACTTGACATGCTGCGAAGTGAGGGTTCTTAGACTTCTATTTGCAGTCCCTCGTATTGTGAGAGGGTGACTTACAAATTGAACACCACTTCTCCGACCACGGTCGTTTTGGTGTAGAGCTTGAAGTGCTCTTGCTTCCCTCCTTCTTCTTCTCTGAACTATCCTCTGATTTTTGCACATAAGGTTCCCACTTTTTGGTTCCTGAGTTTTTGGCTTTCTTCTTATCATGTTTCTCTTGACTTTTGGAGTTGGTGGAAAGGTTTTCCCCTGCCTCCCCATGCACCTCGACGAACCGTTCTGCTAATTTAGTCACGAGGTCAATACGTTCCGCTCCTTGTTCTCCCAGGAACGTCCTAAGAGGTTTAGACATTTGCTTCTTCAGCTGGTCGACCACCATGACCTCTTCCAGACTCTCATAGTCATGTGCGAACCCAGCCAAATCCATCCACTTGTGGAGATAAGATTTTAGACGCAAACTGTAGGCGGCAAACAACTCCCCCGGTTCTTGTTTCGCTGCTCGAATTTTTTTTCCGGTAGGTATGTGACGTAACCTCGAATCGTTTCAGCAGAGCCGTCTTTAACTCGTCATAATTGTTCTCATGTCCTGGTGGCAGGCGAGAATAAACCTAGTAACCGGTCCCGCGTAAACCCTGGGATAGCTTAAGATTCCATTTGTTACGCTCCAGACCCATAGCAACAGACATTGCCTCGAAGAGTTGAAGGTACTGGTCAATCTTCTCTTTGTCCTCCTCGTAGACCGCTAAAGGAAACTTCATAGCATGGTACCCATGTCCACCTACTGGTGTTGAGCCTGGGATGGAGGAACCTCCAACTGCTCCCTCAGTTTCTCCATTAGATTGACTCTTCAACTCGAGTTCCCTCATCCGGTACTCGTGCTCCCTTTTCTGAGCTTCTTGTTCAGCTTCCATTTCCTAGGTGCTTGCTCAGCTTCAAATTTCTTAGCTGCTTGCTCAGCTTCAAATTTCTTAGCTGCTTACTCAGCTTCCAATTTCTTAGCTGCTTGTTCCAACTCCATCCTTCTCAATTCCAACTCGGCCTTTCGATCTTCCTGTTCTGCTTGACGATACTCTCTCTCCACTTCCTGTATGTAATCCGTTAGAGCAGAACCCGACAGTCCCATGTCTTCCCCATTTGCCCTTAATTCTAACGTGCTTAGTTTAGGGGTGGCCATAATACAGAGAGGTAAGCTAGCAGGCCTAGTACAATATAACTGCAAATTACTATACAGATATATGAACAAGTACTATAAATCTAGATATTACCACACACAGCACATTCACTCAGTGACAAGAGTAGAATCAGTACCACAGACCCATGCAGACGTGTGAAGTGTGAACAGGTAAGATATTAGTCCTAACCCCTATCCACATTCACTCTAGCTGGATTCTCCAATATGATATCTCCCTCTTATAACTAAGGATCCCGTGTCAAAAGACCGCGTTGTCAGAAGATCCCACTGTCAAAGGTTCCTGCTTGCAGAAGATCTCGCTGTCCAAGGATTTCGTTTACGGGAGATCCCGCTGTCCAAAGATCCCGTTTCCGAGAGATCCCGCTGTCCAAAGATCACGTTATCGAGCTCCAATAATGTCGTGTCCTCATTTAAAGTGTCGTCCCTGGAGTGAAGAGAGTCAACACCCACATTATAATATTTTTCTTCCTTTTTTCAATATCTTGGAGAATCCACCAGCTTCCGTCCAACACACTCCATCAGCCCGTGGACACCTTCCTATCACTCTCTCACTGTCGTACTATGCCCCCTCTCATACTTCCCCAACGCAACATACTCCACAACTCTTGCTTCTAAAAATTAATAAAGATTAATTTATTAAAAGAAAAGTGTAACGTATATGAGACGTGTATGCGAAGACAATGTGTGTCGTGTATTATAACATAAATGTATGTGTCAGCCTTCAAAGTTCAGGATCATAGTGTACACATCATGGCAAGGATCACACGACATCATTCGAGTCAGTACGATAAACCTCATCGAAGTCGTATCCTTCTCTCCAGACATGTCCTCCTCCAGGAACTCTGATGACCATGAGATCTGAATCCCATGTAAATATATAATCCGTGAAAAAAAAAAACTGTTATTGTTCCTAACACAACTGTTCCTAACAGTTTATAGAAACTCCGGCTTCATAATTCCGGCGCGGTGAAACAAACATGGAACACTGTCCTATGAACAAGACTTTTTGTCTCTTGATAAATGTTCACTAGTTCTCACTATTAAAAAGTTATTGTCTATACTCCAATAGAGGCTTTTATTGTTGTTCTAGTCATAAGTGAACTGAATATCCATCACTACTGGTGTGTTAAAACTGGTATGACCTAAACTCATTCGGTATTTATCCGGTAGGATACCATTCAGCTCCACTGAGCAATGTTGATCATCTTCCTCTAGCATAATCTCTGTTGTAAAGTTGCTGGCCAATCTTCCGGCGCCAAACTTTATCCGGGATCGGATTTTTCCTTTGGTTTCAGGTTCTTCATTCCAACCAGAGGAACCTGTGAAATAAATCAAACAACTGGTGATAGCCTCCCCGTCACTGATCTCTATTAGATGATCGTGGGCCATCGGCCTCGCTCAGAAAATATAATGAACCTACTCTGACATGGACAGATGAAAGAACACATATGTTATCATCAGGCCAAGACAAGAAAAAAAAATCAACAAACAGAATGCGGAACCCCGCCCACCAGGGACACCTACGGGAATATCCCTCATTACTCAATTTTCCACTAGTAAAGCGTATCAACACTTCACTAATCTATTAACAACTAACAGAGCCAAGTATCACTTCCCTACTCTAGCTAGTTTTCCACTAACAGCGCTAATCATCACATTATAGTTTGAACAAGGCTACAGCCTATATTAATTAGAACTAATTATAATCGGTTCTACCTTAGGCAACACTGCAGTTAGATCAAATTGCATCCATTCTTGCCATGACAGGCACGTGTAAAATTAAATCACTAATTCGCACACGGTAGACGTTTTCCCATCAGAACCACAGTGCCGAAGCACGTCTTCTACAATCCAAGGTTTGCGTTCAACTCCCCATCTCCAATCATGGTTTTTGGCCAAACCTCTAAAATTTGTCACGTGACATGGTTGTTGTCCTGCAGGTGTTATTTGGGCAATCATTCATTGTCAAGAATCGATTTTCCCTTGCCTAGTCACTGTCAAAGTTGTCATCACTTGTTTTGACTCCCCCAACAAACTAACGAGTTACTGTATGATCCCAACAACAGTTTTCCCCAACAAGCTGCCAATCTTCTTGATGTTCCGGAAACTATAAATTGACAGATGTACTGTTATCTTCCGTGCTGAGTACTTCCGCTCTCAATCCAACTTGTTTATGAACTGTCAAAGCGATGTATGATTCAGCGCACTCAATTTCCATACACCTCTGCAACTGTTACTTTTGCCCGACATGTGATGGACGACATCCGATTGCCACCATGATCCCACGGGTTCCATCTGTATTCAAATGTTGACAAACTGTCAAAGCGATGCCGGGACCCGTCTCCCTCACCACTGAGTGTTCCCGATCCGTCGACCAGATGTAAACACGTGCAGTTACATTTCCTGGATTAGTTGAAACAACCTGTGGCCTCGAACATATGCACTAAGCAAACTTTCTGTATTATCATTATCTGGTTAACTCATGGCGTTCTCGTGACAAAGAGTGTTACCAATATCTTCATACCTATTAGGGTAGACTCGCCCTGACACATGTACATAAATACACACACGTACACACATAACAATGTTTGCTTTTTAAATTCAGGATTGTTGATTACCTCTTTTGTTCAGAGAGGAATGATATTATCATGCGTGTCTAATGGATACACTGCCTGTTGTATAATAGGAACAGGATGCTCTGCACATTAACTCTACACTTGTTTGGGCTGCCAAGAGAAGCCAAACCTGTGGGGTTCAGTGCAAATACATTCCATAATATCCATGTGTCCGAGGAGAGGAGGAGAAAAAGCGACAGATCCAAGATCACACTCTTCTTTCTTTGTCTGTCCGTAATCAGCGTTTCAGGAAAGGTTTGCTAGCGCGGCTGGAACATAAACCAATACCCTTGGCCGGTATAGGGGAAATATTTAGACCTGAGTCCTGAAACTTATATCCTCCCTCGAATGGTAATAGACTGTGTTGTCCAGAGAGGCTATCCTTGCCTTGAGTGAGGTTAAGCAGGGACATGAGAGTCTAGTACCTGGCTGCTCTGCACAGATCTAGTGTCTGAAGTCAGACCCATGGAAGTGGTCTGAGAGTGGAAACTGACTACACAGGTGGTGTCAGTCTATTTCATATAAGGCTGTATTAATACCAGGTGAGATGGATTGGTACACCAGGTCTCTTCCTACCTGCAGGGACCCTTATTGTTTCCCAGTGTCAACTGACGTGCTTGATGTGCCGTGGAGGAGAAGAGTTTCCTCCAGTCAACTGACCAGTGAAGATTGGGTCAGCGATTCAAGTGCGGTAAAAGAAGCAGATGTGTGGCCGAACGAACTTTATATTCCTTGGCTCCAGTCCAGTGAAGTTCCTCGAAATCCCAGCAGAGATCAGGTGAACGATATTCTACCACCTGTGTCCACCTCACTTGCAAAACATGCGACTGACAATCCGTGAGTGGGATGAAGAAAGTGTCCGCCAGACAATTCTAGCAATATTCAATGTTCTGACTGTCTGTCTTGTACTTGAATGTCTGTTTAGAGTCTGAATCCTTATTACCTATGTAGCCGGAGTAAAGAAAAGGACACAACAGAAGAGACTGATGCTTCCTTCACTACGGTGCTAAGAGGTAGAGAGTAGTTCTGACTTCGTTACGGCCAAACAAGAAAAGTAGTAAAAGAGAGAGAACCTCACACCGCCCTCAACTGACAAAAAAAAAGATGATAGTAATTAGATAAGAAGATGTACGAGGTCTTGGACAGAGGCAGAAACTATTTTATAGATGTTCACACAGGAAACACCATGTTAGAGCCCAATCAATGAATTAAGGTGTTAGATTGTGGTAGAAATAGTGGTTGTCAAAACTAAAAGAGACTAAACAAACAGATCAAGGACAAATAAACAAGCTCTTTATTTATTTCTTCTAACAGAACATTGCATGTCAATAACAGATACAACAGACAACTGTATATATCAAATAACAGTGGGTAACCCCTAACCAATCAACAGCACTTTGGACAACAGGGTACACCAAGTACCACAACACAGGTGTTCCAAACAATAGCTGGTTAGACTGACACAATGAAGAACTTTGACACAAGCAACACTGCACAGACAATAAGGCACTACAAAAACATAGGTTACACAACATAAACCCCAAGACGCGAAACAAACAAAAGAGTTGTGACACAATTTACTATCTCACCAAGAACCCAGGCCTGCTGACACTAACTAGTCAGCCCCTCCTGTAACATTGGAAAACACAATCTTTAATTATCATTGTAAAGAAAACATTAAACACTTGAAGCAATGATCACATACAATATAACATATGAATTAACCCATATATCTATTTTGCTACTGCTATTCTAAGGTAGCCCTTGATGTCTGGCATGACCATTTTTTGCTACCTCATTCTTCTTCAAGGTGTCTGCATCTCTAATTGTTAAATACAACAATCAATGTTGCCTCATCAGATCACCCACTTTATTGTCTTCTCCAATAGTACCACTGCTGTCATTAGATTACACTTAATATTGCTAGGATAGAACACCTTCAAATGCAACAAACTCAGCCTGCTCCACCTCCCCACACAGCCCAGCATTCACTTACAGAATATCTTCAGTTCAATGTAACTAGCTCACACAGCTCCTACACACACAAGCGGTGGCAGATTGATCTAATTTGTCCAGCTGTAAACACATAGCTATAAAAAGCAGGGTACATACATCAGACATTGCAAAAAAACACAACATCTCAACACTGATTTGGTTAACATACATCAGACACTGCAGGCAAACACAACATTTCAACACTGATTTGGTTAACATTCATCAGACACTGCAGGCAAACACATCTCAACACTGATTTGGTTAACATACATCAGACATTGCTCACAAACAACATCTCAGCATTGATTCAGTTAACAGGTATAAGAATGACATCTTTGTTCTGGTAAATTAGGCTGTCATTCCCACCTACCAAAGTGGCTACATTTACCCAAGATCTCATAATCATTTCACTGTCTACACCTTGCAGAATATTTTATACATTAATTTGTACCAAGTCACCGGTAACACAGGACAACATTGTTTTCCCTATAAACCACATGTTCATAGAACACTATCACTGTTCAGTCCATGATATAGCCACCATCAAACACCATCTATTATATCTTCAGTCTAATGCTCTACAATTATCTCCCTACTGTTACTCACACAGGCAACTGTTTTTCTAACACACCGTACTCTTTTTCCCTAATATAAAACATATATTGACAGGTTGTACTCATGTGCTCCTCATCTGATAGTACACTTTACTCCTATATAACAATACACAACATTATGGACTCTGCCACCATCAGACATTCTGTTGCCTCCACACAGGGACTTCACTGGACAACTACCCCAACAATGTCCAAGTTTGCACGAAGAATACCAGCACTAATATGATATCATGCAAGTTACAGCATTTGATTAGCATTACAAACTGACACCCAACAAGCAAAACAAGTCTAACTACGAAAAGCAACAGACACATATACAATGTGGAATCCCCATATTTGTAGAATGTGACAATGTAACCTTGCACATAGAAGAATCATAACATCCACAGAAAGTTAAAGATAAACATGTATTACACAGGAACTCAATTGATGAACTCTCTTATACCCTTAAGACAGTTCATAAAATGAACATACCATAGTATCAAGCAAGAGTGCATCATCCATATGAGACAGGATCAAAGCATAACAATGTTCAAGGGCAGAAACAGAATATCAGCACTAATATAACAACCAGTGTACTATATATATTATGTCATTATTATTACACACTAATGTCAACTAGTGTTGTCTAATGCAACCCACCTCAGTGTACTATTCTGTGTTACTAGGCAAAAGATGTACATTTATGTCCTCTATTCCTATGATACACCGGTTATAAATTTCCTTCCCATATGCTTCAGGTCGCAAAGCAAGTGCATATATCTTAGCGAAAGGTGGTTCGTAGCAATAAATCACATTCTTTCTCTCAGTAAAGCCACACTTCATTCGCAGTTATCACGGTTACATTATGATTGCTGCTACGCACCCCGCGTATTAAAGGTGCATTATTTCCTACGCCTAGTAGCTATCAATCTGCATGGCGTCCCTACAATTCAACACATTATTCCCTTCACTTCTATTTATTACCTACATGTCCTAACTACAAAGCTTAACCATTAACCCATCATTGCCACATATGACATGTAAGTACTCTTCCCCGCTTTACACATGTTATAAATATTACACATACATTATGGTTATTTTCCCCTACTCATAAGCATTCATAGTTATGCATGGCTCCAGTCTTTTCATTAACTATAATGTATGACCTCATACATCTCAGTTTACACCTCATACATATATCTTGGTGAATCTCCCACATATCTATTTAGCCAGTGACATATTGCTGTCACAGGAGAATCCTGTAAAATATATTCTCAACAAAATATTCTTGTGCCATTATGGCTGGCATACCATGACTTCAATCCTTACCAAATGTAACCACCACTAATGACCTGTCTTCGCATTTCACATCACCACGCTTGATTGCTTACATCTCTCTGTACTAGCCTGTTAAATGTTATTTTCCTAAAGCTTCAGGGACACTAAATCAATCTGTAGAACAGCTCATTTTAGTACTACTCATCTACATTACCTGTTTGTATTTATTTGTTCCTACAACCTCGCCTAACAGCTTTGTTCACACACATGTTTTTCCCACGATAATGCTTTTCAAGCTGGTAACGTGGCTTGTGCTGCGATTTTAATAAATCCATATTAAATTAAACATTTTAAACTTACGGCTTTCTTGGCATAGTTTGTTCACTGATGAACACATGGGAAACCACACATCTCTTGTCTCAAGGCGGGCTGGCCACAAAACTATATACAAAGGGCCCAAGTGCCTGCCTTCACAAACCAAGCGGGCTGCTGCAATCAAAATGGCCTCAGGTTTCTTTGTTTCAAGTCGCGTTTCCGGCGTTGCCAGATATTTATCTCGAGGCAGACCAAATCCCAAAATTCGTTGGTTTGGCGCTATCACACCTATCTGAAGAGTGTTCTCTTGTCGTCAGGTAGTGATCAGTTTGTCTGTAGTGATATGAAAATAAGTCAGCGTCCGGGAACCGTCCCGGTGGCAACGAGGGAATAGCTAACAGATTTAACAACCCAAATAAGAAAAGGTCGGGACAGCCACTGTGATCCGGGCCAGTACGACACTGACAACATAACTTTGACTTTCGCATGCATGAAGTCTGCCAATAGCAATGTTCCTGAAATGTATCGACAGAGACGCCATAGATGTTTGCTTAAAAATGAACTCAATTGTCTTGTGTAGCGTTATCCTTTTATAGGGTTTCAGTTGCTTAGTCAGTGAATAGTGTTCTCCCTAAATGTTATTGCTTTCATGTGCGCGCATCATTACCTGCGGTAAAAATAAGGTCATAAACACTATTGATCACTGCATTGTAACGGTTACAAAATCGAACGCAATTCAGATCAACACGTGCATTTTACATTGTAAAGAACATTTGAGGCTGGATTTTAATATACTCTAGCACCAAATTTTACTTACAAACTAATACAAACGAACCCTCGGATAGTTAAGCGTTTCTTTTCTTTTTTGAACAGTATATTTAAGAATGTCTTCACGCCTATAATATACTGGCACTGCTGCCTATCTTCGTTATACCGAAGAAAGATAAGAATACCGATCTGTATTTACTGCTCATGTTGAAGTATATAACAATATTTGACGATGAGTTTATTGCTTCTAGCAGCACACACAATGCCGCTAGCACAGTGAATGTGTTGACATACTGTCCTTCGAATGAGACTCTCGGCTCCAGCGACATGCCAATGAAGATAATGCTTAAAGGAGAGTAGCAGGCGATGAAGAGAAAGGCAATTGTGGTGACCATCTTAGCCACACCTGTGTTACGGTTGGATACGTCTGCTGCTTGTGTAGAATGTGAAGATCTTTTCCGCCATCTGATGTTTGCATTCAGTTTGTAAACTAGCATTATGGTACAAGCGATAATCAGCATAAATGCTAGTGCTGGAAAAACTGTGTTGTTTACCAGAAAAGTAATTGCCTCGATTATCTCACGGTTTTCGGTGATCACATTCCCAACTAATGTTTTATTCTTGCCTGGGAAAAATTTAATGCCCACACGATAGAAGAAGTAAACGGGAGATAGGGAAGCTAGAAATACAATGAATACTCCAGCAATGACGACAGACATTCGTTTAGTAGTGATGATATCTTTTACCTGTAGGGATAAACATGGATGAATTATATTATTATTGACATTATTCTCTTATTTAACTAGTGTTCATGGATTATGCAACATATGAAACGAACACATAGTAACAACAATAACTACTGCAACACATCATTCACTAATTCTTATCGTACAAAACAGAGCACCTGTTACTAATTATGCCCTTTCTCAGCAATATATATTTATCTGTCCCTTTCTCAAAATAGTATTACTTGTTGGAAAAACATATTTAAATAGTTTATTTAAATAGATTTGGTATTACTTGTTTACAGTTGTTGCATGATCGTTTTCTGTTTATTTTATTTAATAAACTGTTATTCAACAATTGACTTCCTTCCCATTAATAATAATATTGATAAATCAAAATTCCGTAGCCATGAACTGGCTGTGGGCATGCGAAATGTTAGGACTATCACAATCGTTATGTCTGAGTTCATTATTTACTGATACATTTCAGACGATAGTTTGTTAAATTGTGTTTCAAAAAAGCATAGTAACTGCAACCCATAGCGGGGACCAGGGATGGAGTTATACTTCTAATTAGCTTAAAGCATGAGAGACCACGTGTTGTCCATGCCGTATGATACCTCTCTTGACCTGACTAGTTTACTCCAAAGGAAAGGTAACACCAATGCATCTGGAAGAATACAAGCTGCAGAAGCTGCTGGATCAGCAAAGCAATGTTTTTACTGTCCATCTGTCGGAGCTTTGATCCTAAACTAGTTGACGACCAAAGCTTAGGGCCCTAAACAGGTTGGCCACGGGACGGACAGGCAGATTTTATAACCACTAGCTATATTCTCCAGAATTTATTTCCTTAATAAGGACTTTTACGAACTGATACGTTCCCGCTTAATATTTATTGATTGACATTATTGATTGTGATGAACACTTTTAGGAAGTGTGCCCCACGTACAACTGGGGTTTAATACGAGGGTGAGTCAATAAATAAGTCACACAGTTATGTGGGATGGCAGGTAAAAGTAGTTGGTGTTTTCTACAGGTGTCATTAGGTGACAGCAACATTGAACTTTATATTCTCGTTTGTCAGGTGGCGCTAGGTGTCTCATGCGCAGCGCATACACATAATGACGGCTGTACTTACAGAGTGTACAACCAAAGCGCAACCGATTTGCCCTGTCTTTGCATCATCTCTGTCGATACGAAAATGAAGGAGAAGACATGCTGAAGAGGATTTTTACTGGGGACGAATCATGGGTGCATCACTACCAGCCCGAATCAAAGCGTCCTTCAATGCAATGGAAACATCCTTCTTTGCCTTGTGTTTAAAAATTCAAGGTTACGCCATCAGCAGGGAAGGTGATGCTCACAGTGTTCTGGGATTGTCAAGGAGTGCTTATAACTAATTTCAAGAAGAGAGGTGACAATGTGAATTCTGAATCGTACTGTGAAGTTCCATCGATCGTGATGCAATTTGAAGTTTACGTCCAGAACTGGTGACGAGAGGAGTGTTGCTTCTTCGTGACAATGCCAGACCACATACGGCTCGATTAACTCAGGAGAAAATTAACCAACTAAGGTGTGAAGTTCTGGAACATCCACCTTTCAGCCCCGACTTAACCACTAGCGACTTCCACCTTTTAGGTCCATTGAAAACCCACCTTGGCAGGAGAGATTTCGCGAATGATGCCGAAGTTGAATGTGAAGTGAAAACGTGGTTTAGAAAACAGAGCACGCAGTTCCATGCAGCCGGTTTTGGAGGACTGATAAAACGATGGTATAAGTGCATTAATGTTGGTGGAAATTATGTCGAGAAATAAAGGGACAATGTATGTATAAAATTAAACTGGTTTCAATTTGTTATCATATTTAGTTATTTTTCTACAGCTATTTATGACTTACCAATTGACTTCCCGTCGTATAATGTGAAACTGCTTAGAGTGCGTTGTAACCGACAGTGTCTAGTAAATACTGTAACGACCTCGGTTTCGTTCCAATGAAATTAACGTGGATATGGTCTTATAAATTCGAAAACATAACCAACGATTTAACCCCCCCCCCCCCCAACCCCCCCCCCCCCCCAAAAAAAAAAAAACAAAAAACAACCTTGTTAACCATTGTCCCTGTAATGCCCATTGTTTAGTCCATTCTAATGTCCATTGTTTAGACCATTGTAATGCCTATTGTAGTGAACATGTAATGCCCATTGTAATGCCTATTGTAATTACCATGTTAATGCCCATTGTACTAAAATCCACATACTGAACATACCTTTAGTGGCAATGTTATACAGAGACAACGCTCCAGTGTGATGATGGCTGTGATCCAGGCAGTAATACGAGAAAACATCATATGTAGCCATGCACCTGTCAAGTATATCAGCTCGAGGGGATCAAAAGGTAAATCCGCCTCTTTAACTGCCGGAGTTAAACAAATATTTGACCATACTAAAGTTATAAGACAACCAAGATCTGAAATTGCCAGACCTGTAAGAATAAATGATGGAATATACATTAGGTTAGTTACTTTAAACATTTCTAATTACTGTTTACAAATTCTTAGTCAGTGTCTCAAAGTATAAATCTTCTTTGCTTTTTGTTCCTAATTGAGGGATAGTCTTTCTACCAATTCATTTACAGTCGACACATCTGTTGCGAACTCGTGCAGATGGCTTTATTTCATCACTACATTCATCGATATTCATCGCTATCTTTGTTTCTTTCCTGTGTGTGTTTAGATCTCTCTCTCTCTCTCTCTCTCTCTCTCTCTCTCTCTCTCTCTCTCTCGTTAGCTCTCTCTCTCTCTCTCTTTCTCTCTCTCTCTCTCTTTCTCTCTCTCTCTCTCTCTCTCTCTCTCTCTCTCTCTCTCTCTCGATCTCTCTCGATTTGGTAGCGTGTAACTTTCTGAGAATGGACTTAACTATTATCAGGTTTTCCCAATGCTCTCTCCTATCCTACCCATTAAACTAACAGGTGCAAACTGTAAATATCTTTAATATATGTTTCCAGTTCAATTGCTTTGTGAGAATCATACACCAGGATTTCATTAAACATGTGCCCAGTTCTTTAAGAATACAGATGAGTAGCTTTTATATTGATATTTTCATGTAGTATTGTTCATGTTGTTGTAGACAAGAACTTTTGTTTTGGCAGTAAGCTTCCTGCTCTTTCAGACTCTGTGTGTTAACCTGTTCATTGTTGTTGCTGCCTTACCAATCCTGATATTGATTTCCGGATCTAGGGATAATTTGCTATTTACCCCAGACCTAAATATGTAAAATAGTCTACTATCTCCAGTTCGGCGTCGTCAATAAAGGTTTATGGTAACCCATTTGCACCTTGTGACATAATCTGTGTCTTCGTTTTGCTAATTGTTAAACCAAATTCAGAACAAGCATTGGAGAATGCAGATAGTAGAAGTTGTTATTCATCCTCAGACTGGGTCGTAATTGTAGCATCATCTGCGAACAGCAACTCTCTGATCAATACCCTTTAAATTTGGTTTTGGAGTTCAATTTCTGAGCATTGCGGAGGCCGCCATTTGAGCGTGAGTGAATGTATATACCACCATCCTGATCACGTAAGACTAGGGATAGAGTTATACCTATACATAAGACAAAGCCTGGGCTGAAATATAGAGACAATACGTTGTCCATGCAGCATGATGACTCTCTCGGTCTGTCTATTTGACTCCAGAGGAAAGGTAACACCAATACATTTGGAACCAGACAAGCTGGGGAAGCTGCCGAATCAACAAAGCAATGCTCTAACTGACCGCCTGTCGAAGTTTCGATCCTAGGCCAGCTGCCAACCAAGGCGTATGGCCTGGTCTGCCCTGCCATGACATTTAGTCTTTGGGTTGCATTTCCCCGCACCATGGTAAGGCTTGTACCCTCCCAATTGCGCTCCTTTGCCCGAAGTCGTTGGCACAATGTGGGATGCCGAGTGTGGTAAGCGCAGCCCAATATTCGGCGCTAACAGAAAGCAGGTAGTACCGTCTACTGTTATACAGTAGCTCAGTCATATCTGACTACGACCTGACACTAATACCGCATATCGCATTCGAAACACAGCTGTGGGCGATTTGGCAGCAGCCTGCCTTACGTTTTTTATGTTTTTATTATTATTTTTTTTTTACGAAGAGGTATGGGTGCCGGTCGTTCAGTAAGCAATGGCAAACTACTGAACGTAAACTTATCCAGGAATTATGAACATCCAAAAAATGTTTTGGTTAACTGCTACGCCCTGTAATGGATATGCAACTAACTTTTGTTTTAATCCTGCTGTTCAAGCATTCTTATGTTTATATTTTCAATGAAGTGAGATGTCTCCAAAAAATACGTACCAATGAAACTAACGTTGATGGGATCCTGGAAACCTTGCTTGATGAAACAGATGATGTTGATAATGTTGCTGACGATACCGAAAACAACAATGACCTGGCACAACACAGCGTAAAAGAACCAGTGGAGAATGCGCGTGATGTGATCACTAATTAAGACTGTTCTTTGTCCATCCTCCACACTAGCAACAAGTGTAACGGGCATATAGTCTGATACATGTGTGTCCATCTTCACAGTTTAGTGGTGCTGTAGGTGAATAGATAGTCTAACCAGACATTCCTTCTGTGAGGACGTCCCGTTGTGGGACATTCTTGAAGAAACTGCATTCTACAAATCTGTACCTAACATTTACATTTCAGCTTAAGTAATCCATCTACCCGCTTAATGGTTGATTGTGTGAGGCGACGTTTCAGAAATTAAAAACAATGCATTCCCTAGTGAATTTAAACACAGGAACCATAAATAAAATATTGCGCGATTTTTTGCCCTGGCATATTTCGCTATATACTGCATATATATATCCAGCCCGTGCCTGTGTCTCCTAGTAGTTGTCAGCATGCGATAGCGGCCACCCCCCCCCCCCCCGTGCAACAGCTGTGAGAGGCTGGCTAAACCAGGCTTGGGTAACCGATTTAGTGTCAAACCAAGCGGTAAACTAGGGTATGCCTACCCAGCATGTGAACACAGGACTCGGCAGACTGCGCGGAAGAAATCATTCCTGATTCAACGGGCAAGACGGCGTTTAACTGCAAAGCGTTGTGGAAGGTAATGAGCACGGCAAGGCACGTAGAGCGCCCTGGTCATCCACTGCACCTGTATTCGTCTCCAGTCGTCTCGACTTGTCTTACCACTGGACTCAGATGGACTCAGGCGAGAGAGTAAGGTCGACGAATTGCACAACTCTTCCTCACTTTAATCCAAGTCATCGCGCAAGTCATTCTTCATCCAACGTCATATATCACATTAAAGCCCTGTGGCGATGGGCGAGCGGCGAAGCGGCGTGGGTACGCTGGCAGCCGTAGTCGCAGACCTGCACACAGGCAGTTCAGGCCATATGGTCGTCTTCTTTTGACCGGAGCAGCAGTGGGATTCGGCAGCCTCCTGAGCGACTGAGCAGCCCTCTATAGGAACACACTGCTCACC
This sequence comes from Cepaea hortensis, assembly GCA_963921405.1. NCBI lineage: Eukaryota > Metazoa > Mollusca > Gastropoda > Stylommatophora > Helicidae > Cepaea > Cepaea hortensis. The sequence goes on along the minus strand of OY992881.1, from coordinate 103,293,844 downwards.
TCCATAGCACGAGGAAGAGGCTAGAAAAGGTGCCCTAAACATTGTCTGCTCCATCACTACCTAACCAGCTAGCCGCGGTTGGTGGGTACCCTAACTGCGGTCGACATACAAACAAAGATAAAACAAGCAAAGCTAAAAGAGTAAACCATATTACCTTAACAATTGGAACTTGAAATGTACGCATCCTACTTAACAGAGACGGCGCGTCGGGTCCAGAGAGACGAACAGCACTGATTGGGAGAGAGCTGGGCAGGTACAACATCGACATTGCAGCCTTGAGCGAGACACGACTTGCAGAAGGAGGCCAAATCTGTGAAATAGGTGCCAGCTATACATTTTTCTGGAGTGGAAGGAAAAGCGAGGAAAGACGCCAATCCGGTGTGAGATTTGCCATTAAGTCGGCTCTGGTCGGCACATTAGCTGGATTTCCAAAGGCTATAAACGACAGGCTCATGACCATTAAATTGCCCCTGCTGAATGGATGGAAGCATGCAACCATTGTGGGTGTCTGCGCACCAACTATGACCAATGAATGTGATGTCAAGAACAAGTTCTATGAGGACCTGCAAAATGTACTAACATCTGTTCCCAAAGGAGACAAACTTATACTCCTTGGGGACTTCAATGCCAGAGTAGGCACGGACACCACCTCTTGGAGTGGCATTATTGGAAAGCATAGAGTCGGAAATTGTCACAGCAATGGACTCCTCCTCCTTCAGACATGTGCCGAACACGATCTCCAGATTACGAACACAATTTTCCGTCTCCCCATGAGAAATATGACATCGTGGATGCACCCGCGCTCGAAACACTGGCAACTCATTGACTATGTCATCGTCAGGAGGATTGACAGACAAGACGTTCGAGTGACAAAATCCATGTGTGGTGCCGAATGTTGGACAGACCATGGTCTCATTGTCTCGAAAATAAACATTCACATCAGGCCACCATAGCGTCCTCAAGGGGTGAAAATGCAAAAAAAAGCTAAATGTCACCCACCTAAACAGCAAGAAAATGCAGCAGTCGTTTGAAAATATGCTGGAAAACCGCCTCAAGCCCAATGCTGCAGCTAAACAGGATATAGAAACAGAATGGAGAGCCCTAAAGGACATAATTTACAACACTGCTATTGAAATCCTGGGTCCAGCCCCCCGAAAGCATAAAGACTGGTTTGATGAAAATCCCGAAGACATCAACCAATTGCTTGCCGAGAAACATGTTTTCCTCAAGGCACATTTGAATGACCCGAAGTCAACATAAAAAAAGATGCCTTCAATAACATTCAGAGAGTAGTGCAGCAGAAACATCGGCACATGCTGAGCAGCAAAGCTGATGAAATTCAGGACTTTGCTGACAGACATGTTATGAAAAACTTCTACGACTCACTGAAAGCGGTCTATGGTCCTACATCACTAGGCATAGTTCCCCTCCTCAGTGCAGATGGGGGAACATTGGTCACCAATAAAAAAGAAATTCTTCAACGCTGGGCAGAGCATTTCAGCAACATCTTAAATGCGACTTCCTTCTTCGATGATGAAACCATCAACTGCCTTCCTCAAGTTCCCACCAATGAGACACTTGATGACCTGCCAACCATAGTGGAAGTAAACAAAGCCATCCAGCAACTCTCCAGCGGCAAGGCACCTGGTCCTGACTCCATCCCAGCAGAGATATACAAGGCAGGTGGGCCGGTCCTAACAGAGCAGCGTCACCAAGTCTTTACAAACATATGGCTGAACGAGACCATGCCACAAGATTTCAAGGACGCATCAATAGTCCAACTTTACAAAAGTAAAGGAAACCGCCAATCCTGTGACAACCACCGAGGCATCTCCTTGCTTTCAATTGCAGGGAAGATACTTGCCAGTATTCTTCTCAATCGCCTCACAGCCCATCTCGATCAAGGTCTTCTTCCTGAGAGTCAATGTGGCTTCAGAAAAGAACGTGGAACTGTTGACATGATTTTCGCTGCAAGGCAGCTGCAAGAGAAATGTCAGGAACAGAACTGCGAAATGTTCTCCACTTTCATATGACCTTACCAAGGCTTTTGATACAGTCAGAAGAGAAGGACTGTGGAAGATTATGGCAAAATATGGCTGTCCACGAAAATGTCCAAATAGTGCGGCTATTTCATGATGGCATGCAGGCAAGAGTACAGGAAAATGATGAACTGTCTGAACCCTTTCCTGTCACCAATGGAGTGAAGCAAGGATGTGTCCTGTCACCAACACTGTTCAGCCTCATGTTTTCAGCCATGTTGATGAATGCCTTCGAGAACGACGACATTGGAATAGACATCAACTACTGTATGGATGGAAAGTTATTCAATCTGAGAAGGCTGAAAGCTAAAACCAAAATTAACAGCAACATAATGTTTCAGCTTTCTCACATGCCTGTGCCAACTTTGGGCTCAATATCAACTTGGAGAAGACTGTAGTTATGTACCAGCCAGCTCCAGGGAATAAACACACTGTGCCGAATATCAAAGTGAATGATAATGGACTAAGTGTTGTGGACAAATTCACCTATCTTGGCAGCACTGTGTCACAAGCTGTCACAATTGATGACGAAGTGAATGCAAGAATCTCCAAGGCCAGTGCGTCCTTTGGCAGACTGTAAAAGGATGTTTGGGACAGAACAGGAACAAGCCTGCAAACAAAGCTAAAAGTCTACAAAGCAGTTGTATTATCCACACTGCTATATGCTTGTGAAACCTGGACTGTTTATCAGCGACACGCTAGTAAATTAAACCACTTCCACACAGTCTGCCTAAGGAAGCTACTGAAGATTAAATGGCAAGACAAGATTCCAGACACTGAAGTCCTAGAAAGAGCGTCCATGACCAGTATCCACACTCTACTGATGAAGAATCAGATTGGCTGGGCTGGTCACTTGACTCGCATGCAAGATCACAGTCTCCCTAAACGAATTTTTTACAGCGAACTGAGTTGTGGTAAACGCTCCCAAAATGGCCAGAGGAAACGCTTTAAAGACACTCTGAAAATCTCACTGAAAGATTTTGGAATTCATCATGACACCTGGGAGGCTGCAGCCAGAGACCGAAATTCGTGGCGTGCATCATTACACAAGGGTGCAGTCATATGTGAGGCAACCAGGACTGCAAGAGCTGTGAAGAAAAGGCAGGACAGAATAACCACTGCAGGAAATCCTCCTCCAGAAACGTCAAGCATTCTTTGCCCACATTGTCAAAGAAGATTTCGAGCCAAAATAGCCCTTATCAGCCATCTTAGAACCCATGGCTCCATACCTTCAATCCCACTGGATGAAATGAATGGTCATCATCATTCTTGATGGACAAACAACAACATATATATATATATATATATATATATATATATATATATATATACACACACACACACACACACACACACACACACACACACATATATATATATATATATATATATATATATATATATATATATATATATATATATATATATATTAGTTTGTATATTATAGCTTCTTCAAGAATATCTCACAACGGGAAGATTTCCTTACAGTTTTACAAAAGGACTTCCTGCTAAGTGTTATAACGTTTTACACATTCGCACAATATCAGCGACGATGTACTTTATGTTTCAGCCAACTTATCATTCATAATTTCACATAACATGATATATAACTCTGAAGTATGCACCTGAAGAAATGCAGCGAAATATGCCAAGCAAGATATTGTGCAATATTGTATTTATGACGTCTGCGTTTAAATGTACTAAGGCAGGGGTGGCCAACACGAGGCCCACAGGCCGCATGCGGCCCACCGGGAGTCATGTTGCGGCCCGTGGAGCTAAGTCAAATGAACATAAATATTAACTTTATTGTGCATATCACCAAAAGAACATTACATCATGAGTCGTTCGAATCATATATTTTTAAATTATAGCTAAGATAAATTTGAAATATCTCGCATTTGGGGGGGGGGGGGGGGGAAATCATTAGTTTTGAGCTATTGTAAATATCCCGCATTCTCGGGAAAATGCATGCATTTTAGCTATTTCAAATATCCGGCTATTTGATACTCAAGGTTACTTATCATTTTTTGCCCGACGCTAGATGTTGATAAAATTTAATATGAGATTTCAACTTCTGATACATATGTTCTGTGGTCTTCGGCGTCTTCGGGAAGCTCGCAGAGCTATCGGGTTCATACTCATAACTACTTTCAGTCCAGCTTGGCAAAGTTCCTTGCTATTCTGTAGTTTCGTTCTATTATTGCCTCTGCGTCTGGAGAGATTTTGCGAACGACCTTAAAATGCATATTTATCATATTTATAATAAGAGTTCAAACTAGTTTAACCAAATATCCTATCTACCATATCGATTATATAAGTAAGTAAACCCTGAAATGTTTTATTTATGTAATTTAAATTAATTAATTATTACTAATTAGTATTACCCGTGGTGTTTTTTTTTTTCAGTTAAAAGTGTAGACCTGCCATGGCGTCAACTTGTAAAGACGTTGGACCAACGAATAGAAGAACCACAGAAGAATTAAGAAGTTTTCAAGACAGGTTGACTATCAACTATTTTTTCGTGGAAATTAAAACAAAGTCAATATGCTTGATATGCAACTAATCTGTTTCTGTTTTGAAAGAGTATAACATCAAAAGGCACTACGAGACTACACATGCAAATAAGTTTCATAAGGACAAAGGCACATTTTGACAAGACCAAGTAAATAACTTTAAAAAACAATTTCTGCACAGCAAAAGATATTTAATAGAGTGGGTTCAGAGTCAACAGGCTATATAAAAGCTAGTTATGCACTTGCCATGATACTAGCAAAAAAATATCCAAGCCATATTCAGATGTTGAAATGGTTAAGGAATGTTTGGAGAGCCTCGTTGAAATTATATGTCCAGAACAGAAGAAGGATTTCTAATAAATAAGTCTGTTTCGTCACACTGTTACTATACGCGTGAACGACATTGGATAATATATTGAAGATAATTTGAAAAGTCGAGCATCCGAGGTTATATATTATGCTCTAGCATTGGATGAAAGCACAGATATGGCACTTACTGCCCAACTGGCAATGTTTATCAAGGATGTTGATGTCAATATTAAAAAGACAGAAGAATTAGCTGCACTGTATCCACTTAAGGACACTACTAAGTCACCAGAGTTGTTAGAGGCAATTACATCGACATTGAATCACTTTTCGTTACAACTTAACAACTTATCCGCTTAACAACGAATGGTTCTCCAGCAATGGTTGGGAAACACCAAGGTTTAGTAAAATTAATTAAAATGAGGCCTCCAGAGTCGGTAATACTTCTGTGGTAAATTTTCATTACATTATTCATCACGAGAATTTATGTTCGAAGTCCCTCAAAATGGACCATGTCATAAAAGTGGTCGTAAAAATAGTGATTTACATTAAGTCGAACGGGTTGAATCACCGCCAGTTCCAAGAAGTTCTAAAGATTGTAATGACGTTACATTTTATGCAGAAATAAGATGGTTGACATGTGCCAAAATGTTGAAAGGAGTGTTTGATTTGCAGCAAGAAATACAATCATTCTTTTCAAGTAAGACAAAAAGTATACCGGAGTTTGAAGACAAAGAGTGGGTTTGCGACATTGCATTTCTGGTCGATATAACTAGCCACCTAAATGACGTTAATACTCGTCTACAAGGAAAAGATTAATTAATTAATAAGATGTATGATCATATTTCTGCATTTCAAATGACACTTGGTCGTTGGGAACAACAGTTGAGGACAAAAAGCTTTACTCACTTTCCTACATTTTCATTGCAACCAGAAGTCACACAGGAGGCGGCGGATAAATACGCTGCTTTGATATCTGAATTAAACCTCGAATTTGAAAACCGATTTCAGGATTTAAGAAAAATAATATCCTCTGCTTTTTGTGAATTTTGCAACGCCATTCGCGGTAAACGTGAATTTATTACCAGGAATATTACAAATGGAACATTGTGAAATGTTTTTTGATACATAGTTAAAGGAGAAATTCCATCAAGTTGGTTTGGAAGAGTTCTATAAAACGTATTTAGACACGGATAAATATACTGCGTTTTACAAACATGCTCTGTCGATGGTTTCGCTATTTGGAAACACTTATGCGAGTGAACAGCTTTTTAGTCGCAGGAAGCACATCAAATCACAAGTGAGAACACGAATTACTTATGTTCATTTGGAAAATTGTTTGCGTGTTGCGACAACATCAGTCGAGATAATTGTGATGCACTTAGTTCTGCATAACAAAGTCAGATGTCTCATTTATAAATATTTCTAAATTGTCTAATACATGTTTTTGATTCTCATTTATGTTTTATTTTCTTTAAAAAAACACACAAAAATTAAATATTCCTATTTCTTGTTTTTTTTTTTTTTTTTGTTACATTAAACCAGGCAAGTGTTTGACCATGATTTCACCTACTGGGAAGCGACGATGTGATCGAAGCTGTAGCACGCTTGCTTATTTACTTTAAGTAACCCACCCACTCCCCCAAACAATGGTGCCTGGCCCTGTAGGAAATATTTTTTCTGCACTTTGGCCCTCATGCTGAAAAGGTTGGCGACCTCTGCACTAAGGGGATACATTGTTCTGAAAAAAAAAAAAAAATATAAGCGCTTACTCTTTGACTTCTTAAGTCATTCTGTCCCAGGAAGTTATTTTGTATTAAACTCTTGATATTACAAAGAGATTACTTAAATGTAGTTCACGTTTAGGTTGTAATAAATTAAAGTTACAACACAATGAACCACAAAAAAATGTGTCTAATGCTGTTAATTCGTTTATTAAAACAATCGCATCGTAGATGGGTAACATAATATGAGTATGTTGAGATGAATATCATGCGGTTTCTTAAGATTATACATTTTAAACATGAAACATACACAATGTTACGATATAATTATTCCAACGAATGATGTTCTATAATAATCATACATGTTGAATGGATGCCCCCCCCCCCCCCCCCCAAAAATAAAAAGACAGCTATACTAAAACTAATTACGTAGTAATTAGAACTTTTCTGGTTAAGTGAAATAGACGAAAGTCCTTCTTAAATAGTATGTAAAAACGCGCTTAGTCACTGCAGTTTTCTGGCAGGTGTATGCATGCTTTACCTATGCTACTTTCTCTAGTGTCATTAGACACGTTAATTATCTGTTATGTGTGCTATTATAAACTAAGATATACCTAGTCATGTATTAATTATGTCATACTGGGAAAATATATATTTCCTTGCTTGAGACATACTTATAATTACCGACGAATCGAACAATTTTAACCATTGTGATTACAATACAGCAGCCACTGTGACATAGTAGTTAGTGCTCTTGCTTGTCAAATCAAAGGTCTGCGTTCAATCACCAGCAGAGACAGGAATATTTTCACTAATACGTGAGGCTCTGGAATCAGCAGAGCCTCATAAATATGGGTACCATACAATGTTCATAATTGTCTAGGATTATAAAGGGAAAAGACGACTCAACCTCATGTTTCGTTTAGAATATATGAAGGCCTAACGCTTCACAATCTAGCGGCAGTATCTCAGATGGGATTACCTTCACCTGTTAATTCCAATCATGGTATTGTTAGTATAAACGCATGCGTGCAGTACGCATCAGCATATGAAAATGTGTTTCTTTGTCAAAACTGCAGGCACTTCTCGGGCATCACAGCAAAATGAAGATAAAGAAAATATAATAAACAAAAGCAAAGACAAGCAAATCAACAGCATGATATCCCAGAGAAGACGGCTCTGAAGAGAAAGCTGTACATATGTAAATATTAAGAAAGCCCCATTTTCAGGCCATAATGGGTAAATGGTATTAGCTACATATTTTAACAAATCAATCAGATGTGGTCAATATCCAATCAGACGTCTTCACTTCTTAGAACATTCTTGGTACCCATTTTAGGGTGTATAGAAATGCATACCCAGGTCAAATTTAAAACACACACACACACACAAACACACACACACACAACACACACACACACACACACACACACACACACACACACACACACACACACAACGGTCTCACAAAGGAATTGAAACACATGATCACCGGTCCGACAGAAAAGTGTGGTAGTCACTGCCATAACGCTGCTCCCGAAAGAAGAGATCAAGAAGAAATGTTAGTGATAAGCTCAAGACCTGGGTCCTGTTTGCCTATGGGATGTAGGAGAAGCTGCACAAGGAGGTTCCCAGCTGCAATCTGATCACACCCTCGGGCGTGTCTGAAAGTTTAAAGGGCAAGGTCTCATTGGTGAATCTGTCATCGAGAGAATTGCATTCAAAAGGATTAATTCGCCTAGTATCACATTAAGACTGAGGTGATATATGAAAGAACCGTACAGAGATACAAACAAGAAGCCTCATAACAAATATCTAACATAATAAAAGGGTAATGACACTGATAATGTCACGAATCCGTTAGAACGAGAGTTTGACACCTGCGCTCGACATCCGCCTACAGAGGGCAAGACTAGATTTGAACCTATTCCTCAGTGCAATCTGACCTACAAAATGTGTTAGCCCAGTGACATTACAAACCCATAACAGGTGCTTTCTTTGGGACTCTTATTTTTATTTGATTTTATTTAAGGTTATACAAGATTATGGAGAGCAACAATCAATGTTGACACACATATCTAGTCTATCTAATAAGGTAGTATATGTGATTAACCAGCAAGTCATCGGCGTGCTGACGAGATTCGTCTCGACACAGTCGTGACGTAGTGATACTTCTTATTTCTTCTTCCGCTTTCATCCGGAGAGGTTTTTCGAACGTGATTGCGTCGTGCCTGTTTACAGCAGGCTGCGACACATCCGCGTCTACGGGCATTTGTTGACCGGGTAAACCTTCCCGGGTACGTAGTAATAAAATAAGTAACAGAGAAATTAACGACTCTTTTTAACGCCTTTAGGCGACATTGGTATATAGCTGTAATGATATAATTGTATTGGCCAATCGGAGGTCAACGGGTGTTGTGGTCAACGTCACGCCGGCGTCCTTAACTTTCCAGAACATTGTCGGGTGCCACATTTAGCCTGGGTCAACATGGGAGTCCAGGCATCTTTTCCTCAGAGACTGTGGAAAGAACGCAGGCAATGCAATACCTGGGGATACGATTTCATCAAAGCCTTGCTTATACTGAGCACATTGACCAGGAGATAATAAAGGCCAAGCAGGGTTTTGCTGCCAAGCGGGTGATGGCATCGGCAAACTGAGCAGCGCCATCTATGTCTTTTATACGAGGGTCTGTCCATTTCTGTTGTTGAGTATGCGATGGCGATCCTTACTCACATCCACATGCAGATGGAAAATGATGGATAGGATACAGAACGAAGCTATGCTTGGATGTACAAATTATACAGCATGCAGGGCGATGCGTTACCTTCTTGATTTTCCAACCATGCGGGACAGAATACAGATTTGCCGAGCACGGGCCTAACTCAGAGTCAACGCAAACACACAACATCCACTGCATAGTGAAAGCAAGAAGGTAAAGGGCAGCAGGTTAAAAAGAAGAAAGTCGTGGATGGATCAAGCCGAAGACATTCTTCATCAGGCGCATTCACTTGATGACTTAAGAACCTGGCGAAGAGTGGGTACAAGTGCCACCATAATACTGTACGTCCTTTTCAGTTTGCATCCAACTAGAAAGAAAATGCAGACAAGAAAATCCTGCTGCAGTAGAGGCGGAAGTACGGCTTTGAACTTAGATAATTCTTTAGAGGATGATGATGTCATTTACACAGATGGGTCGGTCATTCGACCCTTGAGAAGTTCATGGGCATTTACTACTCAGGTGGAAGGGGAATTTCGAAGGAAGAATCTCGTGCTTTTGCCTTGAACATAAGTAGTTTGACTATGGAAGTCATGGCAGTAAGTAAAACAACTGCATGGCTCGTGACACAGACCTTCACTCGGGCATGTTTCCTTAGTGACTCAATAAGTATGCTCAGGAAGATAGAGATGGGGTGGGTCCGAAGACAGTGGGTGTTGTCTCTGGAGTGGTCACGGCTGGTTAAGATTAGTTTCATTTTCGTACTAGGGCATGCGGGGTACAACGCTTGTAGGTAGGGCTACTATGGAGAGCGGACGAGCCATGAATCATGCTGATATACTTAATGCTCTACGAGAAGTAGATCGTTTGCTAGAACAAAGTGATGACTGTGAATCTACATCCATGGTCAAACTGCGAGAACGGCAGGTTATAAGAGGTGTGGCAAAGCAAGAACGCTCTAAGGGAGGCCACAGAAAATTAATAAACCAACACAGAACTGTTGTCTTGAGCCGCTACACGCTGCGGGATTTACCGAGGAGGAGATCTGAGCACTTATGGACTGAATGGTTCGATGTGCAATGAGGATGATCTGTCGACTAATTTACTAACTGGGAGCTCAGAATAGTGGATAAAATAAATAGCGTCGCCATCGCCATGTACCATGCCGACATGCAAGTCTTCTAGAATTGTTCGCCAAATAACACAATGAGCTGTCTTGGGCTTGGTTTTTATCTCGATTGTGTTACAAGCCAGCACATCCAGGTGTCTATCTCTTTGCCCTTGTTCTGCAATTTCCCGCATTAAGTTTGAAAGTTGTCACTGTTTTCAAGCTGATTTCTCCTCAGGCGTGCTCATACACTCTTGGCTGACTACGTTTGATTTCTCAAATTAATTTATGGTCCCGTTTGTTTCTTGTAAGTCTCTAATCAATGTATGGTCCCGTTTGTTTCTTGTAAGTCTCTAATCAATGTATGGTCCCGTTTGTTTCTTGTAGGTCTCTAATCAATGTATGGTCCCGTTTGTTTCTTGTAGGTCTCTAATCAATGTATGGTCTCATTTGTTTCATGTAGGTCTCTAATCTATGTATGGTCCCGTTTGTTTCTTGTAAGTCTCTAATCAATGTATGGTTCCATTTGTTTCTTGTAGGTCTCTAATCAATGTATGTTCCCATGTGTTTCTTGTAAGTCTCTTATCAATGTATTATCCTATTTGTTTCTTATACGTCTCTAATCAATGTTTGGTTCCGTTTGTTTCTTGTAGGCAGTCTAATTTGTAACTGTATGATCTGTTATGTCTTAGGCATCCGTAAACAATGCAGTCTGTCATTGCTATCCTTCTTGGCAGTGACGATAATAATAGTTAACCTTAGCCTTTGTCTCTATAGCGAGACTCTCTGTCTACTGTTGTGAACTTGAATCATAGTCAAAATACCGTCGGCTGCTCTGTAGCATGTTATCACGTTATTGTGGCTGCGGAGGAGAGGACATGGTGAGATGGGGATATCTTAATAGGTACTCCATTAATAATAATAAAAATATGTCCTTAGGCAGATACATGGGGATGTCTTACTTGACCTGTGGTAAAAGAGGATGTGGAAGAAAAAGAAGAAAAACGAGGAAGAGGAGGAAGCGGATAAGAAGCAGACGCAGTAGCCGCAGGAGGAGCAGGAGAAGAAGAAGAGGAGGAGGGGAGGACACGTGAGAAAGAGGAGGAAGAAGGAGTCGAAGAAAAGAAGACGACGCGGCGACGACGAAGAAGAAACGACGAGGAGGAAGAGGAGGAAGAAGAAGAAGAGTAGAGAAGAAGAAGAAGAAGAAGAAGAAGAAGAAGAAGAAGAAGAAGAAGAAGAAGAAGAAGAAGAAGAAGAAGAAGAAGAAGAAGAAGAAGAAGAAGAAGAAGAAGAGATGATGATGATGACGAGAAAAAGAAGAAGAGAAAGAAAAACAAGTAGGAGGGGAAGACTAAGAGAAAGATGAATAGCTATATTAATTTGATCGTTTAGGAATGGTATTCTGAACACATACAATTAATCTAAATGCATGTTAATAATATCCCGCAGTGACTAAATTGCTGCAGCAGTGACAAAGAGTAGGTTTCCCTGAAAAGAGATATTGCATAATTTTTCTTTTCTTAACCAATTGCTATTTCAGGTTAGCAGATGACTATGTAATTGCTTTGCAGAACATGAAACTGTTCACTGTAGCTAGTACCAGTGACTTGAACCAGCAAACTCGTCATCAGCACACCGGATGTTTAAGAACGAGCGCCATTATCAATACTGAAATTCTGACCTGCGCTGCTAGCATGTATCTGTTCATAAACAATGAGGTTTGGGCAATCTCAACAGAACTCTACTGATATAATTGTCTGAGGAACTCACTATTTGACCTTTAACCTCATGGTAAAATATGATAAACGCATCTGCATAATTGTTTAATTATATGAATTAGACAATTGTTTCCAATATAATAACAATAATCTCAATTTTTTTTTTAAATTTAAATACATTGAAATAAGAAATTGGATAAACTTAAAAAAAATATGTTACCAATTTATAAGAAATGACTTGGCAAACAAATGGATGTGAAAGATCCCAAGTACTAATTTATATATATATATATATATATATATATATATATATATATATATATATATATATATATATATATATATATGTAAAATACAATGTATGTCTGTCTGTATGTATGTTATTTATGCGTTCGCGAACGGTCCATCCGATTGAGATGAAATTTTCTACACGTGGTATTCTCATTCCCGTGCAGCCAACTGGCATAGTTTGTTTGTTTAGACACAGTTATTTACGTAATAAACTTAAATTTTTTAATAACATTATAATTTATATATATTGAGGGGACTTAACTTAAGAAAAGTTGTATCAAGGGACATAACTTTTAACAGCATTGCTATTTATGTAATTAAAATGATTGTTGCATATTTCTCAAATAGGTGGAGATTTTCTCTACAGTCAACTACAGGCATATGCGTTATACTATATAATGATAACATCTTTAAGGCATTTTCAAAGTTTTCATAAAAATAATGCATCTATTTAAATTTTCTATTTTCTAACATTCGTTTTGTAACATTTTTTTTCAGTAACATTGGTTTCTAAAATTTTCTAACTCATCTTTTTATTTTTCTTCAACAGCACTTTTAACGTTTTTTTAATCATTCTCAAATGTATGGCGCGTTACACCCACGTTGGGTATTTATGATGCCCAAGCTAGACACTGCCTCAACGAGCTACTTTTCATGCGTTTTAATGCTTATTGTTCTTTTGTTGTCAAAGAATTGCTTCATAAGAGATGTTGAATGAAAGAATGTATGAGAGGAAATAAAGAAGAAGGGCAGAATGTAGGACGGGCTTGCGTGCCCAATTCTTAACCCTTTGAAAATAAAGCTTTTCGTTCGTTAGAAAAAAAAAAGTAATTTTTTGTGAGAGAAAGTTAGTTGCATATCCTTTGCAGTACTCTGTAGTCAACCCACCGCCCGCCATTTAATGGCTGTTCGTGATATCTTGGTACGTTTACTTTAGATAGATCTCTTCCAATCATATTTTCTACTATAAATATAGCTATTCTTCTATTCTATCTATATTTTTAACGGGAACGGGCCAAACATAGACAGACAGACAGACAGACAGACAGACAGACAGACAGACAGACATACAGATAGATAGATAGATATATAGATAGATAGATAGATAGATAGGTCACTGTCAGGGACTGGGCAAAGCCGGGCCGGGTCAGCTAGTGTGTGTGTGTGTGTGTATATATATATATATATATATATATATATATATATATATATATATCAGTGTATATGTCTCTTTAACTAAGTCCAGAATAATTAACATATTTAGTATCATACTCAGCTTCCTGCATATGGCAAATCTTATTATTATTATTATTGACCTTTAGCCCCTTGATCCCGTTAACTACATACTGGGTTCACTCGCTTTTTTGGATTCATATTCGCGGATCTCATGATACACGTTTCCTGGTCACAACCAGGTCGCACATGAGTAACTTGTATATTTATATTGTCATATAGTCGTCTTCATGTATTTGTATCGACATGTGTTTGTTGTGTCTGCGCTGTCGAAGGTTTTGGCATCCACATCCATTGCCGTTACTTTTCATCGCGTTCTAGAAACGCTTTTAATCTACTCGTGTTTTGGGGATTCATTCTCTACATATGATAAATCAAACCCTAGCTGAGTTCATACATAATAATTTACGTATATCTGATGCTAAGCAAATTACATAGGGTACAATACGGTACACCGGTATGCAATTACATACATACTGTCGTGTATATTCAGGTCAGAGTAATATCACAGTACCCATGTGGACACATGATAACGATGTAGCCCTGTTATTACCGTAAGACATTTATATATATATCTGTTAATACAATGGTGCCCTGCAGAGTTGGCTGTTACATATCAATTATTGGATAATAACTACTGCATGTGAAATTTGACATCTAAATTAATGTTTAGAACGTTTACATAACAAGTATATGAGTATATATGAGAAGTGAAATTAGGCGGCTACAAGTTCAAGTCTTATCGTAGTACGAGGAAACGCAACATAAAAACTACAATGTCATGGTAGGGCAGAATAGGCCCTAAGACTTGGTCAACAACTGGTCTAGGATCGAAACTCCAACAGACGGACATAGTATTGCTTTGCTGTTCTGGCAGGTTCTGAAGCTTGTTTTATTTAGATGTGTTGGTGTTACCTTTTTTCTGGCGTAAACTAGGCAGTCTGAGAGAGGGATCCCGCTGCTTGTGCAACACATCGTCTCTACAATTCAGACCAGACTTTGTGCTACAGAGAGGTATAGTTTCACGCCTGGTCCTAGCTATAGGTTGCATTTAATATGCTTTTTTTTAAAGCATAATGTAACAAACTATCATCTGTCAAGACGACAATGTGCCAGTTTATATGTATATATTGTAATGTTTTTTAATTGATACAAATTGAACTGTTTGTTAGCGATCAGTGTATGTGGCTGAGGGGCATTTAGACAGTTTCAAAATCCCGCATACGAAGCTGGAATTAATCCGCAGGCGACTTGAAAGCGGACAAATGAATTATACGCGTATGTCTCATTTAACTCTTACTCTATGATATGGATTATGGCACCCGTATCCATGCATGTCCCTTTTGAGTATTATCGCTTCCTGTTAACACATCCTCATAATAGACTATGCATTAGCTTCACCAATGTATCCTCATCTTGTATTTTTAAGATTCAATCGACTTAGTTACGTATAATTGTCTAACGGTACACTGAGTCTGAATATTACAATACATGTATTCAGTATTCTGAAGCGTCTATGTGCACGTCCTTGTGTAACAACAACACATATTGAATCTTTGGCTATTGCATTACAATGGATACGTCGTCAAACCTGCTCTCAGTGTTGGAATATCACTGACATCAGACCGCTGTTATGAAGCAGTATGGGGAAGAGGATTTCGGAAACAAAGGCATATTAGAGGAAGACAGGTGAAGTACAGAATGCACTGACGTATGCAAAACTATGGAATGTTTACAGATTAAAAGGGTGAGTGCGATCAGAGGGAAACCATACTTGAGAAACATAAATAGTTAGCATGAGTTGGGCCAGAACACCATGAATCATGAGGGAGCGTGCATTGTTGAGTGAAACAATAAGAGTAAGCTGTCTGCCCTCTTACATCAACGTGGCCGGTCATTAGTACCATTAGGTATCACTTCGGTATTATTGTGTGCATAATAGCATTTTCAATTTCACTGATTCGAAAGGCAAATCAACTTCTCGAGAAGCCGGGGAGTAGCAGATATTTGTCAATATTAAAGTAATCAGGCAGCCAAGATCAGACACTGCCAGTCCTGTAATACCCAACACACACAACCATAATACATAATACATAATACATACATATATTAAATTGCGAAGCACAGGTAAGTAAACATCCAAACGAACTCATGTTCACGTCTTATGGGTACTAAGTATATAGTGCTATCGCCATGTATTTACAGCAAACGGCACTCGGTTAGTGATATATACAAGTACCGTAGTAGAACTTGTTGTAGGTATGTGAAATGTTAGGACCAACACAGTTTTGTGTAAGCCTGCGTGCACGGCGGTAAATGTACCCAGCCTTACATCCCCAGTGAACTACGAGAGCTGGGATGGAACCCTTGGTCTGATCGGGTTCATGAGTTGTCGTGTAACGTTTTAACGGTTATACAAGGGGGATATGCCTCTCTTACCTATATATTATCTTTTCCTCGGCTTATTTCTGATTCGTCCTCTCATTATTGTTTCACTGCTTCTGTGGCGAAACGGTTACGGACGCAACTCGCAATCCCGCACATTGCGTTCGAAACACAGCCTCGGGCGATTTGGTAGCAGACTGCTTTGCGATGTTTTCATATAATGGTATGCGTGACTGTCGCTCAGAAAGCAATGGGAAAATACTAAAGGTAAAATTGCTAAGAAATCACAAAGAGCAAAAAAAAAAAAAAAACACACAACATAAAATGCTGGGGTTGACTGCAACGTCCTGTAAAGGATATGCACACACATTGATTGTTTCAAGTGCATTCAGTTAATATACCAGCTACTTTGTGTTTTCTTACATGTGTGACAGCGCCAAACCGACGCATCTTAGTTTGGTCTGTAAAAGCGATATAGTCCTGGCCACTGCCGGAACTCAAACGGAACAAAGAGAACGGAAGACATAATGTGATTAGCAGTCAACCAGTCCGGTTCGTTAAGATGAGATGTGGGCAGTGTACCCTGTTTCGGCTTGTTCAGTTTTGGGAACAGTTGCCTGAGTTGATTTGTGATGAACTGGTGTCTTTGTGAAACCGTAAGTTTAATTTAATATGTGGTTAATTTAATATGATATTCTGTTACAGCTCGCCCCGCATTGCCAGTTTGAACAAGGCATGGGTGGACAAAATTGTTAGGCAAGAAGGTAGGAACACAGAAGAATAAATAGATAATATGAATAAATACCATTAAAATGGGCTGTGCTACAGATCAATTTAGCGTCCCTGAAGCTTGATGAAAATAAGATTTAACAGGTTTATATATATATATATATATATATATATATATATATATATATATATATATATATATATATATATATATATATATGTGTGTGTGTGTGTGTGTGTGTGTGTGTGTGTGTGTGTGTGTGTGTAACCAATCAGGCATGGTGATGTAAAATATGAAGAATAGGTCATTGGTGGTGATTAAATTTATAGGGACTGGTGTCATATCAAGCTAGCCATGTTGACACAATATTATTTTGTTGGGAATGTATTTTACATAATTATCCTATGACAATTTTGTTTTACTAGCTAAATAGATATATGAGAGATTCACCAAGATATACAATATATGAGGTCATAAAATATAGTTAAATTTAAAGACTGAAATCATGCCACATGGTGCATGCTGGCCATGTTAGTATAGGGGTGGAATCTTGTGAGATTACTGGGAATGCATGCTACTGAATAACAGAGTGGTGAGAATCATTTGTGTAATATGTGCATATAGCAGCCAGCTATGTTTGCAGGATTATTCTGTGACAATAAGGGGCATAAGTTTGAATGTTTGGTCAATTGTTTAATATGAACACTCATAAGCAATAGGGGGTGGAAAAAATAACCATGATCATGTGTGTAATATTTATAACATGTGTAAAGCAGAGAAGAGTACTTACATGCTATATGTGGCAATGATGTGTTAATGGTTAAGCTATGTAGTTAGAGCATCTGGGTAACAATAGAGGTTAAGGAAATAATGTATTGAATTATAGGGACTCCATGCAGATTGACATATACGGAGCGTAGAAAATAATGCACGTTTAATTCGCTGAGTGCGTATCAGCAATCATAATTTAATCATGATCGCTGCGAATGAAGTGCGGCTTTACAGAGGGAGGATAGTCAGTTGTATCTGGAACTGGTATTAGTAAAGGAGTTTCTCATGTGGCACTAAAGTCTGGTATCACATTTGTTACCAGAATGCAGTAGTGTTTGTGCCAGTGTATCAAACTGAGAGTTTTATGTGTAGTAAACCATGGTGCTTGCCACACCATGGAAAGTGTAGCATAATGCTACGTACCACCTTTCGCAAAGATGTTAACAGGTATTTGCTACGTGACATAAGGCGTAAATCAGCAAAGCTTATAACGGGTGTATCATAGGAAGAATGGAGGGGAGGAGGACATAACTGTACATCTGTTGTCTAGTAACAAAGTATAGTACACTGATTGTGTTAGTCCTGAAACAACACTTGTTGGTTATTAGTGTGCAATAATGATGATATCATACATAGTACACTGGTTGTTATATTAGTACTGATAGTCTGTATCTACCCATGAACATTATTATGTTTTGATTCTGTCTCATACGAATAATACACTCTTACCATTATTTGTTTGCTTTCACCTAATACTGTGTGTGTTTAATGATGAACTGTCTCAGTGGCCTCAAAGAGTTCCCCAATTGATTTCTTGTGTTGTACATGCTTATCTGTACCTTTCTGTGAGTGTTGTGATTCTCCTATGTGCAAGTGTTGCATTTTCACATTCTGCAAATATGGTAATTCCACTTTGTATGTATGTCCATTGCTTTTCATAGTTAGACATGTTTTACTTGTTGGTTGTTAGTTTGTAATGCTAATCAAATACTGTAACCTGTATGGTGTCATATTAGTGCTGGTATTCTTCATGCAAGCCTGGACATTGCAGGAGTAGTTTGTCCCATGGCATATGACATTCCACATAATTTGAGATGTTTAGATGCAGAAAATGGAGATGTAAATGCACGATACTGGTCTGCAGGATTAGAGATATAAGTTCATGCGTGTCTTCTGCTGTTCATAGTTATATATGTTTACAGCTGGGCAAATGAGATCCAGTTTTCCATTGCTGGTGTGTGTAGGATCTGTGTGAGGTAGTTACACTGAACTAAAGACATTCTGTAAGTAAATGCTGTGCTGCATGGGAAGATAGAACAGGCTGAGATTATTACATTATAAGGTGTTCCATCCTAGTAATAGCAACGGCGGAACAACTGGAGAAGACGATAAAGTGGGTGATATGATGATGCGGTATTGATTGTTACATTAAAGAATTAGAGATGTAGTCTCTTTGAAGAAGAATGATGCAGCAAAGGATAGTCAGACCTCAAGGGTTATCTCAGAATATACATAAATTCATTACATTGTCACCTTGCCGTCTTGACAGACGATAGTTTGTGCTTTAAAAAGGCATAATAACTTTTACCTAGGGCGGTAGCGAATGTGACTGATAAGGCCAATTCTCGCTGTAAATGTTCGTTCACAGTGAATGCATGTGAACAAGTGGTCATTTCCCCCATCATGCACCATCTTACGTCTTATACGCTCGTGATTATTATCACGTCTGCAATAATTTTCTCCTTTGTCTTTATTCCACTTCTGATTTTTGCCTTCCATACAACACGTTCAGCGGTGACTTGCTCCCACTGTGCATTATCAATGCCTGTATCAATCATGTTCCGCTTACACGCATCTTTGTATCGTAGTAGAGGCCGACCCTGAGATCTCTTACCCATCTGTAATTCACCAAAAAAGATGTACTTTGGTATTCTACCATCATCCATCCTCCTAAGATGTCCTATCTATCTAAGTCTACGAAGACTGAGCATGGAATAAACCGTCACACAACCTGATCTTTCCAATACTTCAGTATTTGTGATTTTGTCTTCCCACTTTATACCAAGGATTCTTCGCAGACATCGCATATGAAAGATATTTAAACGTTTCTCTTGGTGTGAGTAAGTTGTCCAGGTTTCACTGCTATAGTGAAGAGTACTAAGGACACAGGCTTGATAGACAAGGACTTTTGTTTTGGCAGTAATCTTCCTGTTCTCTCAGACTCTTTTCTTAACCTGTTCATTGTTGTTGCTGCCTTACCAATCCCGATGTTGATTTCCTGATCTAGGGATAATTTGCTATTTACCACTGATCCTAGATATGTAAAATGGTCTACCATCTCTAGTTCGGCGTCTCCAATGAAGATTGATGGTACCCCATGTGCACCTTGTGACATACACTGTGTCTTCTTTTTCCTAATTGTTAAACCAAATTCAGAACAAGCATTGGAGAATGCAGATAGTAGACATTGCAATTCTTCCTCAGAATGGGTCGTAACTGCAGCATCATCTGCAAAAAGCAACTTTCTGATCAGTACCCTCCTAATTTTGGTCTTGGGCTTCAATCTCTGAGCATTGCAGAGGCTGCCATCTGAGGGTGAGTGAATGTATATACCACCATCCTGATCACGAAAGGCATATTTCAGTAGAAGTGAAAAGTATATTCCAAAGAGGGTGGGAGCTAGTACACAACCTTGCTTAACTCCACTCCTGATTTCAAACTCTTCAGAAGTTGCACCATCAAACTTGATTATACCCTTCATGCCTGTGTGGAACGATTCCACAATGTAAAGAAGAGTTGGTGGGCAGCCAATCTTCTTTAGTGCTTTGAACAGACCCTCACGACTGACCAAATCAAATGCCTTTGTGAGGTCGATGAAGGCAATAAACAGTGGTTGATTCTGTTCACGGCATTTTTCTTGCATTTGTCGCAATGAGAGTATCATATCAATGGTCGACTTGAAGTCTGCGCAGAACAATTCTGGCAAATACTTTTCCAAAAATACACAGAAGTGAGACACCCCTATAGTTGTTGCAGTCGCTGCGATCGCCCTTGTTCTTGTACAGTGTTATGATGCTTGAATCTTTGAAATCCTGTGGGACTTGTCCTTCTCGCCAGCATAGATCTGGTGGATCTGTAGAGTGAGTGTGTCTTGTCCACTCCTGATAACCTCTATTAGAATCCCATCCTCCAAAGTCGGAGAGTGTCTGCCTGTACGGCGAGGAACCACCAGTCTCCGCACCAATAAGCCAGACATGGGACAACGGATACTCACGCAAACCTCAGGTCCTGTATGACATCACACTGATGTTGGACAACAGGATGCCTTCATCCGACATACAGGACTTCACGTTGGAGCTCAAGCCAATGAACACAAGCAAGCAAGCAAGCAAGCAAGCACCATCCTTACTTGGAGCCTTGCCAGATGCAAGTTCATTTATAGCACACGTAACTTCTGTTATGGTGGGAAGTGTGTCCAGGTGGTCAAGAGTTGGTAGAGCCTCTATGGCGTTGAGGGAATTATCCGCTAGTGTGGTCTCACTTGAGTAAAGCTCCAAATAGTGCTCTACCCATCTGTCCATCTTCTGTTTCCTATCAGTTATGATTTCTCCAGTCAAGATTTTCAACGGTTCACTTCTTTTGATCACTGGACCACAGGCTTACTTTATTCCTTCATACATGCTTCTAATGTTTCCCATATCACTTGTTTCTTAAGAGAGCTATCTTCTTCTTATCAATCAAGGGCTGCAGAGTCTGGCTGTTTGCCGCAAACCAGTCCTGCCTCTTATTATTCACAGTGCCGTACCGCAGTTGTATAAAGAGATTCCTTAATTTGACCCCACTTTTCATTTATTGTACAATTTTCTGGTGTATCAGTGAAAGCGTCTTCAAGTTGCTGTTGAAACTGAAAGCATTTTTCAGGATGATGAGTGTTAATAATATTAATCCTGGGGCTAGATTTGTGTTTAGCTGTGTAGATTCTCTTTGGTCTCAGCTAACACTTGCAACAACCAAAGATTGATCCGTATCACAGTCAGCACTGTGGTAATTACGAGTCAATGATATATGGTTCAGATGTTGTCTCCGTGTGATGATGATGTCCAGCTGGTGCCAATGGCCGGATCTTGGATGTTTCCATGTGACCTTATGCAGCTCTTTTGTTTTAGAAAAGGAGTTTGTAAAACATAGGTCATTGCTGGTGCAATGCTCCAGCAGCCTTTGCCCATTTTCATTCATGCGACCGATGTTGTATTTTCCAAGGCACACTGGCCATGAACTCGAGTCCTTGCCCACACGAGCACTGAAATCACCGAGCATATAAATGTAGTCAGATTTTGGAACTGAATTGATCAAGGAGTCTAACTCCTCACAGAACGAATCCTTCACATCATCAGATGAATCGAGCGTCGGTGCATATGAAGTAATAATGGTGGCAAAACCACAAGAGGTTGCCAAGCGCAGGGATAATAGTCTTTCATTTCCTCCTGCTGGAATTTCAATCATTCCCAGTAGCGAATTCTTCACTGCAAAGCCCACATCGTGTTGCCTTGTTTCTGCCTGCCCTCAACCCTACCAAAACAAGGTGTAATTGTTTTCCCTGAGTGACCCTTCTTCAGCGAGGCGAGTCTCCTGCAGGCCAGCAATATCAATGTTAAGACGATTGAGTTCGGCATCAATCACAGCCGTTTTTCTCACATCGTTAATATTGGTCAAGTCAGTGGAAACTCCTGGACACATGGATCTCACGTTCCAGGTTGCAAGCCGTAGCTTGAGGTGTCTATTTTTCTTTCTATTAGTACCTGGTGCATTGGTTTTACAGCCTGCGTTTCAGATATTGTCCTAGCCCCAAGCACCCAGTGAACCAGGCAGGCTGTGGTGGATCAGTACCCAATTGGCCGGGGGCTGCCCAGCTTGAGGTGGGCGGTAGCTGATCAATGACATCTGTAGGTTTCTCCCACCGTCAGAGGCAACGCGTGGCGCCCCATGTCTACGCCAACTGACAGGGACTTATAACCCGTGACAGTTGCCTCTCGCTTTGATTCAGAGAGCGGTTAAGACCAGGGATGGAGTTATTACCTCTCCATAGCACAAAGCCTGGGCTAAAATATAGAGATCAAGTGTTGCCCATGCAGCATGATCCCTCTGGGCCTGCCTAGTTCACTCCAGAGGAAAGGTAACAACTCTACATCTGGAACAAGACAAGTTACAGAAGCTGCCGGATCAGCAAAGCAATGCTATAACTGTCCGCCTGTCGGAGCTTCGATACTAGACCAGCCACCAACCAAGGCTTAGGGCCTGGTCTGCCCTGCCATGACATTTTGTCTTCAGGTTGCATTTCCTCGCACCAAGGTAAGGCTTGTACCCTCCCAATTGCGCTCTTCCGCCCGAAGCCGTTGGCACAATGTGGGGTGTCGGGTTTGGTATGCGCCGCCCAACGTTCGGCGCTAACAGAAAGCAGGTACTACCGTCTACTGTTATACGGTAGCTCAGTCATATCTGACTAAGACCTGACACCATATATCAGAATAGCGTTGTGTTTAATATGATTTCTTTACAATGATAATTATAGATTGTGTTTTCTTTTGTTTCGGGAGTCGCTGACTAGTGTCAGCATGCCTGGGTTCATGGTGGGGTAATAATTTGTGCCACAACGCTTTTGTTTATGTCTCGTCTTAGGACTTATCTTGTGTAACTTATGTTTTCGTAGTGCCTTATTGTTATCAGTGTCAAAGTCCTTTACTGTGTCATTCTACTCAGCTATTGTTCGGAAAATCTGTGTTGTGGTACTTGGTGTACCCTGTTGTATTTAAGTACTGGTGACTGGATATGGGCCACCCTTGGTTGATGTTTTATATACGCAGTTATCTATTGTATCTGTGATTGAACTTACATATATTATTAAATGTGTTTGAACACAAGTTGTCACCAAAGTTGTAGTAGTTGATAAATAAAAAAAGCTTTTTGTACTGTTCTTGATTTGTTTGTTTAGTCTCTGTTAGTTTTTACAACCACTATTTCTACCACAATCTAACACCTTAATTCACTGTCTGGGTCTCAAATATGACAGTTGCTGACTGAATTGAAGACCCCTGTCCAAGATCTTCGTATCTTCGTACCTAATTACTATCATTTTTTTTTGTCATTTGAGGGCGGTGTGAGGTTATCTCTCTTTTTACTACTTCTCTTAATTGGCCGTAACGAAGTCAGAGTTACTCTCTACCTCTTAGCACCGTAGCAAAGGAAACATTGTCTTTCCCTTGTCTTTTCTCCTCGGCTACATATGGGTGACTCGCTGCACATGGATATTCCCATAAGTGTTCCATACGTTGTATATCACACACGGAGAAACTCAAACCAGTGCACGAGCACGGTGGTGTTGGCGAGGTTCTACATATATTTAGTTGTGTAAGTTATTCTGAGAGTAAAATACATGCATCCTGTATTTCAATGCCCAGCTGCGTATGCTTATGTGTCCAACGACTTTCGCTAAATAGTCTTATAAGATTAGACGTCCTTTTCACTACCCCGAGATCAGTGGAATACACTATCATTTCCTTATGGTGGTAATATCCATACTATTCACGCCATGAACCGGTTGAGGTCGTCTAGTGTCACCAAGGCACGGTGTCATTGAGTGCATATGTCAGGTTTACCATGTCGTTACCATTGTCTTATTTATTTCTTTTCTGGATGGGTGGAAAAGATTAATTCGTGTTAGAATAAAGCACCTGTCTGTCTGTCTGTTTGTCTACCTGTCTGTCTCGTTTACTTTTCCTTTTTTTTTTGGGGGGGGGAGGGGGTCTAATTACTCGGTCACAATCGATGTCTGTGGCTTAGGAGTCACTGCGGTAGTTTCATCATTCCGCGACATGTTTGGTGGTTTGGGGTGGGGGGGGGGGGGTGTTTAAAGAGAGTTCAACGTCAGCCCGGGAGATGTGGGAGTAGATCGTTTTGCGTTGATTTCGAAGGTATGATGTCGGCCGTTCAGAAAGCAATTACAAACTACTGAATGTAAATTTACCTAGGACATCACAAGCAGCAAATACATGCTGTGGTTGATTGCAATTAAATGTGCATGGCGTGCAACTAATTTGTATTCATTACATTTATGCCAATTATTTTTCTGTCGCGTGTAGCTCGAATGAAGCTCTTGTTTGGAGAAATGACATTTATTGGAATATACAGAAAAAGCAGCGGCTGCAGCAGGATATAACAATATGAACTGGAAACAAATAGGAATATTAAGCTCCTGCGAGAAGAAACGTACTAAGTCATCAACACGTTGCACATACCTTACAAGGAAATCCATCTCGTATTTCGGGATACGAGATGGATTTCCTTGTAAGGTATGTGCAACGTGTTGATGTTTAGTACGTTTCTTCTCTCAGGAGCTTAATAGACCTATTTGTTTCCAGTTCATATTGACATTTATTGACGAGACATTACAAATGTGTGGGCAGGTCTTATGTAGCCAGTGGGCAGGTCTTGTGTGGCCAGTGGGCAGACCTTGTGTGGCCAGTGGGCAGGTCTTGTGTGGCCAGTGGGCAGGTCTTGTGTGGCCAGTGGGAAATCCCTCATGCAATCACATATGACATGTTTTTTTAAAGAAACAGGAACAGTCATATTTGAAGTAAATATACGAAATCTGTGAGCTAAAGGAGGCCAAGAAAACAGTTCTGTGAGGCAATGCTTTTTGGGCAAGTATATTATAACCTTGCTCAAGGGTAAGTTAGACCGAGAGAGGGGCTAATACAATAGGTGATTAACCGGACATACCCGCAATTACCAAACAGATCCCCCCCCCCCCCCCCCATCCCCAGTTGTAAAGAAGGAAATCCCACCAATATTATACATGGGTTATCTCAATTAAAGAAAAATCACCCCCATTTGGTAATAAACACGTCGTTTCTAAGAATGTACTGATTTGGTACTACGTCTGTGCTTAAGCTAGAACTCACACACCCATGAAAAAAGCATATAATCTTATGGTCTTCTATGTCAACAATATCAAGTTTCTACGTATACTGTGCTAGGATGTGTAACATGAGTAGCATGAACTAGGGGACCTTCTTTGTTATTCGTCTGGTTAATAAAACTCACCTGAGGGCGAGGGGCAGTGGTAATAAGAAAATCTAACCCTCACACAAATGTCAGCCCAAAACATACGCTACTTTATTCCCCCCCCCCCCCAAAAAAAAAAAAAAAGCATTTCCTGTCACCCATTTTGGGTAATCAAAACAATTTCCGCTTAGATGGCCATTCAAAGCTTTGACCATCGGACCGGAAGACAGTAGCTAACGAGGATACCCTAACCAGGAGAAGTAAATAGACCATAATGAAAACTTGCATATTTTAAAATCAGAAACCTGCCCTGTGTATGTGCTTTGAATGAGGTTGCGTGCGTGTATGTATGTGTTTGTGAGTGTGTGTGTGTGTGTGTATATATATATATATATATATATATATATATATATATATATATATATATATATATATGTGTGTGTGTGTGAGAGAGAGAGATAGAGAGAGAGAGAGAGTGTGTGTGTGTGTGTGTGTGTGTGAGAGAGAGAGAGAGAGAGAGAGAGAGAGAGAGAGAGAGAGAGAGAGAGCATAAAAAGATCGGCGTCTGTGAATATTCACCATCCGTAATAACAACTTA
This sequence comes from Cepaea hortensis, assembly GCA_963921405.1. Lineage (NCBI taxonomy): Eukaryota > Metazoa > Mollusca > Gastropoda > Stylommatophora > Helicidae > Cepaea > Cepaea hortensis. Next base: position 103,267,647 of record OY992881.1, on the reverse strand, counting down.
CGTTTCCTAATCAGAAACCTGCCATGTGTAAGTGGTTTGATTGCTTGTATATATGAGGGCTAGTCAATAAGTAAGTCACACAGTTCTGTGGGATTGCAGGTAAATGTTGTTGGTGTTTTCTACAGGTGTCATTAGGTGACAGCAACATTGAACTTTATATTCAGGTAGCGCTAGGTGTCTCATGCGCTTGCGAAGCGCATAAACAAAATGGCGTCTATACTTCAGCTTGTACAACCAAAGAGCAATGTGCTGTTGTGCGTTTTTTGTAGGCAAAAGGACTGCCTGCAAAGAACATTCATAAGGAAATGCTTCCTGTTTATGCTGACAAATGTTTGTCCCGTAAAGCGGTGCATAGCTGGGTAGAAAAATTGGACGCTATAAAATTGCTTATGAAATCCAATCTTGTCGTCCTGTTGAGATTGCAACAGAAGCATCCGTGCAGCGGGTGGAGGAGATGATAAGAGGTGACAGGCGAGTAACGACAGACTCTGTAGCATCTGCAATAGAGTGCCCACATGGTTCAGCATACAGCATAATGCATGATCAATTGAAATTTAAGAACGTGTGCTCAAGGTGGGTAGCCAGACAATTGAAGGAGGAACACAAAATGAACCGATTTTATCTGTCCTTGCATCATCTCTGTCGATACGAAAATGAAGGAGAAGACATGCTGAACAGGACTGTTACTGGGTACGAATCATGGGTGCATCACTACCAGCCCGAATCAAAGCGTGCTTCAATGCTATGGAAACATCCTTCTTCGCCTTGTGTCCAAAAATTCAACGTTACGCCATCAAGTAGAAAGGTGACAATGTGAATTATGAATCGTACTGTGAAGTTCTATCGATGCTTCATGAAGCAATTCGAAGAAAACTTCCAGGACTGTTGACTAGACGAGTGTGGCTTCTTCATGACAATACCAGACCACATGCGGCTCGATTAACTCAGGAGAATATTAACCAACTAAGGTTGGAAGTTCTGGAACATCCACCTTACATCCCCGACTTAGACCCAAGTGATTTCCACCTTTTTGGTCCACTGAAAACCCACCTTGGCGGGAAACATTTCGCGAATGACGCCGAAGTTGAATGTGAAGTGAATACGTTGTTTAGAAAACAGGGCACGCAGTTCTATGCAGCTGGTTTGGGAGGACTAATCAAACGATGGGATATGTGCATCAATGTTGGTGGAAATTATGTTGAGAAATAAAGGGACAATGTATATATTAAAAAATGGTTTCAAGTTGTTATCTTTGTTAGATATTTTTCTACAGCCATCTGTGACTTACTTATTGACTTCCCCTCCTGTGTATATATTAGGAGCGTTCATTTGAAATCCGTTCGTTCCGCACCGCGCGTAATTGCGTACGTTAAACATGATCATGTCATAGTCATGTGATACGTACTGGCCAATGAATAAATGAGCACGTGTTTATCGTTCCACGATGCGTAGGTTCTGTTTCTGACCGTTGAGAAAATGGCCGGGTTGATCTAAAATCTGTTCACAGAAGCTCAAAGAGCGGTGATTCAGTTTCTTTCATTTGAAGATTGTCGACCAGTGGAGATTCATCGAAGAATGCAGGCAGCGTACGGTAACAAATGTGTGTCGAAAACAACAGTGACAGACTGGGCACGAATGTTTCGGAAAGGACGTCAGTTCACGACAGATCTTCGAGGGCCGGTCAAGCGCATATTGTTGCAAAAGGATACCCATCGCCAAAATTGATGCAGCAGTGTAACATAATGTTTCAGACGTTCGCATCCCCAGGCCATTTACAATTCTCAATACTCGGTAGTTAACCAACGTAAGTCGTCTTGATACCCTAACTAAAAATAGAATCGAAGATTCTAGATCGAGAGAGGGTAGATGAGAAGGGGGAACTCCATTTGATTGGTTGACCCTTGGGCGAGTAACGCTATCTAATACATAATTAGCCCGCCAGTCGAAGCATTGATTCCATCCCGTAAAGACGTGTTCAAGATGCAGTGGTAAAACTTGCCCAAAAGCATTCTCAAAGATGTAGTCATCTGCACTTCAGGTACCTAAATCATTTAATATGTTATGTGAAAACCTGATGATAAGTGAGAGAGACGAATGGCAGAGTATTTTCTTGAGAAACTGTGGAAATGAAGACAGAACTTCGTTGTACAGTGACACTAAAACTGCTTCTCCAACCTGTCATGTCTACCACAGTGAAACATTCTTACCATGTCTATTTTCCGTCTGATTTGATGATTTGCATATGCTTGTGACTGTAAACTATGCTCAATGCATATTGCAAAACCTTGGTGCGCTCTGAACATTCGTTGAGTGCCTATCATGACCCATTCTTAACCAAACTGTACACTGCTCTTGCGAGTTACTTTTGGCAGTTCTGTTTCAGAATGTGGGATGCTGCTTGAAACTTTTCCCTTATAATGGCTGAGAATGTTTGAGTGGATGAGATGGTAATTGTATAATTAACCTCTCATATTTGTAAAAGTAAAGACGCTTATTATATCCATGTTTGCAGGACTGCATTGCACTTTAGAAATTACAAAGTTCCTGTAAGGTCTGGTGACTGTGTTACGCTCTAGAAAATTGCCAAAAATTCATTCATATAGATTTGCCTAGGATGCAATTTATCTTTGACGTTATGCGCTGGTTCTTTGCAACAATGGTTAGGAGCAATATGTGGCATAACCTACAGTGTCTAGTCAGCTGAATACATGGGAAGGCTCATGCTATTTGTCAGGGAAAATTCATGTTTTCTTTCATATGTGTATTCCACGTGTGAAAACATTGCTTGTGCAATAATGCTTGGTACCTGCTGCAGTAGATATTACTATTGTTTAATGGGACAAGAGCACAAGAACATAATGATGATGATGATGATGAATTGATGGTGCTTGTGAAGCTGCCCCTGAGTAAGCATATGTGCCTATGATTTCACAATTTGGGGATCAAAACTTGAGAAAAGATATCACCCCAACCCACCAGATAAAATTGCACTTCATCACCAGTGAGGGGCGGGTTTTCGAATATCACTCTCCTCTCTTTCCCCTCCCATTCCTCTCTGAATCTGTAATTGTACTGCATAACTATGACAATGTTTAAACAGATGTAAAACACATGTTGTGCCTTTGTTTATTAACAGAGAATGAGGAAGATGGGGAGGCCTTCAATTACCAGGATAACTCTAGGGAAGTCCTGAGCTCTGACTTCAACTCCAGCTGAAAAATAAGACTCCAAAAAGTACCACATGAACAACAGGTTGCAAATGTTCAGCCTGGATCCACTAATTCTGGCCTATACAGATGGCACTGAAGAAAAAAGTCTTTATTAAAGGCCTAAGACAGGGATACTCTCCATCTTTGTAAATGCTCCAGTCTATATCTTCAAGATAAATTCAAGAAGAAACCTTAGGAGGAGAGATCACCTGGTTTTCAGCATGTCACTACTGGCTAAGAGTGGACATTAAAGGTGCACTTGGAGTTGACCATGTCACAGCTTATTATTAATATTGGCTGAAAGCTAAAGGAGAAGAAGAATAATACATAGAGCAAATTCCCAAAATGGATTGGTGATAATTAGGTGTGGTGATTCAGTTCCATCAGAGATTCTGTAGGGGAGATAGACTGAGAAGGAAGAATGCTGAGACATATTGGTTTTTTAGATCTTCCTCTACTGGAAAATTAAAAACTAGTCCTAAGTGCCAACTTCATGAACAGTCAACTCACCATGGAAAAGACAGGGCTGTAAACTTTCTTCGAAATGTGACAGCGAAATGTGACAGCCTGACTTGGAAAATCATAATGGGAAAAACTGCAACCTGAGACTTGTCCAACACCCATCATAGGTGATAAAAGGATGTCTACAGATCAGTGGAGCAGAATGTCCCTATGCTTGCCCCAAACTATGGCTTATCATGTGTTTCCCTAATTAACAGTAGAAGAAATGATAGAAGCCTAAAGTGTTGTGGTGTAGGATAACTTATGGAGTAGAGATGTGAAGGAGGAGGGTTTGTTTTAAGTTAATGTTCTGTGGGGATTGGGTGATGTATTTAGGTTCATAATTATGTCAATGATATTACATATAAACTAACATTTTGAAATGTGAATGTTGACAATATGAAGCCGGAGTCTTCACCTGACCAAAGAACATTAATAAAAGATTAGTAGTAAGAGAACAGTTTTAAGATACATGTCTCTGTGATTGTCTTGTATACTGTTGAGAAAGAAATGCCCAACTGTTGTCAAGCATCTTCATGGTGACTGTTACTCTACTGTTGTTGTTGGTTACCGATATTGTGGAAGTTCTGTGTGGTTGTTGTCAAGTATCTTCCATGATGTATGACTTGTCTAACCTGTTGGTGTGATCATTCTTTGTGAATGTTTGTCCAACTGTTGTCAAGATCTTCTCATGGTGATGTCTTGTTCATCCAGTGTAAAGTACAGTTGTTGTTGTTTATGTTCATTACAATGGTTCAATTGTCAATGTGGTCATTTGTCCAAGTGTCTTGTGTCACTTGAAATAATTAAAGAGATCAGAATGAGGTTGGCGACCAGAGCACAGTCAGCTAGAAGATGAGAGAACTGCTTTCATTGGTCACTGTGGCTAACTGCCAAGATCTATATATATATATATATATATATATATATATATATATATATATATATATATATATATATATATATATATATATATATATATAGCCTAGAAGAGAAATCATCTATAAATAATTCTGTGTGAACTTAACCTTAGGTCTAATTTCTCAGTGGGGTACTTGATGAGCCAAATTCTAAATGGTTTCTCTACAAAGGTTATGCGAGAATAAATATTAATATCTCTAGACAAAACTTGCTGTTACTAACCTGTATCTTTTATAGAGAGATATACTTTATAGAACTTCACTCATTGGAACTTCTGTAATTCTCTATAAACCCACAAAAAAACCTCACAAGCAGTACAGATGAACCGTTGTCGAAGCATACGTTCTCTAGCAAAAGAATGTTACGTGTCAACTGAGATAATTTAAATGTCGTTCGTAAGAAACTGCAATATCTGAAGGTGTGTTCACAGTTGGTACCACGGACGTTGACCGACCACCAAAAAGAGGGACGCATGGGATGGTGTTTGAACCACTTGCCGCGTTACAGCGTAGAGGATGATGCATTTCTCTTCCGCATAATGGCAGGCGATGAATCAAGGTGTCACCACTTTGAGGCGAGCAGCAAAAGGGAGAGCATGCAATGGAAGCATTCTGGATCACCAAAAGCCAAAAAATTCAAGTTACAGGTGTCCGCTGGTAAGGTTATGCTGAGCGCATTTATTGACCATGAAGGGCTATTGTTGGCCGACTTTAAAGAACCTGATGCCAACATCAACTCTACCCACTACTTGCGCAAACTAGACAAGCTGCAATAAGCCATCAAGAAGAAACGACCCTGCATTCTTTCTCGCGGTGTGATATTGTTGCAAGATAATGCTCCTCCGTATGTTGCAAAGATTGCACAGGAAGCGTTAGCTTGGAAGAAGTGGGATATTCTGCAACATCCAGCCTATAGTCTTGATTTGTCACCATGTGATTTTCATTTGTTCGGACCTCTAAAAAAAGCTCTCAAGGGGCAACGATTTCACACAGATGGTTATATATATATATATATATATATATATATATATATATATATATATATATATATATATATGTATGTATATATATATATATATATATATATATATATATATATATATATATATATATATATATACGTGTGTGAGTGTGTGTGTTTGCGTAAGCATATGGGCGTCTGTGAACATTCACCACGCCGTAATAAAAACCTGCATTTCTTAATCATAAACCGCTGATGTATGTGTGCATTGATTGGGCTTATATGTGGGTGTGTCTGAGTATACGTGTGTATGTGAGTGTGAGTGAGCGTGTGTGTTTGCTTGTGTAATTTATAAGTACCTCTGATGTATTCAATGCTCACCTGATGGCAAGGGACACTGGTAATAAAGGAAGCTAACCCTCACTCCACAAGCTATAAGATACTATCCGCAGTATTACTAAATAGACTAAAACCATATTCAGAAGACATATTAGGTGACTACCAGGCGGGTTTTAGACAAAACAGATCAACAATAGATCAGATATTTATCTTACGACAGATAGGCGAGAAAAATTGGCAGTATAAAAGAGATCTCCATAACATTTTTTTGGATTTTAAAAAGGCTTATAATAGTGTCCATAGGAATAGTCTATGGAATGCTATGCAGGAATTTGGAATACCAAGGAAGTTAATCAACATGACCAGACTATGCATGGAAGATACGTATAATATAGTAACATATAAAAGCAGGAAATCAGACCCTTTCCAAATAACATCTGGCTTGAAACAGGGTGATGCACTATCGCCGCTACTCTTCAATCTGGCTCTAGAGAAAGTTGTAAGGAAGGTAAAGGAGGAATGTGATATTGGAGGAACATCCAAGATGCTTGGTTATGCAGATGATTTAGATATTCTAGGGCAGTTGTTCTCAACCGGTGGGGAATTCCCCCCCCCCTCCCCCAGGGGGGGAATTTTGAGGTTTCCAGGGGGGGGGGGGGATGAAGATTATTTCAAGATCGCGTTAATACAAGAACTGATTACTTGATCTTGTTTTTCCCTTCATACTTTACGCTTCTGTACGTATCACCCTTCTGAAATTCATTTTATAACGTAAGTAGACCCGCAAATCACATTTTATGTAGATGTCTAGGCTTGTTTTAGTATGTGCTATTAAATTTAGCTTCAATTATTACATATACTGTGTAGGGGCAGGGGGAAATTTTTAGGGAGGAAATACGAAAGGGGGGGGGGGGAGAATGACGTTCTAAAAGTATGGTAATGGGGGGGGGGGAATGACGTCCTAAAAATATGGTGAGGGGGGGGGGATGACGTCCTAAAAAAATGGTGAAGGGGGGAACGGACCAAAAAAGGTTGAGAACCACTGTTATAGGGCAAAGTGAACAAAAGACATTGGAAATATTGACTCGCATAAAGGAAAAAGCCCAACAGATGGGGCTGGTTATCAACCAAGATAAGACAGAATATATGGTAATTTCAAGAGACGGAATGGCTAAAAACTCTGGCCACATACAAATAGATAATATGACCATTAAAAGAACGGAAACATAAAAATACCTGGGTACAATCTTCAACTGCTCCAACCTCATAAGGGAAGAAATACAAACTAGAATCAACTCTGGAAATAAGATATACTATGCACTATAACATCTACTAAAATCAAATGCGCTATCTCGTAACACCAAAATCACAATATACAAAACACTGATCAGACCAGTTGTGCTGTATGGCTCTGAAACCTGGAGTACAACGAAAGGAGACGAAGCCTTGTTACCAACCTTTGAGAACAAAATTTTAAGACGCATCTTTGGACCCATTAGGGATACCCAAAGTGGAGAGTGGAAAAGAAGAAGTAACAAAGACATTTATGATCTGTTTAAGTCCCCGCTAATCACTGGTATCATGAAGGCTAATAGACTACAATGGCTGGGGCATATAGAAAGAATGGAAGATAATAGGGAAACAAAACTCGCTTACACTCAGGAAATAAATGACCGTAGACCCCGAGGTAGACCAAGAAGACGGTGGAGAGATAATACATATACAGACCTACAAGCACTTGGAATCAACGACTGGCAAGAGAAGGTCCACCAGAGAGACGAATGGAGACGGATTGTATATGCAGCAAAGAACCTCAATGGCTCGGAACGCTGAAGAAGAAGAAGAAGAAGAAGAAGAAGAAGAAGAAGAAGAAGAAGAAGAAGAAGAAGAAGAAGAAGAAGAAGAAGGAAGAAGAAGAAGAAGAAGAAGAAGAAGAAGAAGAAGAAGAAGAAGAAGAAGAAGAAGAAGAAGAAGAAGAAGAAGAAGAAGAAGAAGAAGAAGAAGAAGTAGAAGAAGAAGAAGAAGAAGAAGAAGAAGAAGAAGAAGAAGAAGAAGAAGAAGAAGAAGAAGAAGAAGAAGAAGAAGAAGAACCCTCACTCAAAAGTCATCCCAGTGCATTTTCGACTCGTAGTAGCACATGCTTTAACTAAGCTAGAATTCAAAGCGAGCGAATGAAAAAAAAAACGTTAAGCCACTCTAAGGTACTATAAGCCATTCTAAGCCACCATAGGTCACTCTAAGCCACCCTAAGCCACTCTAAGCTTCTTGACCACCATTCTTAATCAATCTTCACAAACACGATTGTTTGAGTTGACAAAGTTACCCGTTAGACTGATGGTGGCAGTGTCCTTGAAACCTTGATTGATAAAACAGATGATATTTATAACATTGCTGCAGACACCAAAGATGTTGATTGCCTGGCACAACGTAGTGAACAATATCCAGTGTAGGATCCGTGTGACTTCGTCACTTATTAAACATTCTCTCCACAGTACAAAATTCTGAATTCACAGCGTTGAATATCATACAGCTGTTTTGTCATGTATTTGCAGCCATTTTCCATAACATAAGTTTATATAACTTTTATGGAGGAAGACAAGATTGCGTGTATACTGTGTTAGTCTTATGCATATAAAGTCTCACTACACTTTGTATGTAGAACTAATTAGAAAAAATGAAGTACATGATGTCATCAGAATATGTGCTCAACAGTCCATTGGGAAGCAATATGCAGCGAATGGCTGTCGTCTGCTGGAGTAATTATTTGCACTCCAAACAGAATGGTGTTATCAACGGAAGAAAGCATTTTTCAAATGTGTTCTACATACAAAGTGTAGTCGGACTTTACAAACACCCTGTAGAAAACATAGTCATGTTTTAACTGTAAAATACAAAGCAAGTCAGGAAAATAAAAACATAAAGGACCTCTTCGCGCCTGAAGCCGCATCGGGCATATAGTGACAGACCATTATTTAGATAGACCCATCGGCGCTCGGTGAGTGATGAGGTCAGTCTCACACCTGCCACTTTACTTCTCAAGACATGCTTGGGTGTCCATTTTAGACTCTGTCTACACAGGAAAAACCAGTGGATGATCCGTGTGACTTCGTCACTTATAAAAATACCCTTTAAAGTTTAAGCCATAACACTGTTTTGCGATGTATTTGCAGCCATTTTCTATAACATGATTGCATGTTATTTGTATAGAGAAATTACGATTACGTGAATACTGTCTTAGTTGAGAACATTAATTTCGAAGACCAGTTAACAGCAGACCCTAAAAGCTAAAATTGTGCACATAATGCATTGACACAAAAATAGTGTTACCATTCATTTATTTTAATTTGAACAGACACTCATCCAAACACGCACATTTATTCAGATACGCATGCACACCCACAAAACACAAACACACAGAAACAAACACACGTTATAAACACAAAATGAAATGAGGAAATGTCTATCACAGCGAAGGAGAGGACACGGAAGTCTACGTGGCGAAGTGGTCAAGCCGTTTGACTCGGGCTCCGAAGGCTGTGAGTTCGATTCCGGGCCGCGTGCTTCGTTTCACGAGTGAAATGTTTCGGAGACTCCTGTGAGTCGTCGCTAGAGCTACGGAGTTCGTGCTTTGTGCGACGCTTTCCGCGCTGCGGAAAGAGACCGAGCCATATAGGATAAAACCTGGTGCAAGTACTGATGTTGCATCTGTCAATAGCACCACAGGTTGTGTACCATGGCTGGTATTTAGTAATTTCTCTGTTGCTATGTTAATTGCCTCAATTTCAGCATCATAGTTATGGCAGTACTTTCCTGTTGGTACTCTGGCCATGTCCCTAGTATTATTTGGGTATTCTATGTACACTTCCGCTCCTCCATTTCGAACAGCATTTTGTGCTGACCCATCTGTGTAGACTAAGATCCAGAGGTCCTGTGGGTATTCTGCATCAGGGAAGCTGAGAGTGGCTGTTCTGCGCTGCACACCGTTATGTTCTTCCTAGTCAAATATTCCTCTCACTTTTTTTCTGGATTTGTAATGATTGTCTATGTTCATATTTCAATGGAGTCCGCTCTGGAATAGTTTAAACAGCAAGACATGTTTATAACGTATGTGATGTAACAGTGATTGTATGCGTATTAACAGACACAAATATATACATTCATATTCCCTTTCAATTTTGAAGTTCTAATTTTTGATATTCTTAAATAAGTCGACTTCAGGCGCTCCTGTCTGGGAAATTGCTAGTACTAAGGACACTACTTTCTGAACATAGCAATAAGCATATGGTCACAATACAGTGGATACCATCCCACTGTGGTGTACCCGGAAATGACAAAGCTGATCGATTGGCTAAGGAAGGAGCAAAAGAAGAACAGCCTGATGTGCCCATTACATACCACCAAAAGAAAAGAATGATCAAATCAGTCAGAAGGCCAACTAAACCTGCTCAAGACCACCACGTTAACCACCACGTGATGGACAGACCAAAACAAGTCATTATTCTTCACCTCAGAACAGGGCACAATAGATTACGCAACCACATGTATACAAAATTCAAGATTGGTGACTCAGCCATGTGCACATATGGTTTGGCGTCGCAGACATCAGAGCACATAGTCCAAGACTGCTCAAACTACAACATATCCAGGCAAACCTTCTGGTCTAGAGAGACAACAGTGGAAGATAAATTCTATGGACCGCTGAGTGAACTTAAAAAAAGACTGTTAGATTCATACAAGAGACAACATTGCAGTTATAGACATATTTCAAGCGAACGAAAGAAGAAGAAGGAGAAGAAGAAGAAGAAGAAGAAGAAGAAGAAGAAGAAGAAGAAGAAGAAGAAGAAGAAGACGAAGAAGAAGAAGAAGAAGAAGAAGAAATAATATTATTATGAGGCACATATATTTTATTGATGTTTCAAATGAGCTGTTGTAGTGCATTAACTAGCACGTTTTCTTACCTATGGTGGTGGTGTGTTCGAATATCATTCCAAGTGGGTATTTTCTACAACTGACCACGATGTCCAGGTCGACCCAGTCTGAAATTGGTGCCAGGAAATGTGGTGGGAAATAAATCGGCAAGATTGAAATTGACTACATTCCGTGCAGGCCACCACCATATACCCACAACGTGTTCTGTCGTGAATAGAGATCAGTTGCACGCTTTGCTTACTTTTAAAACGTGTCCGCCTAAAAAACGGCCCTCAAAAGGAACTTACTGTGGGAATGGGAAATTGTTAGGACAATCACATGTTTGAATCCTTGAGTGCACGGGGAAATATATAGCCAGTCTGTCTCTCTCGTAGCGGACTGTGAGAGCTGGCATCGAAGCATTGTCTGACCATGCTCATGAAAGTATCAGCAGAACATCCTAATCTTTACACAAAACACCCGACGTACTCATCAACAGAAATACAATTTGTATTCATGTTGAAAACAACAGTATTAGCAATCTTAGCAAACATAACTGACATATGGATATACAGATAATGGTCTTCATCAGGAAGTAAGGAATACTACATGTAATATACGGGTAAAAGAGAATATCTTAAATAAGTGAACCGGTACAACAATCTTAGAATATTCATAACATCTAACGGGAGGTGGCCGGCTCATCTGGCCTAGGGGTGTAACGTCTTTCTCCGTGATCCCGTGTACTCTCGTGAGTGACATGACGTACGGCGAGAATCTGTAGGAATTCTGGCCGCGGCCGTGACTTACGGGGTATGTGAGCCGGTCGCTCAGAAAGCAACGGCAAACTACTGGGCCGAATCTTGCCAAGAAATCAACAATCAGCTGAAAGATGCTGGTGTTGACAGCGACGTCCTGTAAATGTTTTTCAGCTGTATGTTGATTTCTTGGCAAGACTACCTTCAGTAGTGTGCCATTGCTTTCTGAGCGGCCGGCTCAGATATCCTGCAAGTCACCAGCGGGGGTCGAACCGCTCCCAGCTCTCGCCCTGCTACGAGACTCTGCGTGATAAACGGGATTACGGAGAAAGTGTTGTAACCCCTCGGCCAGAGAGACCGGCTGTCCTGTAAAGGATATGCGAAAAAAAAAATGGGAGGTGCCTTGAAGAGATTAGAAAAATATTCACTATGCCGAATAAAGCAATATGGAAAGCATACTGACTAACAAAATGATGTTTATTCAACGAGAAAAAGAGTATTGAATTGCTACATCGAAATTATTCGTTTGTATGGAAGTTAGCCGTGGACAATGAGTAGACTAGCTGAAATAAATCTAATGCAGTGGAAATGAAGTTTCTTATGAAAATGCAAAGAATACAATTTACTTTATAAATACCTTAGTATAATCTATGAAGCACAGATCTATGTCTTTCTGTGTCTCTGTTAATCTTTCTATTAGTGTTCGTAATGTTTAAATCGCATTGTTTGTATTCTCCCCTTCCACAAATCTATACTGTTCTTTACCAATTTCCATTTGTACTTTCTTTATTGTTCTCTTCATTATAATTATAATTATAATTATAATACTAAACTAAACTAAACTAAACTAATAATTCTCGTATATACTCATTCCACCTCTTCATTATAGCACCTTCCTCCAATAATATCGTTCCTGTATTTTATTGCAAAAACACTGTATTCATTCTATTTTGTTTCGTCCCGTGATGTCACTGATTTGTCTGTGCATATTTTTTAAAATCTTTAATAGAATTTTATTCAATTTGTTTTGCACTGCTTGATGTACCAACTTTCTTTTGCCATCACACTTATGTTTTTTTAAATCCTAGTATATTCTTGTTTGTCATTTTTACTAAGTTTTCTTTTATCCATCAACATTTAAGGATTTATTCAGTGACCCATTTTGTATTCTCTTTTTGTCTTCTCTCCGGTAATAATTCTTTGCTTGTTTGATGAATGGAGTTCTTTAACACTTCGCATTGTTCGTTTATGCTCTGTATTGTAGCTATTGCATTGTATCTATTTTTCACAGTCACTCTGTATTATGTGTCTAGATATGTGAGTGTATGTGTGTGGGTGGATGTGTGTATATGTGTGTGTGTATATATGTGAATGTGTATGTATCTGTGTTTATTTCTCTTTGGAGAAACACGAAGCCTAGGCCATAGTTGGGAGGGCATATGTTGATAATAAAGTTGCATGTATGATAATGTTGATACAGGAGCTGCTTTAGAGCAGTGGTCATCGCGCAAGCCTGAAAGTACCTTATAATCTATATCGACGCGACTTTAAAAAATAATAACTATTCACATTTCGACACTGCCTAAAATGGAAACAAGGAAATGTCCTGGGAAGCAAAAACGGTCTCCGTAATATGGACCAAATCATTGCTCTGATGCCGTTGGCTGTAACAAAAAAAAAAAAGAATATTGGACTCGCTTCAAATACATCTAAAGGCAAAAAGGCAAAAAGTGTGAAAACAGGTTCAGTTACTACTTGTTACATTATATTTGCACATTCTCACATACACCCACCCTCCGACACAAACACACACACACACACACACATATATATATATATATATACATATAGTGTCCGTTGCGAAGGCGTTACGGACGCTGTTCGTAATGCCGCTTATCCACGTTCGAAACACAGCTGCGCGCGATTTGGCAGCAGTCCGCGTTGCGCTAGGTTGTAACGAATTGGTATGGGAGCCGGTTGTTCAGAAAGCAATGGCAAACTACTGAACGTAAACTTTCCAATAGATAACAACAGCAGTAAAATGCTGGTGTTGACAGCGAGGTGATGTAATGGATACGCAAATATATATATATATATATATATATATATATATATATATATATATATATATATATATATATATATATATATATATATCATAAAGACCAAAGAGATACTCAAATCAGTCGATGTGGCTAAAGGCGTAACTAAGCTGCAGAAGCAAAGACCTAAAAGTTTAGAGAAATTTGAAAATATTCTCTTGATCTGGATCAATGAAAAGCAACTTGCAAGAGACAGTGTTAGTGATGCAATAATATGGGAAAAGGCGAAGCTGTTGAACAGTGATCTATTGTCGAAATTGGTACAAGTACTGAGACTGACGATTTTAAAGCCAGCAGAGGCTGGTTTTAACACTTTAAAATAAAATAAAAAGAATTGGCTTTCATATTGTAATATGGCACGGAGAGGCAGCAAGTTCTAACGAGATAGAAGCAGAAGCATTAAAAGTGGAATTTGATAAGATCTCAAAAGAGGAAGACTACGTTCCACACCAAGTCTTTAATTGCAATGAAACGGGCCTCTTCTGGAAGAAAATGCCAAAGAGGACCTTTATCTTTATCACACAGGAGGAGACAGAACTGCCGGGGCACAAACCAATGAAGGAAAAGCTAACTGTGCTGTTCTGTGCCAATGCCTGTGGTGACTGCAAGATTACGCCAATGTTGGTCTACCTCTCAGAAAATCCTCGCGTCATTAAACGCAACAATGTCAAAAAAAAAAAAAAAAAAGCAAACTGCCTATGATGTGGTAGTCTATTGCTAAGGCGCGGATGACGAGAGCCATCTTTATGGAATGACTGACTAAAATGTTTGCCCCAAGTGTGAAGAAGTACCTAGAAGAAAACAATATTGCCCCTTCGATGTCTACTCTTATGGACAATGCTCCTGCCCACCCATAGGTGTTTGGAGGAGGGCTTGGACATGGAGTATGACTTCATCAAGGTCACTTTTCTTCCTCCCAACACCACTCCTCTGCTTCAACCCACGGACCAGCAAGTGATCTCTAACTTAAAAAAACTATACACAAAGGAGCCCTTCCCAAGATGTTTTCCTGTCACTAATGACGCCTAATTAAGAGATTACTGGAAATACCATTTCAATATCCTCCACTGCATCAACCTAATTTAAAGGCCTGGAATAATGTCTCCACCCGTACCTTGAAGTCTGCCTGGAAGAAGGTTTGGCCATTGTGTGTACCAGGGAGAGAAGTGTTTGGAGGATTAGAGGCATATGTAGCAGCTGTAGTGGATGCGATTGTGTCCTTGGGCAAAAATATGGGCTTGGAAGTCGACGGCAACGACTTGGAGGAGCTGATTAGGACCACAGTGGAGAGCTCACTACAGATACGCTTGTGGATTTTCAGAATGAACAGCTAAAGACATTAAAAGATTAGCAGTCGTCCGATGATGAGGAGCCAGTGACCGTTTCAACTGCCAGGATTAAAGAAATATAGACTAAATCTTTTTTTTTTTTAAATTTTATATTTAATTTATTTGGTTGTTTTCTTTCTCTTTATTTAATACGTGAAGTACACGCATTATTTGCGTTTTGTCAGGTAATCGACCGGATGTTAATAAAAAAAGAATGATTCGTTAATCTTAAAACGGATCGTCTCTATTTCATTGATTTCAATGCTTTGGGTTACGAACGTTTCGGGTTGAACCGAGCTCTGGAACGAATTAAGTTCGTAACCCGAGGTACCACTATATATATATATATATATATATATATATATATATATATATATATATATATATATATATATATATATCATCATCATCATCATCATCTTCCACTTCTGACGTCAGGCGTCTTGGGGAGGAACAGTTTGCGCTCTAGCGCCCGACGGGCTGCATTGGATAGTGTAATTCCGTGTGATTGTACGATGTCGTTGATGTCGTCAATCAATTTTGTTTTTGGGCGTCCTCTTGGTCTTGTTGCGGATGATCTTTGATGTAGGGCCAGTGATGGTAGTTGATGGTGTTGCATTCTAACGAAATGGCTAAACCACTTGATCTTCTGTCTTTCAATAAATGTGGCACAAAGTGTTGATCCTACTGTCTGTATAATAACAGCATTTCTTACTCGGTCTCGGATTGTTAAGATGGCAGCTCTCCTCAGGCATCTCATCTCACAGGTGTTGATTTGAGAACGCGTGATTCGGATACAGTCCAAGTCTGAGATTGGTACCAGAGATTGAGATATATCTATATATATATATATATATATATATATAAGAATGTCTTCATGCCTATAATATACTGAC
Organism: Cepaea hortensis; assembly: GCA_963921405.1. Lineage (NCBI taxonomy): Eukaryota > Metazoa > Mollusca > Gastropoda > Stylommatophora > Helicidae > Cepaea > Cepaea hortensis. The sequence goes on along the minus strand of OY992881.1, from coordinate 103,251,725 downwards.
ACTGCTCTCTAATTTATTTATACCGAAGAATGATAAGAATACCGATCTGTATTTACTGCTCATAGTGAAATATATAACAATATTTGATGATGAGTTTATTGTTTCCAGCAGCACACAAAATGCTGCTAGCACAGTGAATGTGTTTACATACTGTCCTTGGAATGAAATTCTCGGCTCCAGCGACATGCCAATGAAGATAATGCTTAGAGGAGAGTAGCAGGCGATGAAGAGAATGGCAATTGTGGTGACCATCTTAGCCACACCTGAGTTACGGCTGGATAAGTTTGCTGCTTGTGTAGTTTGTGAAGATCTTTTCCGCCATCTGATGTTTGCATTCAGTTTGTAAACTAGCATTATGGTACAAGCGATGATTAGCATAAATGCTAGTGCTGGAAAAACTGTATTGTTTATCAGAAAAGTAATTGTTTCGATTCTCTCATGGTTTTCGGTGAGCAAATTTCCAACCATTGTTTTATTCTTGACTGGAAAAAATTTTATGCCCACGCGGTAGAAGAAATAAACGGGAGATAGCGAAGTTAGAAATACAATGAATACTCCTGCAATGACGACAGACATTCGTTTAGTAGTGATGATATCTTTAACCTGAAGGGATAAACATGGATGAATTATACTATTATTGGCATGATTGTTGTATTTAACTAATGTACACGAGTTTTACAATGAATGATATTAAAATATATTAACACCAATAAACAACTGCAACACATCATTTAATAATTCTTATCGCACAATGCAGACCACCTATTACTAATTAAATCTGTTCTCAGCAATCTATACTTATCTTTCTCAACACAGTATTTATTACCTGTAGGAAAACATAGATTTGTTTAAATAGATTTGGAATTACTTGATTGCAATTTTTGTATGATTGTTTTCTGTTTATTTTGGTTAATAAAATGTTATTCTACAATTGTCTTTCTTTCCATTAATAAAACTATGTTAAAACAATATTCCGTATCTATTCCGTGGATATGCAAAGTATTAGAACCATCACATGTTTCAGATGTGAGATCACAAAAGAATAGGAACAATACTACTTGCTGGTACCTTGCAGTCTTGACCGAGGATAGTGTGTTATATTGCGCTTTCAAACACAGGCATAGTGACTACAGATCATAGAAGCGACCAGAGATTGAGATATATCTCTACATAGCACAAAGAGTTGGCTGAATTGAGAGACAATGTGTTATCCTTGCAGCATGATTCGACCTGCATAGTTTACTCCAGAGGAAGGTTAACACCAATACATCTGGAAGAAGACAAGCTGAAGAATCTGCCGAATCAGCAAAGCAATATTTTTCTTGTCCTCTTGTCGGAGTTTCAATCCTAGACCTGTTGTCGACCAAGGCGTAGGACCTGGTCTGTCCTTTCAGGACAACTAATCTTTAGGTTACATTTTCTCGCTCTAGAATCAGGCGTATGCCCTCCCAATTGCGCTTCTCCGCCCAAAGGTGTCGGCACAATCTGGGGAGTCGGGTTCGATGATCAGCGCCAAACATTAGGCGCTAATAGAAAATAGGCAGTACCGTCTACTGCCATACGGTAGCTCAGTCATATTTCAGATATGACAGCCGTACGTGTATGACTTCCAATAATTATGGTATCTAGTATAAAAATGAATGTAAAGAGGCTACAAAAATAGTCAGACAGCAGAAGCGAGAATATATGAGTAATATAATTGTGACAAGACCGCCGGGGCTTGGACTGGTTTGCCACGATAGTTACTATCCCCTGCCTTTGCTCCAACCACCTCAATAGCACTCTACATCTACCAGGCCCCACACAAGCCGGGACAGCTTAACCTTCCCTCCCTCACCTAGGGTTCCAAACCCCAAGGGGGCTCGGACCAGACACCAGTCATATCACTGCACAAAGTCATAGCTAAGAGAACAAAATTTAATTCTGAACTACGTCAACCACAACACAGAGAAGGATGGCTGGAAGCCAGACTAGAAGAACTATGTACAAGATCAAAGACGCAGATGAGTATTCATCATGGAGGCGGACGATAGCTCGTGCGGTTGTCCAGTCGTGGTAGCGACTCACCCAGGCTCCTCCAGTGGACTGGAACTCCAAGGTCTGCTGCCTCTCCAAAGTTCCCTCTTCACCCAGAGAACCAAGCAAGGGCTGATCAAGCGCCGTACCACTGCCTGACGGACACTGCACTGATGAACAAGGATCCTTCCTTGCTGTCGTACTATTTCCCTCGTCACACTCTTGATGAAGTCTGGGCCGACCCTAGAACATTAGCGGTCTCCCACTTGCAGAAAAAATACATGTAGCACCGTCTCAAAATACACAAGAGCCAGGTCACTCTTCTATCTCATCAGTGACCCACACACTGATATGTCACCTACACAATAAGCGGTTGCTCCACCCGAACACACAATGTCACTGGTAAAGTCTATCAGGTGACTAAACACTTCACCTTAGTTCCATGTCCTTGGACAATAGATCTTCACACAGTCTCATGTACCTACCCTGATCCATGGGTAGTAATCACAACCTAGCATACACTGTCAACAGTTCATCACCATCGCATGAGGTAGCTCCCTACCTTCACAAACATTGTCAACAGTTCATAACGTTGGCATGAGGTAGCTCCCTACCTTAACAACCATATCACTCAGGTGTTTCCACCAATGTTGTAATCAATGTCCTAGTTCGCTGGACCACATGTTGGCTTCATAAAGGTAACCAATGTAAAAACACTATGTAAGCATCAACTGATACATGGTGTCCCATAACCCAGCCGGGCCAGAAGCATATCACACAGGTCATGGCGACCAGTAACAATGATCACTCTGCACAACTTGAAAGGTCACTACCTTGCAATTACCAAGGTTTACACAGAGACAATGTCACCAGTGCTTCACTGGCTTGAATCACCAGACGTTTCAGTGTTGGATCCTCTCAGGATCGGATGACACTCGTCGGACTCTTGACGGAGGTCCTAACCTAGACCTACAGACTTATTCAGCACTCAGCTCCTTCCAACATTGATCTCGCAGAACCAGACAACCACTCCCAGTATGGCCTCAATCAACTTCTGGATAGGCACTGGAATGAGTGGGCCCATAGAGCTCATGGTGCAGCTCTTGAATCTTCTTCTGTATAGTAATAACAGATCCTGAAACACGGAGAGGTTGGTGTGAGTACTCAACTACAACAAAGACTACCAGCATCTCCACCCTGTCACCTGCCTCTCAGACATTCCTCATGTCTACCAACATGAGTATGAAATCATCACATCATAGATCTACCTAGTAACTATAATATATAGGCATAATGATGGTAGAAAAAGCAATAGCACACCTGTTCAGTCAAGTAACACTTCTGGGCTACATATAACCCCTAGCACCAGAGTCGACTGTATGACTCTGTCAAGCATCCTTCGCCTGGTGCCAGTCCAATCCGGTTTCATCTTCCATCATCAATCAACATATACACTTACTTTCCTTTCAGTGTAGGGATTACTGTATCGAGAAGGTGTCCAGCCGGACATCTCCTTCCTGACAGACTCATCAATTCATCAATCCCTTAACCCATGGACTGATGAATTACACACATTAATAACTATATGTCCATAATGAATTATACTCCTGATAATTCATTACTATAGCATTAACTAAGGAGAACTCATGACTTGTTACACTTAAATAGCAAAATCAGATCACAGCCATAGTGTCAGGTCTGGGATCCCTGCCCCAGATCCTGAGTTGCCCTCTTATTCACTGACTATCTTTCAGGTCAGTCATCCCTGTGCCGGTCGAGCACAGCTGTGGTGGCCATCCACCACTACACTTTCCCACAGCTACTGTGGGTCTCGTGTACCTTGTCCCGTGACTACTTAAGTCACGTCATCCAATGTAGCAAACCTCCAGACTCCACTATGCCCCTCCCAACTACTACCTCATGGCAGTACTCCAAGTACTCCATGAACCGAGTCAGGGTTCCAGAAGAGTAGAATATTAGAGACAGAAACGGTTAGGTTCAAACCTCGATCTATCTAGACACCTCGGCCTCGAATTACGGAGTGCCGCATCACCCTCGATCGGGTATGTTCACTCATCGGATATGCACGATTGCATTGGGTCGGACCTAGTACCGATCGGATTGGGGTACCGGCCTACCTCCCTCTGCCTAGACAAACGTAAGATGTAACACGCACGGTCATCCTGGCGGACGGACAGGACAACAAGCAGTCACAATAGTATCATGAGTACTTCTTATCAATTGGTATCCTACCGATGCAACGCCATTCGGCTTACGCGGAATAACAGTGCTATCTGCACACAGCAAATACACCACTGCTGATTTCACCTTGATTCCTCGAAAAATCACCATCACTGATAGAACAAGTACGTTACCATTCTAATGTCACGAAGCACATTACACATTTCTAATAATAAGCTATACCTTATCATTTACAGCGTCTAGCATGTTGATGTCATGACGGACAAACTGTCGCCTTGCCTGCGTAATGAATAAACCAAACCCGTAACTGCTGCACACTGTAACGCACATCGTTCGGCCTATTTTATTTACACACCACTCGCTGTGGAATACGGCTTGTTCCGTCAGGTAACACATTACATTGCTGATCGATAAAGCCTACTTAAAAATGCAAACCGCCAACTGTAACGGATAACGCTACGCGACAACTCAATTTTACGACGGCAATTAATTCATTCCGGGAATCAGCACGGCATCACGACAACAATTAAATAATAGAATAAGTACTCAACTAACCTGTGATTGAAGAATCACAACCTTGACTGTAGATGTCCGCACTGGCCGCGAATATTGACATCACAATTATAACAGCCTCTTGGCTGCGATCTGTCTACGCTGAGGTTTGGTGGGCGACTGCTCACGACAAAGTCAGTGCGCCTTCCCCTCGCCTACACGGGCCGCGTGACTTTCATGATTCATGAAGAAAACCAGAGTCACGATGGATTCCTCCAACCCGTGCTGCACAACGCACTCGTGAACTTAGAGATCAAAACCACGTACGCACTTGGGGGAACATTCTAGATTCTTCTATAAATAACTAGAATAGCTCCGCCCCCGCACTACTTTTCTAGGGAACTCCCCTATTAATTGACATTAAATTCAAGGGAGACCAACGCATGGCACTCCCTTCAAAGGGCTATTATGCAGAGATCTTACGATATTTATCCGTTTCGTCACATAGGCCCCCACTTAAGATGGTCGACCCGGTCGAACTCACTAGACAAAGATCGGTCTGAACTCTGAACCTCTACTCTATCAAGATTGGATTTCCAGGAAAAGACGTTCCATAACGTTCCCTTTCCCTGGGGAGATTCACCAGAATGGTATGGATGCTGGATCACCAACCACCGCCTCAAACATACGTTATCTCCAGCGATTAGGCCCGAAACGTAACGGCCTGGTGATTGGCTTACAGGATCTGTCTACACTGGACTGTTCCGCATCCCCCTGTTGCAGGCCATCGGTTACTTTACTGAAGGTTCGTTCGTCCCTTCCGACAATAGGATATTTCCTATCCCGACTAGGCATCACCTTCGTGGACTGTTCGCGGATGTCGACCGAAATGAATGGTCGCTTACTCCAGGTTCGTCTGGAGTACCCTTGCTCCTGCCTTCTCTCCCGCGAGTAAGGACAGTGAGCCTGTCGGCGTATCGAGTCACCCGACGATCCCGTCGTGCCAGATGTGACATCGCCTGTCCGACCTCGATTCCCAGTGTGCTTAACACCATGGGCCTCTACCCGACGGAGCCCGTTCGCCCTATCTACGGTTGAACGCTCAGGAGACCGCAGACCCTCCCCACAGGATGTACTGCGTAGGACTGAGTCTTCCTCGCCCTCGTCTGGACCCAGAACCGAATCTAGCGCGATGGTAGTCGCACTATCTTGTGGAGAAACTACCTCGGACCTCTCCAAATTCTGAAGGAGAGTACAATGGAACTTACGCAATTCCCCGCGGACCTTCACCTCATACGTGGATCGGGACATTATCCGCTCCACAGGAAAAGGGCCCTGCCATCCGAGTTCGAATTCCGCCCCCTCGATTGGGAGAAGTGCGAGAACCCTATCTCCAATCTGCAGAGATAAACCGTTTCTGGTCTTGTGCTTTGGTGCTGCCAGACAACACGTTGGGCACGACCGGATATATCTCCGCACGTCGCCTGTCATTCCAGGCCAGTGGTAGTGGCTGGAAAGACACTGGACTGTTGTCCCCACATCCTTATGTCCGGTTAAGGATAAGGTATGCACTCTATGTACCAAGCGGGATCTGTAGTCAGTAGGGACTACCATCTGACCGTACTGGCTATCCCCTTGCCCGGCTCTACGATAAAGCAACCGGTTTTCTACATAGAACTGACCCGGAGTTGGCGGGACAGAACTTTGGGACACCTCCAGTAAGTAAGGACTTAAAGTCGGGTCCCTACTTTGAGCACTGCTCACTAACCTCGCAAGAGAATGGTCTATTTCCTTACCACACTGCCTTTTTCCATCCTTAGCCCTGGCCTGCCTAGCGCTCACTAGACAATGTTCCCTGGGGTCCCCCAGGAATACATGCGGACGACCGAGGATCAAAGGGTAAATAGGATCAGGCAGCACAGCCGCCTGGATGCTACCCGTAACGTACCTGCACCGAATGTCAATCCGAGCAATCGGCAAGTCCATAGCTACGGAGCTCCTCATGGCTAGCTGAAATTCTCTTGTCTCGCCGGTGAGCTGCCCTGGGCTCACAAGGTGGGATGAGATTACAGCTTCAAACTGCAATCCTGTATCGTATAGACATTCCACCTGCTTCCCATTCACCTCTATCGTTTCGATCACAGGTGATTTCTCCGACTTTGGTTTCTCCCGACCCTTAGGTGTGGTCTCGCTAGGTCTACCTCCAGTAGAGGCGAGACACGCAAAGTGCAAGTCCTTTGGCTTCCTCAGACAATCTACAGTATTATGGGAAGGAGACTTACAGTGCTTACACCACCTCTTACTCCACTTCCGTTTTGGGGAGGCGGGAGGGCTTTGCTGATCGGGTTTCTTACCAGAGTCTTTTACCACAGGATCTGCTACATTGGATGATTCTTTGGGACCTTTGGTCTTGGGCTTCTGATCAAGCCCCTTCTGCCTTTTCTGTGAATCAGTCTGACTGGAATCCCCAGTCTCACCATAGACTTCCACATACCTTTCAGCTAACTTATTTACTATGTCTAGCCTTTCCGCCCCATTTTCCCCTAAGAAATTCCTTAAAGGCTTGGACATCTGCATTTTCATTTGATCCACCACCATCAACTCTCTCAGACTCTCATAATCCTCTTTGAAATTGGCCAATGCCATCCACTGCAACAGGTATGAGTTCAACCTCACACTATAGGCCGAGAACATCTCACCTGGTTCTCTCTTGGAAGTTCTGAACCTCCGCCTGTAAGCATGGGCTGTTATTTCGAATCTCTTCAAAAGAGCCGATTTCAGGGTTGGATAATCATTTTCCATCCCTGGGGGAAGACGCGCATACACTTCGTACGCGGTGCCACGGAGTCCTTGTGAAAGCTTAAGATTCCAACGCTCAGGCTCTAAACCCATAGCTTTACACATTGCCTCGAACTTCTCTAAGAATTGATCTATCTTCTCTTGGTCCGGTTCAAATGGTGGAAACGGCCATTTCATAGCATGGTAAGCTGGTCTGCTGGCTACTGATGAGCTAGGTAAAGCTACTCCACCTACTGCTCCCTCAGACTCACCAACCGATTTAGCCTCTACCTCAAGTTGCTTCATACGGAACTCATGTTCCATTTCCAACTTCCTAGCATCTAATTTCTTAGACTCTAGGTCAGCTGCCAGTTTTTGTGCTTGTTGGTCTGCCACCAACTTTTGCTCTTCAAGTGCTACCTTTCGAGCTTCAAGCTCAATTTCTGACTTTCTTCTCTCCCTCTCTTCTGCTCTGAAGTCTCTCTCTACTTCCAGTACATAGGCTTTAAACTCCTCACCTTCCAATCCCATCTCAGTTGCAGATGCCCGCACCTTAGCTAAATCTAAAGTACGAGTAGCCATGCTTAGTGTAACTTAGTATCAGTATAGATATGCAATACCCAATCACAATGCTAACGGTACTCCAACCAACACTGTAACTATGTATCTATACTAACTTAACTAAATGTCTGTCCACGTCGCAGAGAAAGGTATCAGTAGCCCTACTCGTCAAGTAGACAATAGGTATAGGACAGATGACACTATAACCTATTCCTACGAGATGTCAGAACAAAGAGAAGATCCCGGACGAGCCCCCACTCTATCTTGTGACAAGACCGCCGGGGCTTGGACTGGTTTGCCACGATAGTTACTATCCCCTGCCTTTGCTCCAACCACCTCAATAGCACTCTACATCTACCAGGCCCCACACAAGCCGGGACAGCTTAACCTTCCCTCCCTCACCTAGGGTTCCAAACCCCAAGGGGGCTCGGACCAGACACCAGTCATATCACTGCACAAAGTCATAGCTAAGAGAACAAAATTTAATTCTGAACTACGTCAACCACAACACAGAGAAGGATGGCTGGAAGCCAGACTAGAAGAACTATGTACAAGATCAAAGACGCAGATGAGTATTCATCATGGAGGCGGACGATAGCTCGTGCGGTTGTCCAGTCGTGGTAGCGACTCACCCAGGCTCCTCCAGTGGACTGGAACTCCAAGGTCTGCTGCCTCTCCAAAGTTCCCTCTTCACCCAGAGAACCAAGCAAGGGCTGATCAAGCGCCGTACCACTGCCTGACGGACACTGCACTGATGAACAAGGATCCTTCCTTGCTGTCGTACTATTTCCCTCGTCACACTCTTGATGAAGTCTGGGCCGACCCTAGAACATTAGCGGTCTCCCACTTGCAGAAAAAATACATGTAGCACCGTCTCAAAATACACAAGAGCCAGGTCACTCTTCTATCTCATCAGTGACCCACACACTGATATGTCACCTACACAATAAGCGGTTGCTCCACCCGAACACACAATGTCACTGGTAAAGTCTATCAGGTGACTAAACACTTCACCTTAGTTCCATGTCCTTGGACAATAGATCTTCACACAGTCTCATGTACCTACCCTGATCCATGGGTAGTAATCACAACCTAGCATACACTGTCAACAGTTCATCACCATCGCATGAGGTAGCTCCCTACCTTCACAAACATTGTCAACAGTTCATAACGTTGGCATGAGGTAGCTCCCTACCTTAACAACCATATCACTCAGGTGTTTCCACCAATGTTGTAATCAATGTCCTAGTTCGCTGGACCACATGTTGGCTTCATAAAGGTAACCAATGTAAAAACACTATGTAAGCATCAACTGATACATGGTGTCCCATAACCCAGCCGGGCCAGAAGCATATCACACAGGTCATGGCGACCAGTAACAATGATCACTCTGCACAACTTGAAAGGTCACTACCTTGCAATTACCAAGGTTTACACAGAGACAATGTCACCAGTGCTTCACTGGCTTGAATCACCAGACGTTTCAGTGTTGGATCCTCTCAGGATCGGATGACACTCGTCGGACTCTTGACGGAGGTCCTAACCTAGACCTACAGACTTATTCAGCACTCAGCTCCTTCCAACATTGATCTCGCAGAACCAGACAACCACTCCCAGTATGGCCTCAATCAACTTCTGGATAGGCACTGGAATGAGTGGGCCCATAGAGCTCATGGTGCAGCTCTTGAATCTTCTTCTGTATAGTAATAACAGATCCTGAAACACGGAGAGGTTGGTGTGAGTACTCAACTACAACAAAGACTACCAGCATCTCCACCCTGTCACCTGCCTCTCAGACATTCCTCATGTCTACCAACATGAGTATGAAATCATCACATCATAGATCTACCTAGTAACTATAATATATAGGCATAATGATGGTAGAAAAAGCAATAGCACACCTGTTCAGTCAAGTAACACTTCTGGGCTACATATAACCCCTAGCACCAGAGTCGACTGTATGACTCTGTCAAGCATCCTTCGCCTGGTGCCAGTCCAATCCGGTTTCATCTTCCATCATCAATCAACATATACACTTACTTTCCTTTCAGTGTAGGGATTACTGTATCGAGAAGGTGTCCAGCCGGACATCTCCTTCCTGACAGACTCATCAATTCATCAATCCCTTAACCCATGGACTGATGAATTACACACATTAATAACTATATGTCCATAATGAATTATACTCCTGATAATTCATTACTATAGCATTAACTAAGGAGAACTCATGACTTGTTACACTTAAATAGCAAAATCAGATCACAGCCATAGTGTCAGGTCTGGGATCCCTGCCCCAGATCCTGAGTTGCCCTCTTATTCACTGACTATCTTTCAGGTCAGTCATCCCTGTGCCGGTCGAGCACAGCTGTGGTGGCCATCCACCACTACACTTTCCCACAGCTACTGTGGGTCTCGTGTACCTTGTCCCGTGACTACTTAAGTCACGTCATCCAATGTAGCAAACCTCCAGACTCCACTATGCCCCTCCCAACTACTACCTCATGGCAGTACTCCAAGTACTCCATGAACCGAGTCAGGGTTCCAGAAGAGTAGAATATTAGAGACAGAAACGGTTAGGTTCAAACCTCGATCTATCTAGACACCTCGGCCTCGAATTACGGAGTGCCGCATCACCCTCGATCGGGTATGTTCACTCATCGGATATGCACGATTGCATTGGGTCGGACCTAGTACCGATCGGATTGGGGTACCGGCCTACCTCCCTCTGCCTAGACAAACGTAAGATGTAACACGCACGGTCATCCTGGCGGACGGACAGGACAACAAGCAGTCACAATAGTATCATGAGTACTTCTTATCAATTGGTATCCTACCGATGCAACGCCATTCGGCTTACGCGGAATAACAGTGCTATCTGCACACAGCAAATACACCACTGCTGATTTCACCTTGATTCCTCGAAAAATCACCATCTCTGATAGAACAAGTACGTTACCATTCTAATGTCACGAAGCACATTACACATTTCTAATAATAAGCTATACCTTATCATTTACAGCGTCTAGCATGTTGATGTCATGACGGACAAACTGTCGCCTTGCCTGCGTAATGAATAAACCAAACCCGTAACTGCTGCACACTGTAACGCACATCGTTCGGCCTATTTTATTTACACACCACTCGCTGTGGAATACGGCTTGTTCCGTCAGGTAACACATTACATTGCTGATCGATAAAGCCTACTTAAAAATGCAAACCGCCAACTGTAACGGATAACGCTACGCGACAACTCAATTTTACGACGGCAATTAATTCATTCCGGGAATCAGCACGGCATCACGACAACAATTAAATAATAGAATAAGTACTCAACTAACCTGTGATTGAAGAATCACAACCTTGACTGTAGATGTCCGCACTGGCCGCGAATATTGACATCACAATTATAACAGCCTCTTGGCTGCGATCTGTCTACGCTGAGGTTTGGTGGGCGACTGCTCACGACAAAGTCAGTGCGCCTTCCCCTCGCCTACACGGGCCGCGTGACTTTCATGATTCATGAAGAAAACCAGAGTCACGATGGATTCCTCCAACCCGTGCTGCACAACGCACTCGTGAACTTAGAGATCAAAACCACGTACGCACTTGGGGGAACATTCTAGATTCTTCTATAAATAACTAGAATAGCTCCGCCCCCGCACTACTTTTCTAGGGAACTCCCCTATTAATTGACATTAAATTCAAGGGAGACCAACGCATGGCACTCCCTTCAAAGGGCTATTATGCAGAGATCTTACGATATTTATCCGTTTCGTCACAATAATCAAAGATATGGAAACTAATCACCAGAAAAATGAATCCAGAAAATTTTTTAAAGTACTGAAGTCAATGATACGAGGGCACCAACAAAACACATATGGTTTAAAAGACAAAAATGGGAATATGATAAATACCAATGAGGAAATGTGCAACACATGGAAAGAATATTTTATTGAATTACTAAATTGTGAAGCTCCAAGTAACATTTTCCCACAGGAAGAGGTTCTAACATACGAACCACAAATTGAAGAACCTACATTTGAAGAAATCCTATATGTAATTACACGACTTAAAAACAATAAGGCAACTGGGACTGATGGAATTGCTGCTGAATTTATAAAGGCAGGTGGCCATGCATTACATCTAAAGCTATACAAACTAATAATAAAAATCTGGAGGACAGAAGAATTACCCCATGACTGGAAAGAGTCATTATTGATACCTATCTTTAAGAAAGGAGACAAGTTCCAATGTGGAAATTATAGAGGAATATCACTACTGTCCACAAGCTATAAGATACTATCCGCAGTATTACTAAATAGACTAAAACCATATTCAGAAGACATATTAGGTGACTACCAGGCGGGTTTTAGACAAAACAGATCAACAATAGATCAGATATTTATCTTACGACAAATAGCCGAGAAACATTGGGAATATAAAAGAGATCTCCATAACATTTTTGTGGATTTTAAAAAGGCTTATGATAGTGTCAATAGGAATAGTCTATGGAATGTTATGCAGGAATTTGGAATACCAAGGAAGTTAATTAACATGACCAAACTATGCATGGAAGATACTTATAATATAGTAACATATAAAGGCAGGAAATCAGACCCCTTCCAAATAATATCTGGCTCTAAACAGGGTGATGCACTATCGCCGCTACTCTTCAATCTGGCTCTAGAGAAAGTTGTAAGGAAGGTAAAGGAGGAATGTGATATTGGAGGAACATCCAAGCTGCTTGGTTATGCAGATGATATAGATATTATAGGGCAAAGTGAACAAAAGACATTAGAAATATTGACTCACTTAAAGGGAAAAGCCCAACAGATGGGGCTGGTTATCAACCAAGATAAGACAGAATATATGGTAATTTCAAGAGACGGAATGGCTAAAAACTCTGGCCACATACAAATAGATAATATGACCATTAAAAGAACGGAAACATACAAATACCTGGGTACAATCTTCAACTGCTCCACCATCATAAGGGAAGAAATACAAACTAGAATCAACTCTGGAAATAAGATATACTATGCACTACAACATCTACTAAAATCAAAGGCGCTATCTCGTAACACCAAAATCACAATATACAAAACACTGATCAGACCAGTTGTGCTGTATGGCTCTGAAACCTGGAGTACAACGAAAGGAGACGAAGCCTTGTTACAAACCTTTGAGAACAAAATTTTAAGACGCATCTTTGGACCCATTAGGGATACACAAAGTGGAGAGTGGAAAAGAAGAAGTAACAAAGACATTTATGATTTGTTTAAGTCCCCGCTAATCACTGGTATCATGAAGGCTAATAGACTACAATGGCTGGGGCATATAGAAAGAATGGAAGATAATAGGGAAACAAAACTCGCTTACACTCAGGAAATAAATGACCGTAGACCCCGAGGTAGACCAAGAAGGCGGTGGAGAGATAATATACATACAGACCTACAAGCACTTGGAATCAACGACTGGCAAGAGAAGGTCCACCAGAGAGACGAATGGAGACATATTGTATTTGCAGCAAAGAACCTCAATGGCTCGGAACGCTGAAGAAGAAGAAGAAGTATGAAACGTCATATCTTCTTCGTTCATTTTCAATATGTGAAGTAGAAAGTGAAGGATGCCTTTCGACTTCCTTGGCAACATTATATATATTGTAAGTAACGGAAAGGTCCATGTTACGCGCATTAAGACGCACACTACAGGTGATTCTAAATCCATATTTGTATAGACCAATCGAAACTCGATCGGCAGTGTTGTCAATATTACGCAGACAGCGTTTACATCTAAGAAGATCTCCTGGTATCATTTTAACCTATGTTAGTTGGGGAAATACATTCGGCTGTAAAGAGCTTGACCACTGGACGGGCAAGAAAATGTGATAACCATTTGCTATATTCTCTAGAATTTAATTCCTTAATGAGAACTTTTGCGAACTGATATCGTCACCCTTAATAGTACTATTGACTGTGATGTACAGTTTTGGGAATTGTACCCCACGTAAATTATGAGAAAACTATTCAAGTGCGTTTGTAACTGACAGTGTCAAGTAAATACTATGACGATGTCTGTTTCTTTCCAAAGATATCCGCGTGGATGTGGACTTATAAATTCGAAAACATGGCTGCCGATCAAAAAGGCAATCTTGCTATCAACTGCCCTTATAATGCCCATTGTGCTAAAAGAAACATACCCTTAGTGGCAATGTTATGCAGAGGCATCTCTCCAGTGTGATGATGGCTGTTATCCAGGCAGTAATACGAGAAAACATCATATGTAACCATGCTCCTGTCAGGTATTGCAGCTCGAAGGGATCAAAAGGTAAATCAGCCTCTTTAAATGCTGGAGTGAAACAAATATTTGACCACAGTAAAGTTATAAGACATCCAAGATCTGAAATTGCCAGACCTGAAAGAATATACAATTGGATAAATGAGATACATAAGTCAGTTAAACATTTGTAATAGCTGTTTACAAATGAGCAGCCATTTTCTCAAAGTATATAGCTTCTTTGCTTTTTAATCTTCATTGGGTTATAGCCTGTCAACCAAATCATTCCAAGTCGTCACATCTTTTGCGAACTCTTGTAGTTGCCTTAATGTCATAATTACATTATTCATCACTGTTTCTGTTTCTTTCCTCTCTCTCTCTCTCTCTCTCTCTCTCTCTCTCTCTCTCTCTCTCTCTCTCTCTCTCTCTCTCTCTCATATATATATATATATATATATATATATATATATATATATATATATATATATTGGGTTCATACTGTGAATTTCTGAGAATGGAAATTCCAATTCCATTACTATATGGTTTTCTTAATGCTATCTCCTATCCTACCCATTATACTAAAAGCACATACTATACATACCTTTAGTAGATTGTTGCGGTTCAATCGCTTTGTCGGAATAATAAACCCAAATTTCATAAAACACTTATCCGTTAACATGGATACATTTGAATAAATTGTATATTTATATTTTAATTTAGTGTTCTTCATGTTGTTGCATGATGCGTGTTTGTTGTCTGTGTGCTGATGAAGGTTTTGACCGCAACATCCATTTTATTATTTGTGAGCATGTTCTAGCAAAGCTGACAGTCTCCTTCTCGTCTGTTTGGTGATTCATGCTTCACACCTTCAGTGGCATTGTTAGGTCTTTTCCTCACCTCTGGAATTTCACTAGTTTTCTGATTACGCTCACCCTTAGTGATTCTGTTATACAATTTCACTCTTCCTTTTCTACGCAGACAACAGTTAATTATTGTTTGTAGTTATTAGTAACTCTCCGTGGTTCTGATTCATACAACAACACTGATTTAACGTTAGAGTTAAATATTCTAACGTACTATGTGTGTATGAGAATAATGCCAGTCAAAATAATATACACTCAATGTTATCGACTTGGCAAGTTAATTCATATCGTTTTCCACACACACACACACACACACACACACACACACACACACACACACACACACACACGCGCGCGCGCGCGCGCGTGATGTTCGTCCATCATGAATGACGAGGACCATTCATTACACTACATCTGATTTGATGAGGAACGAATGACTTGCGCTTTGGTTTTGTATAGCGAGGAAGTGGTCGCGCAACGTCGTCGTCCCCGCTCCCTCGTCTGTGTCCGTCTGGCTCCAGTGGCGAGCATGGCAAGACGACTGGAAGACGGACACAGATGCAGTGGACGTTAGGCTGCCACGGCCAGTTATCCCTGTTTATATTGGCTCACAGGAGCCTCGTACAACCGGCCCTTCCGTCAATCCCTTTAATTTTCAGTTTTAAGACAAGCGTAGCGACAAGCAGTGAGCGTATGATTACTGACTGGATCAACCACATTTCATTCGCCGAAGACGGACTGACCGCCAGAGCAGACCACCCACACACGAGGCGAGAAGCTGCCCACAGAAGATACTGCTCGTCTAAGTTGCGAGCAGATCTCCCGATTTACGGTTGAGCCTCTCCAGCGCACATGCGCATATGGCGACTGATCGGACAGACGTTCACGCACACGCAAGCCAAGAGTAGCATCGCTAAAGCGCGCCCTCCCGGTACAAGGTGATACATGCAAAACCACTGGACGCCTACCGACGAGCTTTCAAGCTACGCCGGCTGGACTGACCGAAAAAAAGCTATACCAGCTTACTGACTGCAGGCCCACTACTCACCGAGAGAGAGTGGGCGCTTATCGAGACTTTGTCTTACGGTCGTACAAATTTTGCTCTTTTGCCCGCTCAAACCACGACCCTGGCTGCACGATGCGGTTACATTCTTGAAACGCCTGCCTCGTTAACTTACGTTGGCTGGGAAGATTCCATTTTGGTGCACCTCACACAGCCATCCGAGACAACGAACGCTAGACGCGGAACTGATCTAGCGAACCAGACCAGCCCCACACACACACACACACACACACACACACTTGCGCGCACGCGCGCACAAGCACGGACGCGCACACACGTACACACACAGACACATACAGAGGCACATATATACAATGACACACATTAATTATGTACATTGGTTCATATTTGTGCACTTATCAACCCGAGATGGCGTACTTTAGTGCAAGTACCTGTTGCTCAGGTAGTCTTAGGTTTAGTTTATCAATGAGGTGAGATGACATCATAACCACACGTCTCCTCGTAGTCGCGGTAGTGCAGTGGCTAGTACGCTGGTCTTCTGACCCGGTGATTATGTCTGACATTGCAATCGATACGAATCCCATCCCACTGTTGTATCGATCTGCATGCGTGTCGGTGATAACGGTCACGTCTTACATTGCCACCGAGGTGAATCCCATCCCACTGTTGCATCAGTCTGTATGCCGGTCGGTGATAACGGTCACGTCTTACATTGCCATTGAGGCGAATCCCTTTTCGGTGATTCATGGATCTGCGTACAGCCTGCGTTAACGGTCAAGTCTTAGATTGCCATCGAGGCAAATCCCATTCTGGCGATGTATGAATCTGTGTGCCAGCCGGCGATATCTTAGCACCTATGAAGTCTATTAAATATCTTCAGTGACCACAGTGGTACTCTTGAGACCAGTGTGTAAATCGTCATAATACTACCAGACACTGGCATGGTCAACTCAGTAGATCTATCTAATGTTTTGAAAGGATAAAATAGCCATGTATACTTTAAGCTAATATAAACACAGCCGCAATCTCCTTGCATTGGGATCTCGAAACGCTGCATTGACTGCATATACCTGCATTCATTTACATGATTTAGTCTTTGTGACACTCTGCCTCTGAAGAGATCCCACCTTGAAATCTGGCTCAGTATCTTTTACCAAGTGGTGAATTCACTCCATCCAGAGCTGTGGGATTCATTGCAGTGGTCCAGGCTCAATCTTTAGCACAGGTTTATTTTTGTTCCACCAGTACGGCCCTGGGATTGACCTAGTCTCTTAACATGGGTACTCTAAATTATTTAGAATTGTCTTGGAAGAAATTGCTACACATGAATTAGAATATGTGAAGTGCAAGAACTGCATACACCGACAGAAGGATCTGCTTTATGGCAGATTATCCGCTGACCACAATTTAATTAATAACTAGGATCCAACAATATAGCATCATGGTGTCAGTCCTTTACATATTAACTGACATTGGTCTATGTAATATACATCTTGCAAACCGTCAAGTCACTGTTTAAAATTCCTCGTACTAACTCTCCAGTTTGCAACAGCGCCAACAGCCACCACCATCATACTCAAATTCAAATTTCAAAAAGGAAGGAATTAGCGCAGATAGTGAAGACAAAGGATGAAATTTGTATCACCCGAATTCAAAATGGGCGCTGATTTCAAAATGGGACATGAATATTCTAAATATAGTCTAAACAGAGCTTCGCCATTGGTCATGACGTCATAGCCCCTGCGGGGACGAGAGAGGCCTTACAAATGGCGTTCAACCGGCAGAAACTCAGTGTGTACAGAAAACAACAATCTTCTACAAACTAAACCACAGATGACGGTCCACTGAGACTGACGGCATGGTAGCATCTACAAACGCATCCAATAAATATTATAAAATTGCAGGAAAAGAAAAGAAGTTCCAGCCTATATGCAGCCAGCGAACTTGGAAACCCAAAACCCAGTCTAGGAACCTGAAATCTGCTTACGTTATGTTTGAAGAAGGCTTTCGACTTTGTTGAAGGTAAGCATGTAATATATATTACGTTAGTCATGCTACTTTCCCAGAAGATGGTAAGTTGTTGTTGTGTAACAATGTGGTTAGTCCGTAAGAACTTAATTCCGGAGAGTCTAAGCACTGTATTCAGATGTTGTATTTCATAAATAAACTGTGAACTAGGCTAAACCATATTTAGGGAATGTCTTCTAGTTATGCAGTTTCTATGAATGAATAAGCATTGAACCTAGGTTGGCATTTTACTCATTAAGCAGTTAATCAGCAGTGATTTAGGAGTTTGTGATTAACTTAAGATTTAGAAGGTTAGAATACTGAGTTCAATAATAAGGAACTATTTTAAATTTGCAATCATTAGTAGGAGGAATTAGTGTAATTCGTAATAGAAACAGTACACGAACACATGGGATGTTAAATAGTTCTCTATGTGTATCCTATAATCTTGTGTATTCGGTGGAAGCATTCATGTGGAGGTTCAATTGTGATTTCATTGGTGTTAAATATGTGAATTTATAATTTATAAGTCACATGGGTATGCCTAATTATCAACTATGCAATTATGGTTATAATTTCTGATGAATGATTGTGGATTGAGTGTGGAGAAGAGACATACTGAGAAGAAGTATGATCTATCAATGAATCTCCTGATAGTAGGAAATTTGATGTATAATGTCCTATCTATCATAAGAGAAGATGTTTGTGATAACCCATACACTAATTAATAATTTAGTGCACGTAAGGGCTTGCGAACGCGGTTTGTGAGCCCGTATACCCGGGTTCGAAACACGGCGGTGCTGGTTTTTTCGAAAAAGGTATAGGGGCCGGTCGTTCAGAAAGCAATGGCAAACTACTGAACGTAACACTTGCCTAGTACATCAACAGCAGCTGAAAATGCTGGTGTTGACTGCAACGTCCCGTAAGGGATACGCAACACAATAATAAGCATGACACCACTCTGTATTCCATATTACTCATGTTACAATCATATGGTTTTGTATCCTGAATTGTGTTAGATGATAATGATGATGATGTTAATGATGATGATGATGATGATGATGATGATGATGATGATGATGATGACGATGATGATAATGATGATGATGATGATGATGATGATGATGATGATGATGATGATGATGATGATGATGATGATGATGATGATGATGATGATGATGATGATGAGGAGGAGGAAAAATCCTACTGATGAATGAGGTAAAGGCATATTACATACATGTTGAAGTGGAGGGAAGATACTCCTCCTCGAAGTATTTGATTAGGAAGAATTCTCCTAAATGTTATACAGGAGATGATAGAATAATATACTTATATTGTTTATATGCAAATACTCATTGCATTTGGGAATGAATTAAATCCCTTACTGTGTGAGACATTTTCTTTTAAATGGAAGGATATCTAGAGAAAATAATTATGTACAAAGGGGAATGGTGAACATAGTTATACAATTCTGAATCGATCAAGGTATTATTCAGCCTGGAGACCATGGGTGACAGGCATGGTTGAAAATGACACTGCTTATCTGGTAGTCTAATCCTTGAGCGCCCTATAGTGAAGGATTGGATGGAGAATAACCAGTCGTGGGGTTGATAATTATTAGAGAACACCAAGACCATCTTCCTCCCTTGTTTATTTTTCCTAGGACCAAAATACCCTGTATTTATTTTCCTTGTTTTACTTGGGAGTTTGACTGTCTTCTATTTCTAATGTTCATATTGATGATATCAGTAGAAATATGTTTGATGCTGAAATTTTAGGTATTGGCTTGATCCATCTAGATCCAGACCTGACATTTGAGTGAAGCACCTGGATAGAGTGATGCAAATGACTATTCCAAAAAGCAACTACCTGCAAGATGTTCCTCTAATCTTTAATGACAGGCAACATAGAGAAACTATACACCTGAGGGTGAAGAATTAAAGCCACTATCCTATTAACCGGAACAGATCAACACTCAATTTGAAGAAAAATTATATGTATTTCCAAGGAACGGTTTACCACAGGGATTTCATGGGCCTGAAGTAAAAATGCTGGAGTGTACCACTATATTCATAATTAAGATACGCCAATGGAACATGTAAATTAAATAACTAGAGAACTGGGATAGGCATTGATGTTACTAAAATGCAGGGTTGGACATCAATGTTATATATAGATAAAAAAACAACAATCCAATTCAAAAGGGGCTTTTACATATATATATATATATATATATATATATATATATATATATATATATATATATATATGTGTGTGTGTAAAAGCCCCTTTTGAATTGGATTGTTGTTTTTGTTATGAATTGAATGACCAATAACCCAGTTTATTTTTATTACATTATGAAAAGAGGTAATTTCCTCTCCTGAGTGTTTTTCTTGTCGTTGATCAGTTGTTTAATTAAACACACCCTAGGCATTAATTAATTAGCTGTGAGAGAGGAGAGACAAGGAACCCCTCAAAAGGGATATTGTTGGTATTCAAGGAAACTTTTCCTTGTTTTCCTGGAGGAATTCCTTGGTTCTCTGAGACTTTATTTATGGACTCAAGCCTTTGAGCCATTGAAAGTTACTATAATTAGAACTAGGAAAAATGAAATACCACAATGTAAACTTCAACAAGTGAATAGGTACAATAATCTCAGAACAGTAATAACATCTGATGGGAGATGCCTTGAAGAGATTAGAACAAGAATCGCCATGGCAAAAGTAGCCTTTAGCAAGATGAAAAACATACTGACCAATAAACAGATATCAATTGACACGAGAAAAAGAGCGTTGAGGTGCTACATAGAACCTGTACTTGTATATGAATGTGAGCGTGGACAATGAGCAGTCAAGCTAAAAAAACATATGATGGCTGTAGAAATGTGGTTTCTGAGGAAAATGCAAAAAATACCATGGACAGCCAGAAAGACCAATGAACAAGTCCTTCAAGAAACAAATGAAGATTGTAAACTGATTAGAGACATTAGACGTAGACAGTAAACATTTTGTGGGCATGTTATGAGAAGAAATGACCTGGAGAACTTGGTGACAACTGGCAAGATCGAAGGGAACAGACCAAAGGGAAGACCTAGAAGCAAATACCTGGATGGCTTTGCCTCGTGGCATGGTCGAGACAGAAACACGGAGCTGATCCACGACTCTTGATCGAGTAAGATGGCAAACATAACCACCCACGCTTACCGGCATGGCACATGATGGATGGATAATTAGAACGGGCAGGATCGCATTGGGAAAGAGGATCTTTAGTGTCCTCTATTTCTGTGAGGTTGTCCCAACGTATCCGACAGTCTGTATGAACATGTCAACTAGCATTTCTATTTCATAAAATGAAGGACAATTATGCTGCACATACCGTCGTTTGAGGTTAGAAAAATCAACCAATCAATCAGGTGCCGTCTCCACAATGGAGGTTGGCTGCAATGGATCTCCTACACTGTCTGCCTCTCGTCCTGACTATACATTCTGTCAGATTGATGTTCGTCCATCACTTGATGTTATCTTCCCACTTGTGTTGTTGTCTATCTCTTACTCGCTTGCACTCAACCTTGTTCTCCAGTATGGGTTTTATAAGAGTATTATGTCTTTTAACGTAGCTGAAATATTTCACTTGCCTCTTATCTAGTTCTTTCATCAACTCTTTTTTCATTCCTATTTTTTCTAGAACCTCTGTATTTGATGCATTTTGTTTTCTGTTTCCATGAAATACGATCTATTCTTCTGTATATCTACATCTCCAGGACCTCTAATCGACTTTCTAGTTCTAGTTGTATTAGAAAAATAATTATTCCTCATTACATATAACCAAACAA
The DNA here is from genome assembly GCA_963921405.1 of Cepaea hortensis. Classification (NCBI taxonomy): domain Eukaryota; kingdom Metazoa; phylum Mollusca; class Gastropoda; order Stylommatophora; family Helicidae; genus Cepaea; species Cepaea hortensis. The sequence goes on along the minus strand of OY992881.1, from coordinate 103,229,674 downwards.
ACACATATCTGTGAAATCTGGACAATTAGTAACAAGTAAGAACAGATTCTTGATTCTGAATTAGTATGGGCTTGCAAAATAATTGTAAACATATTGAAGGCAGTCAAAATAAATTATCTAAAGGTTGTGAAAGAGGTTACGACAAAAAGACAACTTATCACAAACATTAGAAAGAAGAAAGCATCATTTTGTAGTCATATCAGGAAAATATATAAATTGGAATATATTGTAACAACTGAGCAGTTTATGATGTAGATATAGTAGAAGACAGCGAGAGGAGGTTCTTAAAATCATTTCTTAATCACATGAAGATCAGCACACGAATGTAAACTCTATGTTGTGCGTCATGATATGTGGAGAGGAATTATCGCCCACACCAGTATGAAAGGCCCTTAAAGATGTCCACATTTGATTAATTGATAAAAAATAATTATTGAAGTGTCAATACTTACCACCTGCTCCATGGCGAACGATTTAATGACGCAATCCGTAATCCCTTGTACCGCGTTCGAAACACATGTGCATATATTTTGGAAGCGACCGCCTTGCGCTGGTTATCATACAATGGAATGAGTGCCGGTCGTTTAGAGAGCAATGGCAACATATAGAACGTAAAACATGCCAAGAAATCACAAACATCCCCACCCCCGCAAAAAAAACAACATACCAATAAAACTAATGTTGACGGGATCCTGGAAACCTTGCTTGATGAAACAGATAATGTTGATAATGTTGCTGACGATACCGAAGACAACAATGACCTGGCACAACTGTCAACAACTTAACTGACAGGTCTCATTGGGTACTTCTCACACACCCATACAAGACAACTTGCAAGTCGTGTGGGAGGCAAAATGTATGGTTCATTTTATTGCCGTTGGCTCGCTTACAAGCGGTAAACAGTCGCTAATGCAATACACAATATACAGCCACAGAATTATCTAACACAAACTGCTAACCCCATGCTAGTTCTATCTATTAGTGAACACAAAACTCCTAACGCTATTCTAAACGATGTGAACGCCTCAAGTCCAGTCTCCCGTCTCCCTAACCTCTCTCCCGTGGTTACACACCACGCGGGGTGACCTTCACCTTCGTGCGTGTTACCTCACATCGCACTCTGCTGGCAAACGTGGCCTGTTGAGTGTCTACTCAACTGTGCTATGGCTTCACGAGGTGTGGTACTATCGAGTCTTTGACACACACCCACCCCTCTTGTGTTGCGTCATCAACTTTCACTCATTGGTTGTGACGCAAGAGGTTCCTAAACAAAAAATTAGTGTCTCTAATTTTTGTCAAAGACTCTAGATAACCTGGCTTTGGGCATTCCAATAGACTATTAATAACTATTGTCACAATGTAGCAAAGCCTTACTTGGCTACTGGCAATCGCCACAAACTTGACTGGTTGGCGTGAGCCCCTTCTCACATGCTATATTATATTTATCAGAGGTATGTCTGAACCGGACCGTTGTCTTATAAGACCTGCCCTCACATAGTAAATTAACTTACTACCCATACAAAGTTGACTTTCTTAGGGTCAACACATGAATTATTTCATGTCCCCCATATAATATTTAACAACCATTCTACAAGAGTGTGTGCGACAGGCTTTACCTCCTTCGCTTCCGCGCGTAAGACTTTATTTCACTGTTAATTTAGTTCTTCGTTGTCTATTATGTCCCCTGGCCCCATAGTTATCTGTCTTTGATTTACAAATAGTGTATGCAATTTATATGTTTGTTTTTCTGTTTGTTTGTGTGTTTGGATGTAATAAATCTACTAATCTAATTTCTATCCTCTATTTATAAATTCTATGTGTATGTATGTTAGTTTTTTGAGTGTCATAATTTGGTTCAATGTGGCCACAAACAGGTGTATAACACTAATTCGTGACTACATTCACTTGTTATGAAACCCAAAATACTGTAATCTAAGTTCTAAACTATATTACAGACAACACATTCACACTAATACAATTTCACTAACGAAAACTTTACATTCTAACATACCATTCTAATTCTATAACTAAGTATTTAATGTGTTACCTAAATTTATTAAATTTGTTATGTTAATTATATGATATGATTATATTACTTCTTATTTTTTTCTAATCTAAGTGATGTAATCTAAGTATTTAAATGCAATTGTTGTGATGTGAGTTATGTAACTTAATTAAATGGATTATGTGACCACAATTTATGTACTTTTCTAAATACTATGCTAAATAATGTTTTTAAATGCACAAAGGAATTATATGAGTGATGTTCTTAATCTAACTGGTGTAAATGCTGTATGTTACCTTATCTACTCTTTTTAATCTATTATGATGTCAAATGATGATACTAATAAATGGTAATATTTGAAAGATGGTATGGTTTCATTAAGATGGAATAAACTAACTACAATGAAACTAAGTGAAATATAACAATCTAAATGGTACTATTCATATCATAAATTTAATTTAACTTGTTATAAACTATTCTTATGTCTAAACTAATATTCTAATCTGATTTTAATGGGTTAATTACTGTACTAACTACATTATTAAAATAAATGAGAACTGTTATAGTTCCTAACCTACATCTAATTTATCACTATCTTAAAATATTATATTACATATCACAATAAGTTTATATACATAGTATTTGGTTTACACAGGTTAGTAGTTGCCTTCATGTATGTGCAATGGTTGTATAGGCATAATATAACCACACACCTTGCCTGGGTATCTGAAATATATTACACAGTCATCTTAATGTTCTCTCGGTAGTGCACGTGTAGAGTTCGCTGGTGTTGTAGCTCTGTCTTTTCGTGTCTGTAATTAAGCACTGTTCTGACACTGTTTTCTGCGGTTCATATATATGATACACCGGAATGGAGCTTAGTTGGAAATGAGCTGTCCTAGTTCACACGGTGGTATCTAAGTATAGCAGCACAGTTCTTAATCTGATGTCCACGGACACATGATAGTTCATTGTTTTGGTACATGACTACACCAACAATGTGGATATGTATGTAAGCTATTTTACATCTTATATTATCAGATATTCATGTACCAACCATCACTCTACATTTATTGTTGGATTTCAGGTATTTTTACCCCAGATGGTAAAACTAGTGACCACCTGAATATCCGGTCATTTTGATGCACACCACTATGTATGACCGTGATCAGGGAGTTGTCGGTCTGGACAATGCAGTGAACATCCGTCAGAACTCGATGGAGCCTTCTCACCGTATAGATGAAGCCTAGGGTTGCAACTGTGATATGGAATCCCTGGACTCAGCATGTGTGATCTTACTGCTCACGTAGCAAAGCGGATGGAAGATGCCCTCAAAAAAAAAAAAAAAATTGGCCTAGTACTGCAGTGATGGAGATTCTGCTGGCATATGACCTAAGATAATAAATGAGCCTAGGATTAGGCAAGCGGAGGGATTGGAATATTTACAAAAAAGGATCTTCAATTTTGACAATGCAGGAATTAATAATGCATCTTTCACATTTCATTTCCAGAAGATTTTAAGACATTGGAAAATATATTTGTGATTTCTGAGTAATTTACTAATCCCAAAAGGTTTCTGACCTGTTTCTTTCTGTTAGACATGGTCAGATTCATAATTTTGGTACTACTTTTCAGGTCAGTCTACAGTTGGACTTGAGAAATGACATGACCCAAAAATGAATTTATTTTAGGCCTAATTTGACTTTGCTGGTTTGACAGTGAGACCGAAGCGTCGCACTCTGTCAAAGGCATGTCTCAGTTTCAGTAGGTGTATTGTCCAGTCATCAGTATTCTGATTTATTCATGTGTATTCTATAAGTTCACTACATGTATGCCCCTCGTCGGATTTGCCAGTCTCACTAACTAGTGTAGTTGCGTTGTGTATGTCTGTCGTCTGATCACTTGGTGTTGGTGCAATCTGTTCGTCTGTCACTACTTCTGTCTCTTGTCTTGAAAAGTGAGGTTTCCGCATGTTGACATGGAATATCTCTAAGTGTCTGTTTATCGATATTTCATAGTCAACATGTACCATGGTTATGTGCTACTTTGAATGGTCCTTGCCATTTCGTTTGTATGGAAGTAGCCTAAATCTGTCTTGATCAAGTTCCAGATTACTTGTTTTCGCACATTTGTTTGTGTGCTTGTGGTAGAACTGACCCTTCCTCTATCAAATGGCTTGGGTGCCAGTGTAAAGGGTTGTATTTCAGCTGTAGGATGTTTACCCTTCAACTTTTGTATCAATTGATGACAGCCATTACCAGCAAATAGATCATGACAAAATAATTTGTTATTGAAAAAACTTGGCCTGGCATTGCTGTATGCACGATGACCCGCACATGGTGTTTTGTGTGCATTGTTTAGCACACCTAACTGATGTTGTTCAAGTAACACCTGTTCATGGTTACTAGTAATATGACATGTAGTTGAAATGCCATTATTACGTCTAACGAACCAAGATGCATTCTTGGTCATTTTGGCTTTGCCTCTTGACAATTTTAAGTATGGAGACACATTAAAATCAGATTTCTGCTGGTGTATAAGTTTTTGTGTGTTTTTGTCATCTGTGCTGGTTGGAAAAAGCATTAGTAGTGCCTCATTTTGCAATGGGTCATGATGTTTTGAAGTGTCAACTCTGGTTGTTGCCTTAGCTGCATTTAATTTCTCCCATGCAACTATTTCTTCACTAGTACATTGTTTCAGTTGAGGTAAGCACCCCAAAATTAAATCTGTACAAGGGTTGTTAAGTATTGCACAAGTAAAGGTACCGGAAAGAAAAGGAGAATCAATACGGGCTTTTGCCAAAGGGTAAATTTCAACGTTACCCGAAAAGGTTCGGCATTTCACAGTGTCACCTGTGTAATCACCCGGACTCACTAGTTCTTTTCGAAGACCAATAAGGGTGCTGCCGCTATCCAGCAAACATTGGCATGGTACATCATTGACCATTGCATTGTGGAACACTAACTTGCCTCTGGAGGCTAATGCTGCATTCACACTCTCAGATGAGCATGGTACTGTATGTCCACATTCTAGTCTTCCGTCTGCATGGAATTGGTGACATCGTTCACAGCCGTCAAAGCTTAACATATCGCTAGCAGCACACACATCCTCTGCTTGGTTAGTTGGTAAGTCACTTTCAATCTCACACTCATTCTCACTACCACTATCTGAAGAGGTGTCAATCAACATAGCGTTGTTAGCTTTCAAACGTTGGCGGCCAAGGCACTTATTAGAATAATGGCCATAAGAGGAACAAAAAAAACATTTGATTGCACGCCTGTATGCAGACCGTTTGCTTTGCTGCTTCTTGATCACATTTTCAAGATGCGCCGGATAATTCGGCGATTTGTCGCACATAGCATAAGTGTCGTGCATTAGTTGACAGTACATGCATTTGGAAACTTTTCTGTCTTTCTTATCATACTTCTGAAAAGGTTTTCTGTTACCCTGATAGTTTTTTGATTGGTCTTTGACAAAGGAAACTATCTCAGAGTCACTTGAGGTCTTAAAAATCTGTCTGTTAGAAGAAAAATATGCTGAGCCTTTTTTTTCGAACTGCTCGATGTTCTCAATGTCCGACTGCTGCAAAAACTTAGCAAAAGGAGAAGGTATAGTAGATATACACTTGTCCATAGCTATTAGGTTTTTTAATCTATCAAAGTCTTTTCCTATGTTAGCTGCTTTAAGCCACCTGTTTAGTACACTCTGCACATTTGAAAAATAATCTATAAAAGTTTCACTAGGTTTAGGTTTTAAATTTGAGAACTGAACCTGATACCCAGGGGCATCAAGTAAAAAGTGCTGCATAATCCTATCATGGATGTATTGATAGCTAGATCTAAGTTCAATAGGAATAGACTCTATTACTTTAAGGGGCTCACCACTTAGATTCTTCATGTAAATCGGAGCCCACATATCTAAAGGAACTTGGTGATATTTAAATTGATACTCTACATTCTCTGTCCAGGCAGATATGGAGTCCTCTTTACAATATGGTTTGATAATATTTTTGTATTTGTTGAACTTATTTTCCTCTTGTTGACTTCTTAGTTTAGTGGCAGAGATCTCTGCGTGTGAGTCTACATCCATGCTTTTCATCTTTAATTGTGTCTCTGATTCTACCTGAATTTGTTTTTCTTTAACTCTTGCCATTTCATCTATCTCTTTTTGCTTTAGATCTAATTCCTTTTGTTTTAATTCTTTCTCTTGATCTAATTGTTTTTGTTTCATCTCCTTATCATGTTCTCTTTCTCGTGCGCGTTCGTCCCTCTCCGCATTCTCTTTTCGTGTTTGTTCCTCTTTTGTTTCTTTAAATTTCTGATCAGCATATTGTTGTAGTTCTTTTCCTGTTAATTCTAGTTCTTTGCCTGCTTTTATGAAATCTGATAAAGTTGCCATCTTACTTTAGTACTTGGCTAACAGTGATAGGCAATGATGACTTTAATCAGTTATTTATCTTTGATATGTTATGTTTGTTCTTATCTGATCACTATCAGTTGTGCTTTCTGTTTATACCCTGCCCAGATTTATCTTGCAGAAAAACAGAGTATACAAATATGTCAACGCGTTACAAGCTGAAAAAAAGAGATGCACTATTAATCAAATTGCATGACAAAATATATAAGTGTACTCAGCTTAATGTGGGAACGAAGCTCCTTTGACACAGGTCACCTTGTTTGGTACACTGGGGTGGCGACACGTTTCGTACGTAGCACACGGTATTTGGCCCACAGGTGTATGTGCACAGCTGTTGTTTGCCCTCTGATATATAGGGCAGCAGTAAACACGCCTACTAAACGATATGATTTACTCGACAACTAAGGACAATGACTTAGACAATGACAGACTTACGAACACCTAGAATATGTATTAATTAATTTTAATGTCAATGTCCTGTCTTTGTTTTAAACAATAATTGCCTTTCGTTACTAACCTAGTTAATTTCTGTAAACGTTGTGCAGCTAAGTATCAGATGCTTAGCCCGAAAATAGTTCCATCGTGACGATAAGCAAAGAGAAAATAGACCCAAAAATGAATAAATGCTTGTAAAGAAATCAAAATAACATAATAATGTGTCGATAAATAAATATATTCATTTAGTAACTTAAATAAGTAAATAATAAACAATATACAGCACAGATTCAGGCGGGCCGCCGCTAAGCGATTTTGTAAACACTCGACTGCTTTATGCTAATGACGCAGAACAACTGTCTGTCAATCAATCTACGTCATCGCGCAGCGCTATTTTTAGATCTCAAAAATCAATATTGTCGGCTGCCTGTGTATTCCTGCGCCGTGAATCATGTTTGGTGCTTATTCAAGAATAAATTGGTAAATATATGAATAAATATAAGAAAATAAGAATATTAATACTTACAGCTTCGAAGAATACATGATTTCATTCAATAAATATATCATAAACACAATTAAACACTATTTTGTCACGATAGGCATATTTCTAGCTCGCAAATTCTCCTGTCTGCACAAATTATCGTTACTACAAAAATTAATCCCTAGTCTGGAGCCCGTGGATGAGTGGATTAGCTTGGACTTTTCGTTCAAGCTTCACTTCTTGACACCACAATTACCCTTTTACTGTGGGTATTAGCTTGGCGCTTTCGTCCAAGCACCACTTTCTGACACCACAATTACCCTGGCCTGTCAACAACTTAACTGACAGGTCTCATTGGGTACTTCTCACACACCCATACAAGACAACTTGCAAGTCGTGTGGGAGGCAAAATGTATGGTTCATTTTATTGCCGTTGGCTCGCTTACAAGCGGTAAACAGTCGCTAATGCAATACACAATATACAGCCACAGAATTATCTAACACAAACTGCTAACCCCATGCTAGTTCTATCTATTAGTGAACACAAAACTCCTAACGCTATTCTAAACGATGTGAACGCCTCAAGTCCAGTCTCCCGTCTCCCTAACCTCTCTCCCGTGGTTACACACCACGCGGGGTGACCTTCACCTTCGTGCGTGTTACCTCACATCGCACTCTGCTGGCAAACGTGGCCTGTTGAGTGTCTACTCAACTGTGCTATGGCTTCACGAGGTGTGGTACTATCGAGTCTTTGACAACAACACAGCGTAAAAGAACCAGTGGAGAATGCGCGTGATGTGATCACTAATTAAGACTGTTCTTTGCCCATCCTCCACACTAGCAACATGTGTAACGGGCATAAGGGCAGACATATCTTCGTCCATCTTTACGTTTCAGTTGTGCATTAGGCGAATAAATAGTAGTTTCTATTTGACTTCTTATGTCATTATGTCATAGGCATGCCTGTGTTTGCTAACACAATGAGATTAATAAATGTGATAATTAATATAATATAATATAGTAATAAAAGTGATTCATGCGTAGGCAGTTCTTATTTGAACTCTTGCGATCACGATGGGTTAATTTACAAGTAGTTCATGTTTAGGTTTGAATGACTTAAAGTACCAACGCTGTGGACGACAAACAAGTCTGTCTAATACTGTTATTTCATTTGAGAAAACAATCGCTTGTTAGATGTGTACATAAGTAATTTGAGATGAATATAATGTAGTTTGTACTTGATATATACACAATTTGTTGCGATAGAATGATTGTAACGAATGCTATTTTATAACGTTCTATGACAATACAGCCGGTCTCTCTGGCCGAGGGGTTACAAATCGTTCTCCGTAATCCCGTTTATCACGCAGAATCTCGTAGAGGACGAGAGCTGGAAGCGGTTCGACCCCCGCTGGTGACTTGCAGGATAACTGAGCCGGCCGCTCATAAAGCAATGGCAAACTACTGAGCGTAATCTTGCCAAGAAATCAACAGACATCTGAAAGATGCTGCTGTTGACAGCGGTGTCCTGTAAAGGATATGCGGGGGGAAAAAATACCAATGCAACTATGCTAAAACTAACTGCACATTATAGTTTTTCGATAACTGAAATAGAGGGATGTCCTCCCGAAATATTATGTGAAAACGCGCAATCAATATAGTTGTCTGGCAGATTTATGCAAAGTTGTAATTATGCTGCTATCGTTAATGTCATTAGATACGTTAATCATCTGTAATGTTTGCTATTATAAACTAAGAAATACTTACTGATGCATTTATTTTACCATGCTGGGGAAATGTATTGACTGTGCTCATTTCCATTCTGTGTCATTATTAACAATTATGGACGAATTTGGCAATTCTAACCATCGTGATTACAATACGGTTGCCGCTGGGGCATAGTGGTTAGAGCTCTTGCATGCAAAAACAGTGATCTTAGTTCAATTACCAGCATACCGGGATTATTTTCACCGATCAGTATATCTCTGGCATATAGCGAGCCTCACAAACATGGGTACCCGACAATTTCCAAAATTGACTAGGGGGCTCTGGCGATTATGAAGGAAACTGGACTGACAACTCAACCTGACATGGCCGACAAAAATGTGAAGGCCTAACGCTTCACATTCCAGCGGCAGTATCTGCGATGAGATTACCTTCACCTCGTAATTACAATAAACGTATTATTATTATAAACGCATGCTTGCAGTCCGCATCAGAAGATGCATGTGTGTTTGTTCTTAAAGCTGCAGCGCGTCTCTGGGCATGGCAGCAAACACAACGTTTAAACAAATAATAAACAGGAACACAGACAGCCACGACAACCGAAACAATAGTAGAATATCCCAGGAAAGAAGGGCCTGGAGGAACAGCTAAACAGACGATGTAAGTAAATATTAAATAACCCCTTGTGCCATGCCGTAATGATATGGCAATTTTCACCTATTTTAATAGAGCAATCAGATGTGGTCAATATCCAACCGGTCGGCTTTACTTCCCACAACATTTCTGTATACCCATTTCAGGCTGCGTAGACCTATATGGGGCACGCTAGTGTAGCTGATAGTGAAAGCCGCGGGTAGGTTACGAGCACGGTCGGGGGTAGTTTCATTGTCTGGGCCCGTCACTTGCCACTATAAGGGAAAGTCAGGCCGCCTCTTCCTCCTTACTCCAGGTCTACACAGTGTGATGGCGTTATGAAATCACCAAAGTAGGAAACTTTTAGGGGGCATTTTGTTTTAGACCTGCTTGTCCAGGTAAAAAATAAAAGATTTAATAAAAACATAAAGTCAACGCTCTCCAAAGGGATTCGAACTCTTGATCATCGGACCGATAGAAAAGGGTGCTAACCACTGCCATACCTCGGCTCCGGGGAAAGAAGTGATCAAGGAGATAATTTAGTGATATGCTCAAGAGTCATGCTTGCCAAGGAGAGTTAGGATCAGCTGTACAATGAGGTGCCCAGATGCAATCTGATCTCACTATCGGATGTGTCTGAAAGGTTGAAGGGCAAGGTCTCATTGGTCAAGCTGGTCTTGAGAGAATGCTATTCAAAAGGATTAATTCTGATTGTATCAAAATACTACTCAGTTGATATATACAAGAGCCACAAAGAGTGACATAAAACAGCTGCATACTACATATCTAATATAACAAAAGATGAATGGTAGTGTTAGTGTAGCTCAAAGGGATTTTTTTTTTTTTTTTTTTTTTTTTTTCCCGCGTTTCCATCCTGTTTCAGGATATTGCGGTCAACACCAGCATCTTTCAGCTGTATGTTGATTCCTAGGCTAGATTACGCTCATCAGCACGCCACGACTTTCTGAGCGACCGGCTCCATACTCTCATAAGTCACTTTTGCGATTCGAACCACTGCTAATTCTCGTCGCGTCACGTGACGAGAGTATTCGGGGTTAGCGGAGAAAGCTGCTAACTCCTCGGCCACGGAGCTGGTAGCTCAAAGGGATATGGGCTGATAATGTCACGAATGCTGTCAGACGAGAGTTCCTCATTCGCCTATAGTGGAGAAGATTGATCAACTATTTCTCCGTGCATTCAGGTCTAAGAGTCCCAACACATCACAAATCCATAGTAAATTTCTGCTTCGCGACATTATTGTTTGTTTAAATTTATTTAAGCAATAAAAGATTACGGGGGTTAACAATCAATGTTGACACACATATCTAGACTATCTTAATGAGTTATTGTACGTCATTAACCAGCAAGCCATCAGCATACTGACGAGATTGTCTAGACCAGTGGTTCTCAACCGGTGGGGAATTTCCCCGCAGGGGGGAACTTTAGGGTTTCAAAGGGGGGGGGGGCATTAAGATTATTTCAAGATCGCGTTAATACAAGAACCGATTACTTGATATTGTTCTTTCCTTCATACTGTAGGGTTCTGTACGTCTCACCCTTCTAAAATTCAATTTATAAACTAAGTAGACCCACAAATCATTTTATTACGTATACTGTGTAGGGGCGGGGCGGATTTTTATGTAGGAAATACGAAAGGGGGGGGGGGGGTTGGGAATGACGTTCTGAAAATATGGTGAAGGGGGGCACGGGCCAAAAAAGGTTGAGAACCACTGGTCTAGACACAGCCGTCACGTAGTGATGCAGTATAAGAGAATTAACCACCCTTTTTGTTCCCTTTATCCAAATATTTTTATATATCCATATTTATATTGGCTAAATTGTGTATATAGCTGTAGTCCCATATTTGTATAGGCCAATACGACATAAACACCATGCCGGCCATCTTTGCTTTCCATTACATTTTCTGGTTCGCATTTCAAGCTGGGACCCCGAACAGCGATATAATAAACAAACAAAAAACACCCGTCATCGCCATGTGCCATGTCGATAAGCAAGAGAGGTCGTGCTTGGCCATTTAGCACTATCATCCTACAAGAAATTTTAATTTCAGGTTAGCGGATAACGATGTAAAATGAGCTGCACAGCATGCAAACTTCCCACTGTAGGTACTAGCATTTAACTGGTCGTCAAAGAATGAGGACTGCGTAATCTCTAAAGAACTCTACGAATACAATTGTCTTAGAAAGTCACTAATTTACATTCCACTTTAGGGAAGATTGTGACCTACGCAACTACATAATTGTTTAATTTTATGAATAAGAAAATACTTGCAAATTCATTGACAATAATTTTCAGATTAGGATTTAAATAAATGTAAATAAGAAATAAGGTAAATTAAGAACAACAACAACAACAAAATAAGCGCTTAATTTAGTAGTAATCACTTGACGAAAAGAATGAATATTAACATTTGAGAGAACTTTTGTAAATATATCAGTTTATACGGCTCTTTAACTAAGTCCAGAATAATTAAAATATTTAGTACTATACTCAGCTTCCTACGAATGACACATTTTATTATTATTGACCATTAGCCCTTTGACCCCTTTAACTAAAAATCCAGTTCTTTCGATTTGTTAGGTTATCATGAAAAACGTTTCCAGTTTATGACAAGGATACAGATGAGTAGAAAGGGTTACGGAAAGGTACACAGCCTTGCGTTGGTTTTTATGAAATGGTATGGGTTTGGTCGTTCAGAAAGCAAAATGCAAACTACTGAAGTAATTAAACTTGCCAGGAGATCACAAGCAGCCAAAAAACGCAGGGGTTGACTGCGACGTCCTGTAAAGGGTATTGAACTAACTTTATAAGATTAGTAACTTTTATATTGATATTTTCATGTAGTGTTCTTCATGTAGCTGCATCGGGGTGTGTTTGATGTTTCTGTGCAGTCTAAGGCTTTGACTTGTTATCGTGTTCTAGCAAAGCTTATCGTCTACTCCTGTTATGGCGATCCATTCATTACATGTGACACATCAAACCTTACCTGGGTTCACACATGATAATTTTCGAGTATCTAACGCTATGCAAATTACATATGTTTCCATATGGTAAACCAGTATGCAATTACAAACATGCTGTCGTGCATACTCAGGTCAGGATAATATTACACTACCACTACGGACACATAACGAAATACCCCTGTAATAACGACAAGGTAGTCACATATGTATATTAATTTAATTGTGCCCTGCAGAGTTGGATGTTGCATATCAATCATTTGATAATAACTACTGCATGTAAAATGTGAAATCTAAATTACTGTTTACAACGTGTACATAAATATATACAACTTTAGGCGGAGCAGAGAATGTGGGAGGATACAAGTCTTATCCTAGTCCGAGGAAACGCAACCTAAAGCGTAATATGTCATGGCAGGGCAGACCCGTCTCTAAGTCTTGGTCAGCAACTGGTCTAGAATCGAAGAACCAACAGGTGGACAGAGCATTGCTTTGCTGATCTGACAGGTTCTGCAGCTTTTTTTGTTCTGATTTATTGGTTTTAATTTTCTTCTGGCGTAAAATAGGTAGGCCGAGAGAGGGATCCTGCTGCTTGGGAAACACATGGTGTCTACAATTCAGACCAGACTTTGTGCTACATAGAGGTATAGCTTCATGCCAGGTCAGCGCCATTTGTTGCAGTTATTATACCATCTCTGAAGCACAATGGAGCAAACTATCGCTTGTCAAGACGGAAGGGAACAAGTGTATATGATTTTGTATATATTGTAATTAGTTTATTTATAGAAATTGAAATATTTGTTAGCGATCGGTGTATGTGGCTAAGGGGCATTTAGGCTGTTTCACAATACAGCATACTCGAATTCTGCCGCAGGCGACTTGTATGTACAGATTTTCACTTTGGTATTAGCGGTACTTTGGCATGGATGTGAAGCATGGACAATGTGCAGACAAGGAGAAAAAAACATCTAATGACTGTATAAATGTGGTTTATGAGAAAAATGCAAAGAATACCGTGAGCAGACAGAAAAACCAATTACCTACAAGAGACAAATGAAAAACCGATTAGAGAAAGTAACGTAGACAGTCAACATTTCTTGGGCACGTTATGAGAAGAAATACACTAGAGAACTTGGTGACAACTGGCAAGATTGAGAGGAAAATAACACATGAAGGCATAGAAGTAAATACCTGGATGGCTTGACCACATGGCATGGAAAGGACAAGAACACAGAGCTGATCCACTACTTTGTTTATCGTGTAAGATGGCGAAACATGATCGCCCAGCTTATCGGCACGGCACCTGATCACGATGATAGGCGCATGTTGTTAATAGATCAATCGGCACTCGAGAGGTAACACGTTCAATACACGCCATCCCGCCTTTACTTTCCAAAACATTTTCTGATTATCATTTTAGGCTGGGTCGACTCGGAAGATCAGGTTAATTTTCAAAATGTGCATCTCTACGAATTCGCACCCACTATCCTCATGCCAGTCAGACTGAAAAACATCTGATGGCTGTAGAAATGTAGTTTCTGAGGAAAATGCAAAGAATACCACGGACAGCCAGACAGATAAAATGAACAAGTTCTTCAAGAAACAAATGAAGATCGTAAACTGATTAGAGACATTAGACGTAGACAGTCACAATTTTTTGGGCATGTTATGAGAAGAAGTGATTTGGAGAACTTGGTGACAACTGGTAAGATCGAGGGGAACAGACCAAGGGGAAGACCTAGAAGCAAGTACCTGGATGGTTTGGCCTTGTGGCATGGTCGAGACAGAAACACGGAGCTGATCCACGACTCTGGTGATCGAGTGAGATGGCAGAACATGACCGCCCACGCTTACCGGCATGGCACATGATGGATGGATGGATCCTCATGCCGGAATGTAAGCGTGCTAGTCACTGCGTTGCCATGGCTTGCAGTATCATTATCAATCAATCAATCAATCAATCAATTAATCAATCAATCAACCATGTGCCGTCTCCACAATGGTGGTAACTGCACTCGATCTCAAAGACTGTCTGTCACTCGCCTTGATTGTAAATTCTCTCAGGCTGCTGTTCGTCTATCTCTTGATGGTATCTTCCCACTTGAATCCTTATATATTATTATAGCAAATATAAATTATATGTGTGCCGAATTTTCGAATTAGGTAAATAATCCTATAGAAACATACAATATCAACATATAAATTAGTAAGACAATGATCACCCTATACATGATTTTCCAACAAGAGAATGGTCGCATGTCCTTCACTTACATTTCTAACTTTGTGTTTTAGCGTGGCATTAATAAAAAAAAAAAAAAAACATTATATACAGGAAACGTGAAGCACAAAGATCTCTCAAGCGTGCTTTGTTTTATTAGCGTGACATTAAAGAAACAAACCTCCAAAGGCAACGTGACAAACAAACATCTCTCCAGCATGCTTTGTTTTAAGCGTGACATTAATACAACAAAGTGTAAAGACAACGAGACGCACAAACATGTCTCCATCGTGCTTTGTTTTTAGCGTGACATTAATCAAACAAACCTTTAAAGGGAACGTGACGCAAACACATCTCTCCAGCATGCTTTGTATTTTAACTTGCCATTAATAAATCAAACCTTCAAAGGCAACGTAACGCACACACATCTCTCCAGCATGCTTGGGTTTTAGCGTGACTTTATTTTTTTTTTTTTTAAAAAAGCCTTTAAAGGCAACGTGAAATGGGAGGAAAATAACATTACAAGAGCAATCGCCTACTCCGAAAACGGTGCTGGTTGATTTCCCAGCAGTGGCAGAATTCGTTTCCATGTCTTTTTAAATTTTTTATTTGCCCGGCCATTACGCTCTTGGATCAACCCAACTTCTTAATATGGATACAGAATAATGTTCAGAATTTTCTAGTAATTGTCTGGGAAGGAAAACAGGCGAGGAACGGAACTGACTACACTCTCGCTGTGCTGTGGATTAGAATGAATGAAGGTCTGCTGCCTCACAACCAAAAAGAAGCATTTACAAACACCATAACACTATTTCGAATAATAGCAATAAACATGTAAATGATCCTTATTTTACAGGAAGTCAGCAAGGCTGAAATGGTAAAAACGCTCGGTCATAAACACCCGGTGTGCTGATACTGAGGTTTGGGGGTTTAGCCCCTACACTGGTCAATTGAGCTAAAATGTTGACCTCCCGTCCTTGACTTGCAAACGTAAATTACAAGTACCTCTGAAGTCGGAATGGGTTTGTCTGATGGCGAGGGACACTGGTAATATGGAAAGCTAATCCACACGGAATATTCAGTCCTGTGCTACCAAAAGTAGCGTGTATGCCAACGTGCGCAAACAAATAAAAACAAAAACGTTTTGTAGTTTTTTTTACAAATCTTAAGGCGCTTTGGGTTTTTGATTCTAGATCCATAGTTGTATACTTGAACAAGTGGTCTATCGATTTTTTTTTTGTCGGTAAGAGTTTTGAAAGGGACATTTCAAATCCATAATGCTATGTGCATTATCTCCATAACTGCATACGGCTATTCGCACTCTGTGAATGATGTGATAAGTATTCCACCGGTAGCCTTTACTTCACAAGACATTTCCTGGTGTCTATTTAAGGATGTATATACCTGGGAGCTTGCGTGATTAAAATATTTGCCTCCAGGCGCTTAAGAACCCACAACCACCGGGCATATAAACTATCGTCTGGAACTTCGCATCGGTGTCTCACTGTGGAAGTAATACAAGCTAAACTATTCCAGCATTTTGGGGATACATTTTTCGATGCCAGATGTCAGGTGGATAGGGACTAAGTGCCATAGGCGACAAGTTCATCGTTACTACGCCTATGGCTGGTGCGTGTGTTTAATTGGCACTTGGTGATAAATTGGCATTAACAATACTTGGATTGATACCCTTGGTCTTATTCCTCATAATTGAGTTTACAATCATGATAACTCTGCGTACATAACGACTCATGTGCTGACAGCTCGTCCTTTTTGTGATATGCAAATCTTCTCTGTGCGGGCGTACTTCTGCGCCATTTTATTGATGTCTCAAGATGATGGCGTGGGCTTCTCATCATCGCCATCTCTACTATCACATTAGGCTCTGGTTACTCTCTTCCACTGTGCATTTCATACCAATCAGTTATTCAAAACAGAACTCAACATGCCCTCAAGAACATCACACGCACACCGTTTCCACTTGTTTATTATCTCTATGTATTATCAGCCGGTCTCTCTGTCTGAGGGGTTACAACACTTTCTCCGTAATCCCGTTTATCACGCAGAGTCTCGTAACTGGAGAGAACTGGGAGCGGTTCGACCCCCGCTGGTGACTTGCGGGATACTGAGCCGGCCGCTCAGAAAGCAATGGCAAACTACTGAGCGTAATCTTGCCAAGAAATCAACAGACTGCTGAAAGATGCTGCAGTCTTACCAGTATCATCCCTGGCAAAGAATGGGTGCCGGTGCCTCCAGTTTTTAAGTGCACTTTGTCCTGCATTATCACATTCGACAGACGGTGCAGAGAGCAGAACCTTGCCGCTGTCAATGCAGAGGTCAATGCGCTCATCTATGAACACTCAGATAGCCCCGAAGTGCTCATCTATACAGATGGATTGTTGTAAAGCAGTAGAGAAGTGCGTGGGCATTTATAGCCCGTTCAGCGGGCCGAACCGTTCAAGAATTCAGTGGTGGCCACTCTATGACCACGAGCAGCATGACGATGGAGGTGATGTCAGTTACACAGGCTTTCATATGGCTGGAATCACAGCATTATATCAACGGGTGTGTACTAAGTGATTCAATGAGCATGATTCAGAAGGTAGAAGCTGGATCTGTACGTAGACAGTGGACTGAGTCGCTGTGGAAGTATGTTGTCCGTAAAGTCACCTTCATCTTCGTCCCGGGACATGCGGGAGTCGAGGGAAATGAACGAGCTGATAAACTGGCTGGCTCTGCACCCCCTGCAGATGACCAGCCCATAGATCGTGCCGATGTTATTAACGACCTTAAAGATATGGCGAGAACAGAGGACTTTGACGTCAGTGAATCCACATCGCTGTCCAGGATGAAAGACTTAGGAGTAAGAATCGTTATGGCCAGACGCGAGAGGTACATCGGGAAAACGAGGTGCCTCGTCAACCAACACAGAACTGGCACTATTAGCCACCGGACGCTGATGCATATGCTGGGGGAGGATCTGAGCACCTATGGACCTTTCCGGAGTGCAGTGAAGATACACCAAATGATAATTGATAACTGATATAAACGTGTATGTCTGTTTATAATTTGTGTAGTAATATCATCTAAGTGGCATTTGATTGGTTTTCAGAAATTCATGAATGATGGAATATTCATAATTCATGAGACCGACTACAGAACAATGATTCTTAGATACATGTCTATAGTTGTAGTGTAATGGTAACATCCACACACAAAAATGGCACAAATCACATGTGTTGCAGGCGACGAATACAATATATAATATTGAGTCTTATGTGGTAAATATTATGCACATCTTCATTCATACCCAATTTTAATACATATATACTGTCTTTCGTTCATCTTTCACTCTCGCATTCAATATGTAGTCTCTTGTTAAAAATATAATATAAAGGTACTAGGTATTAAGTTTTAACTAAAGTTGTTACACGATTTCAATTTCAATAAGGGTGTGTTTACTTAACACACAAATTACATGGAAAAAGATTCACGTTTAACTAATTAAATATTCTGTGTGTGTGTGTGTGTGTGTCTCTCTCTCTCTCTCTCTCTCTCTCTCTCTCTCTCTCTCTCTCTCTCTCTGTCTCTCTCTCTCTTTATATATATATATATATATATATATATATATATATATATATATATATATATATTGTTCACACATGATATTTCAACGCGGAAAGTTTTGAGTTAATAAATCGTTCAATTAACACTTATAGTTCAATTAACACGTATCTTTCAATTCACAAATACATTTAATTTAACACAATGTCGTTGAATTCGCGAAAGTGATAAAGTAGTAAAGTAATGAAGTAATATTAAGTACACGGTCTTCTGTCTTATGTTTATAGTCACAAAATGTTTCTAATGCCTGTTAGTTTAGAGTAGATCTTAATGACGTCAGTCGTTCCTACGTTGTCGACTGTCGGGACATGTAGTTCAATCTGGTCTGTGTCTAATTGTTGATTAATATTGTTGTAGCTGTCTTGACGTATCGTATTCGTCTCTGCAGTGACATGGTTTTAATTGTTGATGTGGAAAATCTTATGTTTTCCGTTCAACAGAATTTCCTAATCAACATTTGATATCTGTCTAATAATTTGGAATGACCCTTACCAAGATGTAGACAACAGATCTCTTTTGTCTGGTAATAAAGGTAGGACATCTTGTCCTGGCTGCAGTAGCAACGTTTTGGTACATTTATTTACACACTGTCGACATGCGTGATCACTTTATTGTAACGCTAATTTAGAAATGGTAAACGATTTCATAATTTATTTTGTCACGGGTGTTTGTGACCATGGTGTAGCTTGAAGTTGGTACTTGTTCATTGACGGTACCTGTCAATAGTTCGGCATAAATAGTCAGTGGTCCTCGTGGATTAGAACCGTAGACTAACTCAAACGGAGAGAAGCCTATGCTAGCTTGTGGTACTTCTTTATAAGCAAATAACACAGCAGGAAGTAATATGCCCCCGTCTGCTGGATTTCTGTTGTTATTTTGGCGAGCATATGTTTCAAATCGCCATTAATTTTCTCACACACCCCATTCGAAAGGGCTCAATATGGAGCTGTGAAACATTGTTTAATTCCTAATACTTTTGTAAATGCCTGAGTAGAGGCCGCTATAAATTGCGTACCTGTATCAGATAAAATAGTGTCAGGGTGCCCAAAACGTGCAAAAATATGAAACAATACATCAGTTACATCTTTGGAATTTATGGTTTTTAAAGGTACGGCTTCAGGTCATCTAGAAAATAAATCTGCCATCGTAAGAATAAACATGTTTCCCCAGTTTTACATATGGCTTATAGGTCCTACCAAATCAACAGCAACCTTCTGGAATGATTTTTAGGCTAGCTGAGTAGGATGGACCTCTGCTCTTAGGTGCTTTCCCTTCTTAACTAATTTTTGGCAGATCGTGCATGAATGGCAGTATTTTTTTTTTATTTCACTGCAGAATTTCGGCCAGTGAAATTGTGTCAAAACTGTGGTGAGTCATAGGCGATCTGTAGTATTTTCAGGTGGTACTGCTTTGGTAGAACAGTTTGTTGTACTACGGTGTTGTTTCTATTACAAAACCTTGTTAATATCCCATTCTTAAGTATAAAATACCACGAAGCGTTCTTTGTCTGCTTTGGTTTAGAATTTATCAGCTTAAAATAGTTTGACAAGGCTGGATCTGCGCGTCGCGCATGAATAAACTCTTCAGTGGTTGTGCTAGTAATAGTACACTAGGGGAAACAATTTGTAGTGACTCTGTTTGGTAGTCGTCCTGCTGTTTTGCTGCAGTTGATCTTGTAACTGCATTAGCCATTGGGTGATTCTGGTCCCAGATTTTAATTTCTTCTTCAGAGCAATTTCTTACTTCTGGTAGATAACTTATAATTAAATCACAACACTGCTGATTTACTACTGCACAGATGATCTTGCCTGTTATGAATGGTGTTTCAATTTGTGCTATTCCCAACGGGTATTTCTAAATGATGCATAAAAATGTACGGTAAGTTACAAATTTGCCTGTGTAATCATTTTCATTTATGAATTCTTTACTTGCAGCTGTCAAAGTCGAACCCGAATCGCGAAGGATTCTACAGCGTTTGTTGTTTATAAACCCATTGTGAAAGTGAAGTTTCTCTTTTGAGGAAATGACAGAATTAACTTCCTGGTATGCACATGGTACAGTATGGCCACACTCTAACATGCCATCTGAATGAAACGTATCACAAGTAGTATATTTGTCAAAATTGAAAACATCAATAACTTCTAACGCATTCGTATCCTGTTGTTCTGGCTCACGTTCAATCTCGCTGTCTGAACTAGATGCTTCAATCAGCACAGCGTTAGCTTTCTTCAACATATTTCGTCCTTCACACTCATTCAAAAATGCCCATAGCTACGGCAATAGAAGCATTTTCTTGCTCTCTTGTATTAGCTACGTTTAGCTTGTTGTTTGCTAATCATTGGCTCTAGGTGTAATTTATAGTTAGGATACTTGTCACACATTTCATATTGTCCGTGTAATAGCATACAATAATTGCACGGAGTTACTTTGCCTCTAGATTTACTTTTATATGTGAATGGTTTTTTTTCTGTCCAAAGTAGCAGCCGCTGCTAAGTTAATTTCATTTGAATTTAGAGTAAAAATGCCTCTATTCGCTGTAATAAAAGCTGACCCCATTCGATTTATCTGTTCAAGATTTTCACAGTCACATTCTTGAAGGAACTTAGCGAATGCGGTAGGTACAGATGTTATAATTTTATTTCTTATCATTAGGTCTTTCAGTAGACCAAATCTTTTGTCTACGTTGGCTGCATTTAACCATTTGGAAAAAATATCTTGGACTTCTGAAACATAGTCCAGGAATGTTTGATTAGACTCAGGGCTTAGTTTAGCATATTGTAGTTGGTACCGTGCAGCATTAAGAAGAAAGTGTTGCATTATGCATTCTTTAGTGTAAACGTAATCTTTCTTAAATCTTGAGGGATCGTTTCAATTACTGTTAGAGTTTCAAGAGCGAGATTTCGCATGTAGATAATGGACCAATGATCTTTCGGATTCTCGTGGTGTTTCATAAAAGTTTTGAAATTTTGAGTCCAGGCAGAAATGCTGTCACCTGCACAAAATGGTTTGACTATGCCTTGATATTTATTTAATTTATGTTCTTATTGTTTACTTTCTACTTTTCTGGTAGCTATAAGCATTTGCGATTCAATTTCTAGCTGGTTTAATTTAATCTGTGCTCCAGATTCTAATTGCTTAGCTGTCAATTCTAATTCTGTCTGTTTTTGAGCTGTTTTTAAATCTAATTCTTTCTGTGCCTGTGCTGCTGCTAACTCTAATTCTTTCTGTTTTGTAGTGGATTCTATTTGCTTAGCTGTTAATTCTAATTCTTTCTGTTTGGCTGCTAATTCTCCTAACTGTTTTTCATGTTCGCGTTGTTGCCCCCTATCTTGCCTATCTGAAATTTCCCTAAGTTTCTTTTCATTCTATTCCCTTAATTCATCCCCTTGGTAACCTCGTTTTACCCCTGCTTTGATACACTCATTTAGTGTTGACATTTTTACACCTTGTTGTTATACTGAATTTATATAACAAAATAGTTTATTTCCCTTGAAATAATTTACAACAATAATGACAATTTAATTTACATACGTTCGAAAAATAAGCACCTGTTTAGAATAGACATACAAAAGAAAATGGGTACTTAGCTGATTTTTATGAACTCCAACACCACGTGGTGACTAATTGAACTTGAAGGTTTAACTTCATACACACTTTGCTGTTGAGACAACAAAAAATATTAGTTTCTGTCAGTCAGTTGTCATGCGTCTGGAGAGAAAGCTTCTTTTTTTTTGGTTAGTATTGTGTAACACAAATTTCGTTTGGACACTGTCGTTTAAGTGTCTGGAGAGGGAATTTTCTTCCGCCGGGTTGTCTGTAATTAATTGCTTGGTTAAGCCAAGACCGGTCGAGTGTCCACCATAATTCCCGTCAGAGTCTTATATCCCTCGATTGTCAATGACTCGACGTGTAACTGATATGTATATAAAAGTTAATCAACTTTAAGGAACATGATCAAGATAAATTGATTTGTGGAATAATCAAAATATATATAATGACAATATTTAGCGCTCAGCACTGCACACGTCCGCTCAAATCACAATATTATACACAATCGGATCTCAAATACAACGCAGTGCTAGCAAACACGTATATCGGTTATACGAGTCACTCTCTCAAGCAAACATTCAGACACGTCTTTCCTCATTCAAAGCCCAGTCTCGTCTCCCCACAGATTTCGCTCTGGGTTGCCTATCACGTGGTATTTAATCTCGTGTCGTCTGTGGCCACTCGTGGTCAATACTGCGTCGCAGTATTGGGCCGTGTCCTGTCCGAGAACTAAGGGTCAGTCCGTTTATTGACGACTGCTGTCTCACATAGTCCAGTCCAAGGGTATACTCTATTGTCTGATCAAGGGTATATTGTTCTGTCTGCTGTTCCCCTGTCGTTTCTTCTTTTCCCATGTCCTGTCTCCAGGATCTTTCCTTCGTATCAGTTCGCTAGGACTATGACATATACTATGTTACTTATGATATCTTTTTATAATGTATAGGTGTACAGATAGAAGTGAGGAGCGGCAGGCCGAGTGGCTAGAATGCCGGATTCTCATTCGGGAAACGCGGGTTCGAATCCACGGTAAGGGGTGGATTTTTTTTTCTGTCGGGGGCAAAAAGAAAACTCTACCCTGCACAGTTTGCAGCGACAGCACCAGCCAAGCTGCCTTAATTCCTCATGATCAAGAACCCCTCCCCCCCCCCCCCGCGCCATACACCGCAATGTACTATACTGGCAGTAAATGACAGCTATCGATAGGGGTGATTGTCTAGTGTGTGAGATCGACACAGATAGTTTGTATTTACCCTTTAGAAAACACACCCTATCAGATGCAGTTAGACCCCCTTGCGACATGAATATGATAGAGTATATAAAACATGGTTCCTGGATGAAGTCTGTCCCGTCCATATATCTACACCTTGCACCACTACATGTCAGGACTGTCAGGACACCGACGTTTATGAAAGGAGGACTCCAGGGTTATTTAAATTAGAATATGACGGATCGGTAATGGTGTCCCTTTGCAGCAAGACTTATCACTGTTATAAAGACTACAGCAAAACGAGCGCAAAATGACTCACACACAAAAAACACACACAACGCGTTAGTTATTATAGTTTGCACTCTCATATTTTCATCTGTAGCTATGGATTTTAATGTATATATATTATCTCATATATTACCTCTAATTGTTGTTTGTCCATCAAGAATGATGATGACCGTTCATCTCATCCAGTGGGGTTGAAAGTATGGAGCCGTGTTCTAAGATGACTGATAAGGCCTATTTTGGCTCGAAATTTTCTTTGACAATGTGGACAAAGGATGCTTGACGTTCAAGGAGGAGGATTTCCTGCAGTGGTTTTTCTGTCCAGCCTTTTCTTCACAGCTCTTGTAGTCCTGGTTGCTTCATAAGTGACTGCACCCTTATGTAATAATGTGCGCCACGAATTACGGTCTTTAGCAGCAGTCTCCCAGGTGTCAAGATGAATTTCAAAAGCTTTCAGTGAGATTTTCAGAGTTTCTTTAAAGCGTTTCCTCTAGCCGCCTTGGGGGAATTTACCACAACCCAGCTCGTCATAAAAAAATTCGTTTAGGGATCATCTGGTCTGGCATAAGAGTTAAGTGACCAGCCCAGCGAATCTGATTCTTCATTAGTAGAGTGTGGATACTGGGCATGGACGCTCTTTCTAGAACTTCAGTGTCTGGGGTCTTGTCTTGCCATTTAATCTTCAGTAGCTTCATAAGGCCGACTGTGTGGAAGTGGTTTAATTTCCTAGTGTGTCGCTGATGAACAGTCAATTTTCACAGGCATATAGCAGTGTGTATAATACAACTGCTTTATAGACTTTCAGCTTTATTTGCAGGCTTATTCCATTTCTGTCCCAGACATTCTTGTACAGTCTGCCAAAGGCCGCGCTGGCCTTGGATATTCTCGCATTCACTTTTTCATCAGTTGTGGCAGCTTGTGACACAGTGCTACCAAGATAGGTGAATTTGTCCACAACACTTAGTATATGACCGTTCACCTTAATATCCGGCTCGGTGTGATTATTCCCTGGAGCTGGCTGGTACATAACTAGTCTTCTCCAAATTGATATTGAGCCCAAAGTTGGCACATGCATATGAGAAAGCTGAAATATTGTGTTGCATGTCTGCCTCTGAGTTGGTATATAGATCACTATCATCAGCAAACAGCAGTTCCCTGACGGTGTCGCTGTTAGTTTTGGTTTTGGCTTTCAGCCTTCTGAGACTGAGCAGCTTTCCATCCATGCGGTAGTTGACGTCTATTCTAATGTCATTGTTCTCGAATGCATTCGTCAGCATAGCTGAAAACATGAGGCCGAACAGTGTTGGTTCCAGGACACATCCTTGCTTCACTCCATTGGTGACAGGAAAGGGCTCAGACAGTTCACCATTTCCCTGTACTCTTGCCTGCATACCATCATGAAATAGCCGCACAATTTTGACAAACTTGGACAGAATGTGGACAGCCATATTTCGCCATAATCTTCACAGTCCTTCTCTGCTGACTGTATCAAAAGCCTTGGTAAGGTCAACGAAAGTGGATAACATTCAAGAGCTTTGTTCCTGACGTTTCTCATGTAGCTGCCTTGCAGCGAAAATCATGTCAACAGTTCCTCGTTCTTTTCTGAAGCCACATTGACTCTCAGGAAGAAGACCTTGATCGACATGGGCCATGAGGCAACTGAGAAGAATTCTGGCGAGTATCTTCCCTGCGATTGAGAGCAAGGAGATGCCTCGGTGGTTGTCACAGGAATTGTGGTTTCCTTTACGTTTGTAAAGGTGGACCATTGAAATCTTGTGGCATGGTCTCGTTCACCAATATGTTTGTAAAGACTTTGTGAAGCTTCTCTATTAGGACTGCCCCACCTGCCTTGTATATCTCTGCTGGGATGGAAACGGGACCAGGCGCCTTTCAACTGGAAAGTTGCTGGATGGCTTTGTTTACTTCCACTATGGTTGGCAGGCCATCAAGTGTATCATTAGTGGGAACTTGAGGAAGGCAGTTGATGGTTTCATCATCGAAGAAGGAAGTTGCATTTAAGATTTTGCTAAAATGCTCTGCCCAGCGTTGAAGGATTTCTTTCTTATCGGTGACCAATGTTCCCCATCTGCACTGAGGAGGGGAACTATGCCTGATGATGTAGAACCGTAGACAGCTTTCAGTGAGTCGTAGAAGTTTTTCATATCATGTCTGTCAGCAAAGCCTTGAATTTCATCATCTTTGTTGCTCAGCCAGGAGTCCCGCATGTGCCGAAGTTTCTGCTGCACTACTCTCCGATTGTTATTGAAGGCATCTTTTTTGGATGTAGACTTCGGGTCATTCAAATGTGCCTTGAGGAGAAGATATTTCTCAGCCAGCAATTGGTTTATAATAGAATTTTCATGAAACCAGTCTTTATACTTTCGCGGGGTGGGGGGGGGGGAGGAGGGGGGGGGGGGGGGGGCTTGGCCTAAGGTTTCCATAGCAGTGTTGTAAATTATGTCCTTTAGGGCTCTCCACTCTGTTTCCGCAACCTGATTAGCTGCAGCATTTGGCTTGAGGCAGTCTTCAAGCATGTTTTCAAATTACAGCTGCATTTTGTTGCTGTTTAGGCGGGTGACATTTAGATTTTGTGCATTTTTACCCCTTGTGGATTGATGTGTATGTTTATTTTCGAAATAATGAGACGACGGTCTGTCCAACATTCGGCACCACACATGGATTTTGTCACCCAAACGTCTTGTCTGTCAATCCTCCTGACGATGACATAGTCAATGAGGTGCCAGTGTTTCGAGCGAGGGTGCATCCATTGTGAACTATTTCTCGTGGGAAGACGGAAAATTGTGTTTGTGATCAAGAGATCGTGTTCGACACAGGTCTGAAGGAGGAGGAGTCCATTGCTGTTACAATTTCCGACTCCGTACTTTCCAATGATGCCACTCCAAGAGGCGGTTTATTTGCCTACTCTGGCATTGAAGTCCTCAAGGAGTATAAGCTTGTCTCCTTTGGGAAAAGATGTTAATACGTAGTGCAGGTCTTCATAGAGCTTAATTTTGACGTCATCTTCATGTGTCATGGTTGGTGCGTAGACACTCACGATGGTTGCATGCTTCTTTCCTTTCAGCAGGGGTAACTTAATAGTCTGTCATTTATAGCCTTTGGAAATTCAGCTAGTTTGTCAACCAAGGCCGACTTAATGGCAAATCCCATACCGGATTGGCGTCTTTCCTCGCTTTTCCTTCCACTACAGAAGAATGTGTAGCCTGCACCTACTTCACAGATTTGGCCTTCTTCTACAAGTCGTGTCTCGCTCAAGGCTGCAATGTTGATGTTGTACCTGCCCAGCTCTCTCCCAATCAGATCTTTTCGTCTCTCTGGGCCGACTCGCCCTCTCTATCGAGTAGTGCATACATTCCAAGTTCCGAATGTCAAGGGAATATGGTTAGCTCTTTTAACTTTACCTGTTTTTACTTTGTATATCGACCGCAGTATCGGGTACCCACCAACTAGCTGGTTAGGTAATGATGGAACAGACAATGTTTAGGGCACCTTTTCTAGCCCCTTCCTCATGCTATGGAGGTGAGCAGTGCACATAGGGTTACTCAGTCACTCAGGGGGCTGCCGAATCCCACTGCTGCTCCGGCCATTAGAAGACGACCATATGGCCTGATCCGCCTGTGTGCAGGTCTGTGACTACGACTGCCAGCGTACCCACGCCTGCCGCTTCGCCGCTCGCCCATCGCCACAGGGCTTGAAGGTGATGTATGAAGTTGGATGAAGAATGACTTGCGCGATGAATTGGACTAAGTGAGGAAGAGTTGCGCAATTCGTCGATCTCACTCCCCCGTCTGAGCCCATCTGAGTCCAGTGGCAAGACAAGTCAAGACGACTGGAGACGAATACAGGTGCAGTGGATGACCAGGGCGCTTTACGTGCCTTGCCGTGCTCATTACGTTCCGCAACGCCTTGCAGGTAAACGCCGTCTTGCCCGTTGAATCATTAGTGCTCTGCGCAGTCTGCCGAGTCCTGTCTTCAAATACTGGGTAGGCATACCCTAGTTTGCCGCTTGATTATAAACCACATCGGCTACCTCAAACTATAGTGTTCATGTAACTTATCATTGTTTAATAACACACTATATTTTATAACTACGCATTTTGTTGTTTCTTTTTAAATGTTATTGTTTTCGTTGTCATGATTGTTGTTTCTATGGTCTGAATATTGTTTCTTATACACCCACAGAAAGTCATAAGAGGCCCTCACCCCCCCCCCCCCCCCCCGCGCCCTAATAACACAGATGTGTTGGTTAGCTCAACCCATTGTTCTGTTTTTTCTTAATATATCACCGCGCTAGGTATGTTCCTACAAATCTTCTGACACTAAGTGGTCTTTTCAAATACCCCGCCACTATAAAAGTTCACTTTTACAAGATATAGAATCAAAAACACCCTAGCACTTCTGAGGATCGGATCCGAGTCGAAAACTCCATTGTGCTCAGCTTAGAACCAGATGCCATACGCCAAGGTCACCACCAGCATAAAATTATAATTATCCCCAATTAACCAGCAAGCTCTGTCACCACCAGAAGTGCTTATATCCCTTATCGAGGGAAACAGGAAATATGTATCTCCCCGAGCTCGGGAAACGTGTATCTTGCGGATTGACTTTGTGGCGTATTCTCAATACTTTATGAGACATCATACATGAAAGAAAATTAGATGCAGCACCACATCTACAATGGCTAATGCACCTGACATATTACTGGAGAAGGTATCGGGATGAATTTACGGTGAAATCTTTTACTGTGAAAAGGAATGAAATGAGATCACTGACGCTTTGAAAATATTGAGCAGTAGAAGAGATATACAGGGAGTATTTGTAACGAATGTGCAGTGTTTAAAAATGTTGCCGGTCCACGTTTTGTAATGACCTATTATGTTGCATGAACTTTACAGAGGGTAAATACACAACTTGGACCGGAAATATTTTCAAACACTGCACAGTCATTAAACATAAACCCTAACATTATTTTAATAGTCAGCTATATGGTAGAAAGAACTGCCTTCTTTCTGGCCATAATCCGCTTGCGTGTACACTTCTGGTGCGCTGAAGGCGATGTACGGGGTTCATTTCCTATACCGGTCTGTTGAACTTCAAATGTGATTTCTCGTTCAGAAAGAAATGGCAAACTATCGAACATAAAGTCGCCTACTGAATGAACCCGATGTTGAGGTTAATTGCGACGTCCTGATAAGGACATTATTCATTGGCACCTTTCCGTCTTAACAGACGATAGTTTGGTACATTGTGCTTCAAAAAGGCTTAATAACTACAACCCATGGCGGTGGCGAACGTGACTGATAAGGCCAATTCGCGCTGTACATGTTCGTCCACAGTGGATGCATGTAAAAGCATGGTCATTTCCACCATCATGCATCATCTTACGTCTCTCACGCTCTATGCGTGCTTTATCTGCAATCATTTTCTCCATTGTCATTATTCAATTTCTGATAATTGCCCTCCAAGCAACACGTTCAGCGGCGACTTGCTCCCAATGTGCATTATCAACGCCTGTATCAATCATGTCCCGCTTACACACATCTTTGTATCGTAGTAGAGGCCGACCTTGAGATCTCCTAGCCATTTGTAATTCACCAAATATGATGTTCCTTGGTATTCTACCATCATCCATACTCCTAACGTGTCCTATCCTTCTAAGTCTACGAAGACTGAGCATGGAACACACCGTCACACAATCTGATTTTTCCAATACTTCAGTATTTGCGATTTTGTCTTGCCACGTAATATTAATACCAAGTATTATTCGCAGACACCGCATATGAAAGCTGTTTAAGCGTTTCTCTTTGTGTGAGTAAGTTGTCCAGGTTTCACTGCCATGCAGAAGAGTACTAAGGACACAGGCTTGGTAGACAAGGACTTTTGTTTTGACAATAAACTTCATGTTCTCCCAGACTCTTTTTGCTAACATGTTCATTGTTGTTGCTGCCTTGCCAATCCTAATGTTGATTTCCTGATCTAGGGATAATTTGCTATTTACCTCTGATCCTAGTTATGTAAAATGGTCAACTATCTCCAGTTCGGCGTCGTCAATAAAGACTGATGGCACCCCATGTGCATCTTGTGACATAATATGTGTCTTCATTTTGTTAATTGTTAAACCAAATTCAGAACAAGCATTGGAAAATGCAGATAGGAGCTGTTGTAATTCTTCCTCAGAGTTGGTCGTAATTGCAGCATCATCCGCAAAAAGCAACTCTCTGAATAGTACCCTCGTAATTGTGGTCTTGGACTTCAATCTCTGAGCATTATAGAGGCCACCATCTGAGCGTGAGTGAATTTATATAGCGTCATCCTGATCACGACAGGCATATTTCAATAGAATTGAAAAGTATATTCCAAAGAGGGTGGCGGTTAGTACAACAACCTTGCTTATCTCCACTCTTGATTTCAAACTATTCTAAAGCTGCACCATCAAACTTGATTATACCCTTCATGCCTGTGTGGAACGATTCCACAATGGACAGAAGAGTTGGTGGGCAGCCAATCTTCTTTAGTGCCTTGAACAGACCCCCACGACTGAACAAATCAAATGCCTTTGTAAGGTCGATGAAGGCAATAAACAGTGGATGATTCTGTTCACAGCATTTTTCTTGCATTTGTCGCAATGAGAATATCATATCAATGGTAGACCGGTTCTGTCGGATGCCGCACTGTGAATCAGGGTAGACTTGATCTCCTGGGACTTGAATTCTGCGCAGAACAATTCTGGCAAATACTTTCCCAACAATGCACAGACGTGAGATACCCCTATAATTGTTAGGGTCGCTCCGATCGCCATTGTTCTTGTACAGTGCTATGATGCTTGAATCTTTGAAATCCTGTGGGACTTGTCCTTCTCGCCAGCATAGCTCTATTAGCTGATGGATCTGTACAGTGAGTGTATCTTGCCCACTCCTGATAACCTCTGTTGGAATTCCATCCTTACCTGGAGCCTTGCCAGATGCAAGTTCATTTATAGCACACTTAACTTCGGTTATGATAGGAAGTGTGTCCAGGTGGTCAAGAGTTGGCAGAGCCACTATGGTGTTGAGGGCATCATCCGCTAGCTTTGTCTCACTTGAGTAAAGCTCTAAATAGTGCTCTACCCATCTATCCATCTGCTGTTTCTTATCAGTGATGATTTCAGTTGTCATTTTCAGTTTTCAGAGGTTTTCAGTGGTGCACTTCTTTTGATCATTGGACCACATGCTTTTTTTTTTATCCCTTCATACACGCTTCTGATGTTTCCCATATCACTTGCGTTTTGAATGGACTCACATAATTTGATCCAATAGTCATTTGCACACTGCCTGGCAGCCTTTTGCACATCCCTCCTAGCTTTCTTCAGCTCACTGAGAGTGGTACGCGTTGTTCTTTCCTTGTTTCTTAAGAGAGCTATCTTCTTTTTTATCAATCAAGGGCTGCAGTTTCTGGCTGATTGCCGCAAACCAGTCCTATCTCTTGTGATTCACAGTGCCGTAAACCCCTACCGCAGCTTTATAAAGTGTTTCCTTAAGTTTACCCAACTTTCCACTTACTGTACAATTTTCTGATGTATCAGTGAAAGCGTCTTCAAGTTGCTGTTGAATCTCAAAGCACTTTTCATGATCGTTAGTGTTAATAATATTAATCCTAGGGCTAGATTTATGTTTAGCTGTGTAGATTCTCTTTGGTCTCAGTCTAACCCTTGCAACAACCTACGAATGATCCGTATCACAGTCAGCATTGTGGTAACTTCGAGTTAATGATGTAAGATTCGGATGTTGTCTCCGTGTCATGATGAACTCCAGCTGATGCTAATGGCCGGATCTTGGGTGTTTCGATGAGACCTTATGCAGCTCTTTTGTTTAAAAAAAAAGGAGTTTGTTTTATATAGGTCATTTCTGGTGCAATGCTCCAGCAGCCTTTGCCAATTTTCATTCATGCGACCGATGTCGTATTTTCCAAGGCACACTGGCCATGAACTCGAGTCCTTGCCCACACGAGCATTGAAATCACTGAGCATATAAATGTAATCGGATTTTGGAACTGTCTTGATCACAGTCTAACTCCATATAGAACGAATCCTTCACATGTTCAGAAGAAGCGAGTGTCGGTGCATATGCAGTAAAAATGGTGGCAAAACCGCAGGAGGTTGCCAAGCGCAGAGAAATTAGTCTTTCATTACCTCCAGTTGGAATTTCAATTATTCCCAGTAGTGAATTCTTCACTGCAAAGCCCACACCATGTTGCCTTTTTTCTGCCTGCCCTCTACCCTTCCAAAAAAGATGTAATTCTTTTCCATGAGTGACCCTTCCTCAGCGATTCGAGTCTCCTGAAGGCCAGAAATATCAATGTTAAGACGATTGAGTTCGGCATGAATCACTGCCATTTTTCTCACATCGTCAATATTCGTCAAGTCAGTGGAACATTCTGGACAGATGGTTCTTATGTTCCAGGTAGCAAGCCGTAGCTTGAGGTTCCTATTTTTCTTTTCATTAGTGCCTGGTGCATTGGTTTTACAGCCTGCGATTCAGATTTTGTCCTAGCCCCAAGCACCCATTGAAGCATGCAGGCTGTATCGGATCAGCACCCAATTGGCCGAGGGCTGCCTAGCTTGAGACGGTAGATGATCAGTGACACTTGTAGATGTCTCCCAACGTCAGTGGCAACCCGTGGCCACACCTAACACCCATCCATATGGAACAAGACAAGCTGCAGAAGCTGCCGGTTCAGCAAAGCAATGTTCTAACTGTCCGCCTGTCGGAGCTTCGATCCTAGACCAGATGCCAACCAAGACTTAGGGCCTGGTCTGCCCTGCCATGGCATTTTGTCTTTAGGTTGTATTTCCTCGCATCAGGATAAGGCTTGTACCTCCCAATTGCGCTCTTCCGCCCGAAGCCGTTGGCTCAATGTGGGGTGTCAGGTTGGGTAAGCGCCGCCCAACAGTCGGCGCTAACAGAAAGCAGGTAGTACCGTCTACTGTCATACGGTAGCTCAGTCATATCTGACTAAGACCTGACTCACGATAAGGACATATCATCATCATCATCATCATCAAGTGCCCTGCCAGCTGGCGTAGGCGTTCAGGGCTCTCCACATATCTCGGTCTTTGGTGTTCTGGAACAATTCTGCTGATGGTTTTCCTCCATGCCACCGTCTCAATCCATCCGGCATCATTTCTCTTGGTCTGCCTCTGCCTCTCTTACCCTCGATCTTTCCAGTTGTCACGATGTTCTCCAATGCCTTTATTCTCATCACATGACCGAAGAAAGCTGTTTGTCTCTTTCGTATTGTTGTATCTAATGTTCTAGTTTCATTAGCCTCTTTCAGGCAATCGTTGTTAGCCACTCTGCAGTCCAACGAATTCGCAACATTCGTCTCAGCAACCACATCTCTGTTGCTTCTAATTTCTTCTGAATTTGTTCATTTACATTCCAAGATTCGCTGCCATACAGCAAGACTGGTTCTACATAGCATTTCAGCACTCTCTTTCTTACATTCAGTGACAGTGACTAATTGCATAAGATGCTTTTGATTTTCTGAAATGCGGCTTTTGCTCGCCCTATTCTGCTCTTAATCTATGTTACATCTTCCATCTGATGTTATAGTAAATAAGTAAGTAAGTAAATCTTTATTTTCCAAGGGTTAAGAATTGGGCACGCAGGCCCGTCTGACATTCTGCCCGTCTTCTCTATTTCCTCTCATACATTCTTTCATTCAACATCTCTTATGAAGCAAGTCTTTGACAACAAAAGAACAATAAGCATTACAACGCATGAAAAATAATCAATAATACATGACTCGTTGAGGCAATGTTTAACATGGGCATCATGAATACCCAAGGTGGGTGTAACGTGCCATACATATGGGAATGTTGTTGTTGTTGTTGTTGTTGTTTTTTTTTTTTTTTTTTGGCTAGTTGTCGTTCGAGATAATTTACCATTATTATTGTCTTTGTTGCTGTTTTTTTTATTTCTTTTAAAGGGGCATGTAGTCTGTCCTGAGGTAGTGTTCAAACAGGTTGCGACTGTATGTATAATGATTGGTGGTGTCTTTGATTTCTTGTGGAAGATTGTTCCACAAATGAGTGGTATAGTATGCTAAGCTTGTTTTAAATAAGTCTATCCTAGGTTTAGGGACATGGAGTATATTTAGTCGTTCGCTATGTCTTGCATTATATATATATATATATATATATATATATATATATATATATATATATATATATATATATATATATATATATATATATATATATATATATATATATATATATTGCATTATCTTATAAATGCCCCTAGGTATGTAATATTATCTACTTGGTTAAGAATTTTCCCTTCTATTTCTATTTCTCATTTTGGTGTCACCATTTTCTTTGATATCACTATTATTACTATTTTCTTGATATTCAAGGAGAGTCCTTTCCTAGCACTCTCTTTTACTACAATGCCCAGCAATTGTTGTAGGTCTGTTGAATCATCTGCGACCAATACTGTGTCATCTGCATAGCGTATATTATTTATATTATAACCTCCAACTAGTATTCCTGGCGTTCTTTTTGATCTCTCTCATTATTACTTCACTATATAGAGATTGATTGATTGATTGATTGATTGATTGATTTATGAAATGACATCACAGCATTCGGGGTATTCCCATAAGCGCTCCGTCCCCATCCTCAGAGGCCAGCAAATAGTTCCAACGCCAACAGTACCAGTAGCAATCTGATTATATGTGCGTCTCGCCTTTCCTCTAAGCGTCTAGCATCGGCCAGATCCCCTCGTCACTACTCGCTGTCGCATTCTTGCCAGACCATGGTGATCCATTTGCTCCTCCAAGGTGTACACGTGCTCTCACAAGGCCGCAACCACGTCTGCCTTATCATGCATCAATACTCCACCAAGTTTTGCAGAGCCAGCCAATCTGTCTGTCTGTTCATTCCCCAGCACACCAGCATGCTCCGAAGAAAAGATCCAGACGATGCTTGCCACCCGTGACTTCCTAAGCGAAGCAAGCCACTCTGCACGAAGCCTACCTGTCCTCACCCTACTCAGCATGCTTTCTAAGTCAGTTACAATCACGATGTGTGTGTGTGTGTGTGTGTGTGTGTGTGTGTGTGTGTGTGTGTCGTATTCTCCATCCAGCGGAAAGTTGCACTGACTGCCTCCACCTCCATTCTTAAGCTAGATGTTGTGGTATCATACGCCAGGCTCTCCTGCACCAAATGTCGACCATTAGCCTGTGCCAAGAACCCCCAGGCACTTTTACTACCTCTCAATACCGAACCATATGTGTAGATAATCACATCACCCGGGCGAGCATTATCCTGAATTAGTTGCTGGATTTCCACTTCCGTGGTCCCTGCTGGCCACTCCCTGCACTCCCGGCTCAATGTGATTATAACTCTGCACAAGTCTGACTGCTCCGCTGGCACTCTGACCCACTCCTCTCCTCGCCTAATGTTCTCCAAGATGCACACCTGTCTGATCGTATTCTCCGCCTGAGCCATCCATGATTTCCCTCTTATCAGTCGCTGGCACTTAACTGCGTCCAGCGCCTCATGCAACGGGTGATCTGTGTCAGCAGCTACTCTGAGATATGCCTTCCACTGCATCACCTTGAGCCTACCAGCAACAGTCGACAAACCAAGCATGTAACGCATACACACCACTGGGGTGTCTCTTGTGCATCCCAGAATGACCCGCATAGCCTCGTTTAGTATGCGCTCCAGTCTCACCAGCTGACTCTTTGAGACATGAAGCAGTCCTAGTCCATAATCAATCGCTGAGAGGAACAAGTTCTGGTATAGTCAGAAAAGCATTCTCTGCTCTATGTCCATTGGAGCCATAGTTTTAAGTGCGTTGAGTGCCTTTTGAGATCTTGTCACAACCGTCTCCACATGATCCTTGAAGGACAGGCTCCTGTTAAATGTGATTCCCAGATACTCCAGTTTGTCACTATATAGGGAGAAGAGATCTGATGACAAGACACACCCCTGTCGTACTCCTAGCTTTATCTGTTCGTAGCTACCCTCTTTATTTCCCATTTTAATTGCTGCTACTTGGTTCCAGTAAATAGTCTTTATTATTCTTAAATCTTTCCCATCAATGTTGATATCTTCCAACATTTTAATCAGTTCATCATGTTTTACTTTATCACATGCCTTAGTAAAATATATGAAGCACAAATATATGTCTCTCTGTTTCTCCATTGACCTTTCTATTAATGTCCGTAATGTATATATTGTATTGTTTGTGCCCCTTCCCTCCACAAATCCGTACTGATCTTCACTAATTCCCATTATTATTTTCTTTCTGGTTCTTCTCATTATAATTCTGAGTAGAAGCTTATTGATATGGTTTATGAGGTTAATTGTACGAAAATCTTCACATTCAATTGCTCCTGGTCTTTTTGGTATAAATACAGAGTGCAGCATATCACTGGGTAAATATCCACTGTTGTAAATATCATTCAGCATTTTGGTTAATATATCTACTCCAAATTCTCCCAATACTTCTAATTCTTCTATTATGATTTCATCTGGCCCAGCTTCTTTTCCTTTCTTCATATGTGTCATAGCGTCAGCGACTTCTTCTTTTAGAATAGGTGGGCCTACTAAGTTACTTTCTTCTGTTAATTCT
Organism: Cepaea hortensis; assembly: GCA_963921405.1. Classification (NCBI taxonomy): domain Eukaryota; kingdom Metazoa; phylum Mollusca; class Gastropoda; order Stylommatophora; family Helicidae; genus Cepaea; species Cepaea hortensis. Next base: position 103,193,474 of record OY992881.1, on the reverse strand, counting down.
TCCCTTTCTCCATTATATAATTCTCTTATATACTCATTCCACCTCTTCACTATGGCACCGTCCTCCAATAACATCTTTCCTGTTTTTGATTTCAAACACCCTGTATTTATTCTTATTTTTCTTTCCGTGAACCCACTGATTTGTCAATGCATGCTTTTTAAAAAAAAATCTGTAATGGCATTTAATTCAGTTTTTTTGCATTGCTCATTTAACCAATTTTCTTTTGCCTTCACCAATTTATCTCTTATTTCTTTAATTACCTTAGCACACTCTTGTTTGTCATTTTTATTTTGTTTCCTTTTGTCCATCAACATTAAGATTTCTTCATTCATCCATTTTTTCTTAGCTCTTTGGCTTCTCTCCGGTAATATTTCTTTGCTAGTTTGATGAATGGATTCCCTTAACATCTCCCGTTGTTCATTTATACTCTGTATTTTAGCTATTGCATTGTACCTATTTTTCCCAGTCACTCTGTATTGTTCTTGAATTTCTTTATCTACTTTCAGAATCTCTTTATTAAGTCTCAAGCTCTTAACCATTTTCCCCTTTCTTTAATCTTACTTCTATTTGTCCACATAATGGTACATGATCACTATTACGGTCAGCACCACGCATTGTCTTACATTAATTAATGCATTTCTAAATCTTTTATTAATATGTATGTAGTCAATTTGGTTGCATATTTTCGTTTCAGGGCATTTCCATGTGTATAGTCGTCTTTTATGGTGTTTAAACCATGTGCTTCCAATTATCATATCATTAATATTTGCTCATTCTATTAGCTTCTCTCCTCTTTCATTTCTTGTACCTAATCCGTAATTCCCCACTATATCCTCTATTTTTCCCTTTCCTACTTTTGCATTAAAATCTCCCAGTATTATTTCTTTTTTCTTGTGATCCACTTAAAGCTATTGCCATTTCTACTTCATCCTAAAAGTATTGTATTTCTGCATCACTACTGTTTGTTGTTTGTTGTTGGTGCATATACTTGTATAACATTTATATCTGTTGGTTTGCCTTAGATTTTGACCACTATAACTCTATCTGAAACACACCAGTATCCAGTCATAGATTTGGCTGTTTTTTCATCAAATATTATTCCTACACCTTTTTCTTGTGTGTCCCCTCCAGAATAAATTATTGTGTGTTTGTAGGTTATAATTTTGCCAGATCCCTTCCATCTCATCTCAAGGACATACAGTATTTTAAAAACATGACAAATACTGCCATTGGTATTTGAAGTGTTAGGTCTCTACATATTCTAGGCCATCTTATCATGTGATGCGATGGCCAGTTCCCCTTCTCGCTGCCTGTCATACATAGGCACTTCTCACAACATTCTGAAAATGTGTTGGTATTCACTACATTATGTATATAGCATACGCGTTGGAGTGGTGAGTACTGGCTTTAGGGCCGTAAACTAGATGCAAAATGTCATTAATAATTTAATGTGTCTTCAATGTGCTGGAATTCGAAGATAAAGATATACCGACAATTCTGGATTTTGTTTGAGTTTCACTGTTCTCGCTATAATGTATACTAAACAGTTTGCAAAATATAGTTTTATATTTGTTGCTCATGCGGAAGTAAATAAAAATGTTCAAGGAAGAATTGAGCGATTCTAAAATCCAACAAACAACTCCAAGAATCGTTAGTGTGTTGAAATACACTCCATCAACAGAGAGACGAGGCTCGAATGACATCCCTAGAAAAACAATGCTCAGTGGGGAGAAGCATGCAATGAAGAGAACAGCTATCGTTGTAACCATCTTAGCAACTCCGATGTTTCGGTTTGAGATCTTCAAAGATTGTGAAGTATTTGAAGATGCCATCCGCCATCTGGTATTGGCTCGCAGTTTAAACACTAGCATTACTGTACAGACGATGGTAACCACAAAAGCTATCCCCGGGAGAAATGTATTGTTGATTGGAAAAGTAATCTTCTCGATAATCTCACGGTGTTCAGTGTACATAACCCCAAGAAGAGTTTTGTTCTTCTTAGGAAAAAACTTCAATCCGAGGCCACAGCATGCATATTCCGGAGCTAGCGAACTTAAATGGGCAATGAAAACACATACGATGGTGATAGTCATCCGCTTTGGAGTAACAATAGTTCTTGCCTGAAAGATTAAAATACAAACAATTCATATTAAATAAGAACATTGCTATACATTATGTGTGCGTTAAAATACTTGTGTGGGACTCAAAGATACACTCTTAATCCATCATTCGAATACAAAGAATATAATAATTCTTGTATTCTTGTATTATATTTATAAAATTAACATTATCATTATTTTTCAGACGACAATTAATACTTGATATATTTCTTTAATTTGATGGATATTTTGTGTGTTTGATTGACTATAACTGACAATCTGGCACTACGGTCAAAACATCCATACGTCTCTCCCCATCTATAATCTTAACTGTGTCGTCCAGATCTATACTCTTACCTACGGTGTCTCCATCTATAATGTTGATGAAGACTCATCCATCTATAATCTTTCCTACGTCATCCCCATCATCAGTCTTGATTACTTTAGTCATACGTAACGTCCATTGATAATCTTAACTGTGTCGTCCCCATCTATACTCTTATCTACGTTGTCTCCATCTATAATTTTGATGAAGTTCCCCCCCCCCCCAATCTATAATCTTTCCTACGTCATCCCCATCATTAATCTTCATTACTTCGGTCACACGTAACGCCAAATGATGTAGGTTTTAAGTTGAGTTGATTAATATATCTTTGTGTCATTCTGCATCAAACGTCCAAATGCTACGCATATAATGTATCCACATAATTGAACCGCTCGGTGCCAGCATATCATTTTGCTTAGCACTTGGAACTCCTACATGGACATATATACAGTCGTGCCCTTGAGAGATGATATACCCGTATCACTTCTATACAAATATTAAATATACCATTTATTACTTAAGAGGCATGGATGGCGAAAGTCAGAATGCTCGTTTCACTTTTTTTTTCTTTTTTTTTTTTTGGGGGGGGGGGGGGGGGGCTTGTTTCGATCTCCTTTTAAGCTTGCGCTTGAAAAACAAACACAATCCCCATCATGTATACTAGGTGACAACTGCCTGGGCAAGCGGCCGCATTATCAGAGCTGAATCCAAAAAAACAACACACAAAAAAAACAGCCTCTCAAGACATTCACCAGAAATAGTAGGCCTCTTTCAGTCCTGAAGGACTATAGAGTTGTGCCGCTTGGGAGGTGCCTGGCAGCACCGCTGGTGACTGTATAGTCCAATTCGAGAATGACAATCTCTGTCACAGTTTCCGCATCTGTGAGACGAGGCAAGTCCCGCAGTAAGTGACTGCTCTTTGAGCCTGTGCCGTCTCTCCTCAGTTTTTTGGATCTGATTGCGCTCAAAGAGCACCAGTCCGTTTCGTACATCTCTTCTCCAGGAGCATCTGTCTGTTGCAACTCTCTCCCACGTGTCTGGATCTATTCCAATGGTTTTCATATCTTGTTTACACACATCCCTATATCGCATTTGGGGTCTTCCGGTTGGCCTCTTTCCTGTGGCTAGTTCTCCGTAAAGGAGATCTTTGGGAATACGTTCGTCCTCCATTCGAGATACGTGGCCCAACCACCGGAGGCGTCTCTGCTTGAGGAGGGTGTGCACTGTGGTAATATCTGCTCTTTCAAGCACCTGTTTGTTTGTTATGTGGTCTTTCCATGTTATGCCCAGGATACGTCTCAGACATCTTATGTGGAAGGAATTCAACTTCCTTTCCTGTCTTGAGTACAGGGTCCAGGATTCAGACCCGTAGAGTAGTGTGCTAACAACACAAGCTTTATATACTTGAGCTTTTGTACGCTCTGTTAGTCTATTATTCTCCCAAACTCTTTTAGCTAGCCTGGAAAATGTTGTGGCTGCCTTTCCAATGCGTCTGTCGATTTCTGTCTCTAATGAAAGATTATCTGATATTGTCGATCCCAGATACACAAAATCGTGGACGACTTTCAATTCATAATTAGAGATTTTGATTGACGGAGGCGCATCAGCATCTTGTTCCATCACCTGTGTTTTATTTAGGCTAATGGTGAGCCCAAAGTCTTTGCAGGCAGCTGCAAAACGATCTATGAGCCTTTGGAGATCTTCTGCTGTATGAGTAGTCAGTGCTGCATTATTGCAAAAAGTAGTTCTCTTACGCATCTTGGTCTTATTTTGGTCTTTGCCTTGAGTCTTGATGGGTTAAAAAGTTTGCCATCAGATCTTGTGTGGAAGTATATGCCTTCAGTGGCAGTCCCAAATGCTTGCCTTAAGAGAACAGCAAAGAAGATACCAAAGAGTGTAGGAGCAAGCACGCATCCCTGCTTTACTCCGCTGCTGATGCTGAATGACTGGGATGTTGAGCCGTCAAATAAAATGGTCCCCTGCATGTTTTCGTGGAATGATTTCACGAGACTAAGAAGGGTGGGTGGACATCCAACCTTTTCAAGGACCTTAAAAAGGCCGCTTCTGCTCACGAGGTCAAGTGCCTTTGTGAGGTCGATGAAGGCTATATATAATGGCTTCCTCTGTTCTCTGCACTTCTCTTGGAGCTGCCGGAGTGAGAAAATCATATCGATGGTGGACCTGTTGGGTCTAAATCCGCACTGCGATTCGGGGTAGATTCTTTCAGCAAGAATGTGTAATCTTTTAAGGATTACTCTGGCAAAAATCTTGCCTGTAATGCTGAGAAGGGAAATGCCGCGATAGTTGTTGCAGTCGCTTCTGTCGCCTTTGTTTTTATAAAGGGTAACGATGTTTGCGTCTTTCATATCTTGTGGTATTGATTTTTCTCTCCAGCAGAGCTGTAATATTGCATACAGTTCTGGGATGATTGTTTCTTTGCTACATTTTAAAATTTCAGGTGGAATACTATCTTTTCCAGGTGCCTTGCCGGATTTGAGAGAGTCTAGTGCTTCGCTGATTTCTGTGAGGCAAGGTTCGTTATCCAAGGCATGCATGGCGGACTGTTGATCGATGGCTTCCAGAGCTTCTTCGCTGACAGTGTTATCCACTGAGTATAGCTCTGAGTAGTGTTCTACCCAGCGATCCATTTGTTTCGCTCGATCTTTTATGATTACCCCCTCAGTTGATCGTAAAGGGGCCATCTTATTTTTTGATGGACCGACAGCTTGCTTGATGCCCTCATACATTCCTCTTATATTTCCAGTGTCTGCACAAGTTTGAATTTGAGCAGAGAGCTGTAGCCAGTACCTGTTCGCACATCTTCTTGCCATCTGTTGTACTCTATTTCTGGCCGTTCGCAATGCCTGCAGTGTTTTCTCTGAAGGTGATGTTTTATACATCGAGAATGCATGTCTCTTTATCTCCAGGACTGGGAGCATCTCTTCAGAGTGTGCTTCAAACCAGTCGGTTGACTTAGTTTGCTTCTTGCCAAATGTTGATAGTGCTGTATTGTAGATGGTGTCGCGAAAATGACTCCATCTCTCGGTGGAATCTCCGTCTGTGGGGCCGGGCAGAGTATCCGCTAGAGCCTGCATGAATTTGTTGACCTTCTCTTTATTTTGGGTGCCACTGGTGTCAATGCGTGGTCTTCCTTCTGTTCGGCTTCTGTAGATTCTCTTGGGCTTTATCTTCACCTTGCTGGAGACGAGTGAATGGTCGGTGTCGCAGTCAGCACCATGATAGCTGCGAGTCATCCGTACATTGCGGAGGTTGCTGCGTTTAGTGAGCACCAGGTCGAGTTGGTGCCAGTTCTTTGATCTGGGGTGCCTCCATGACACCTTGTGTTGAGGTTTCGTGTCAAAGAAGGTGTTGGTCACGCACAGATTATGGTGGCTGCAGAATTCCAAGAGACGTTGTCCATTGTCATTGATCTTCCCAACGCCAAACTGTCCTAGACATGAAGGCCAAGATTCGTGGTCAGAGCCAACCCTGGCATTGAAATCCCCCAGGATAAAAAGATGTTGTTTCTCTGGTGTTTCACTGACTTCTTTGCTAAGGTCGTCATAGAACTTGTCTTTAGATTCTGATGCTGCAGTTAGTGTTGGGGCGTAAACGCTTATAATACTAACTGGGCCTGCCTCTGTCTGGAGTTGGAGCTTCAATATTCTTTCAGTGCCATCACTTGGTGGTATGATGGAATTGAGCAGCTTGTTTCTGATAGCGAAGCCAACTCCATGCTCCCTGGTCTCTCCGCACGGCTTGCCATGCCAGTAGCAAGTGAAGTCCCTCTTCTTGATGCTTCCAGATTCTTGGAGTCTGGTCTCTTGCAGGGCGACAATGTCTATCCCCAGTCTTAGCAGTTCGTTGTTTATCACTGCAGTTTTGCGGGCATCCACAATCTCATTTAGATCGTCTGAGATGCCAGGGGTCATGGTTCTTACGTTCCATGTTCCCAGCCTTAGGGCCGGTTGTTTTGTTTTTTTCTTGCTGTTAGGTGTATAGATTGCGGTCCATGTGTCAGGATTTCCCCCTAAGCTCCACACACCCTCAGGAGCAGATGAACCGTGGCGAGACAACACCTTATTGACTGGGGGCTGCCCAGCTTAGGCGGGCGGTAGCTGTCTAGTGAGATACGATGATCTCTCCCACCGTCGGAAGTAGCCCCTGGCGCCTTGCTCTACGCCAATCGAGCATTAAGACTTATAACCGGCAAATGCTACTTCCCGTGTTGTGTCACCGCTTTACGCGGTGCTGAAGTGACCTCTTCAGGGCACAAGCCTGGGCAATGGAAATTGGAGAACCAGCTGTTGCCCAGTAGCAGGTTCCCCCTCTCCACGTCGCCGATGTTGACCAAGGAAAAGGCAGTAGCCAATGCAACTTGGCATCGGTGCCGTCGCAGGAGTTGCCAGAACTATGTTGTTTACAACATGGAACTGCCTTAGGGACTCCATCTCCGGATTTGTCCTCAGGGTTTACTCCCGAAGCCTTTCCCATATGGGTATACCCGCAAGGCAGCGGAGGTTTGAGATTTAGAGTTCCCTCTCTTAGAAGAGATACCAACCAGAAATAGTAACAAGAAAAAGGTTAAGGATGTTATTTCATGTCATGCAGTTAGTAGAAATAGTCACATATGATTAGACGATCGGTACTCGGTGAGTCATGTTGTTAGTGTCGAGTGGCACACCTTTTCTTCCTAGGAAATGTCCTCGCACCCATGTTGGACTAGGAGACCAAGGATCATTGCCCTCAATCCCCGCCTTGATGGGGATTCAAATCAATGACCAATAGCTAACGCGAGTTCCCTGTCAGTAGTAGTAGGGAGCCGTGATAGATACTTACGTTACTTACGTCTTGATAAACTACCTACGACGTTTAAAGGCATGTAATTGTGTGTGTGTGTGTGTGTGTGCGTATATATATATATATATATATATATATATATATATATATATATATATATATATATATATATATATATATATATATATATATATATATATATATATTCCTCGTTTCCATCCAGTTTCAGGATATTGCGGTCAACATCAGCATCTTTCAGCTGTATGTTGATTCCTAGGCTAGATTACTCTCATCAGCACGTCACGACTTTCTGAGCGACCGGCTCCATACTCTCATAAGTCACTGGCGCGACTCGAACCGCTTCCGATTCTCGTGCGCTCACGTCAACCGCGAGAGTATTCGGGGTTATGGAGAAAGCTACTAACCCCTCAGCCAGGGAGACCGGTGTGTGTGTGTGTGTGTGTGTGTGTGTGTGTGTGTGTGTTTCTGTAAGCAGTTGAGCATCCGTGTACACTTAATTTGATGTGTCTGTAAATAGCTCAAAACATCACATCTATATATATATATATATATATATATATATATATATATATATATATATTTTTTTTTTTTAGCATATCCTTTTTACAGGATTTAGCTGTCAACACCAGCATATTTCAGCTGTATGTTGATCTCTTGGCAAGATTACGCTCTGTAGTTTCCCATTGCTTTCTGAGCGGCCGGCTCACATACCCCGTAAGTTACCGATGCGATTCGAACCACTGCTGATTTGAACCGACATCACGTTACCTGACGAGAGTATACGAGATTACGGAGAAAAGTCATAACCTCTAAGCCACGAAGCCGCCCATATATATATATATATATATATATATATATATATATATATATATATATATATATATATATATATATATATATATATATATATATATATATATATATAATGCAATGTCTGTCTGTATGTATGTTATTTATGCGTTCGCGAATGGTCAATCCGATTGAGATGGAATTTTCTGCACGTGTTCTTTTCATTCCTGTGCAGCCAACTGTCATAGTTTGTTAGTTTACAAACAGCTATTTACGTAATAAAATGTAATATTGTAATTTACATTATAATTTATATATAGTGTCACGGAATTGCTGGATATGCCGACCAGAATGATGGATTCCCAAGGACGGCTTTCTCAAAGCGCCGAAACCCTTTGTTGTTGAGAAAGTTTTTCCCAGATCAAACGCCAACCAAAAGTCTGTGAGCACAGGGGAACATTTCCCAGATCAAAAAGGGACCATCGGCATTCTGTTTACCACGATACGAAAAATGAAAAGAAGGAGAATTTCCCTGCATCTGGATTCTGGCCAAAACAGTGACGTCATTCAGACACACAGTTCGCGGCAGTGGATAAACAGTTTGCAATCAGTTTGCAGGCTGGAATAACACGAAATGGAGTGTGGATCTGTTCCAGTTCCAAATAACAAAAGAAACCACAGTGTCCCGTGTTGTTTAAAGGCGACGGACATTTGTCAACGATGTGAATTGGTGGTTTCAATTCTAGTAACGGAATAGCTTACATAAGGTATTTAATTAATAGAGATTAGGAATCGAGTGTAGTGATGGGGCGTTGTGTGAACCTATTCTAGGAGCGATGGCCGCAGCCGGCTGATGCGTTGCTTAAACTAGGTCGAGTGATATATCGTTTCACTCGGCAGGGTAAGACCAATGTCATGGGAGGATATTCAGCGAGATTGAGAGTGGTTGGGGGGGGGGGGGTGATAAGGGAAATGTCAATGGTAGGATCTTCCGGTAGGGTGTCTACTGTGGTTTCTTCGCTTTCCTTTAGTCTTTCCTTTTCTTACCACATCTCAGGCCAATGTGATGAACTCCTCTGCTTTATGCCAAAGTTTAGTTCTATGTTCATCAGGATATAAATATCTGAGTACGGCCTTCGGCCTACACTCACATATAGTAGGTCTGAATCGGGATTCTATAACCGGGTGTTCTCTTTTCGACAGGTTCTACTATCTGCGAACTGAAGGAAAACTCAGAGGTGTGCACATTGGCAGTCACACCGAGTGCAGTTCTGCTAAATGGCCTCTGCAAGGAGACACCGTTCCACAAATCATAGTCTCGTCGAAACCAAGAGTGTTTATCATAAAAGGGCTAGTGTATCAGTGATTGAGTGCCCAAGACAGTTGATTTTAAGAAACTATAAACACCTCCATGGACTATGACAATAGAGGTAGAGAGGGGGAAAAGCAAAGAGATTTATTTAGTAACATTGTCCAACAAGACAGAAGGTTTTTTTTTTTTTTTGAGATCGTGTGTGACAGATGGAAAGGTACCTAAGTTGCATGATTTTTACAGACATATTAGGTACATCGTGTGTTCCGGATTCATGGACAGTATTATGCCATATCCAGCACTAGTAACCAGGCATCCAGACTATCCACGAGCAACGGGAAGAAGTCGACCCCTTCCGGAGAGACGCTTCATTTTGTGAGGTCCCTCTGACTTGCTGTGTTGTGTTGTGGTATGGCCGGACACAATGATGAAAGATTCTGAACTAACTGGTCTCATCTCACATACACAATAAACTATACTACAAAAGTTCTATACACATACCGTGGTAATAAGAGAGAGAGATAGTGATCTTGAGACTGAAGGGGTTGTGTAGACAAGGATCAATTAGATTGTAAGGCTGATGATATAGAATTAAAAGAGTGTGCTTGTTGATTCTTCTCACCCCAGGGACAACAGGCGACATATAGCGAGGGGACTTAACTTAAGAAAAGTTATATCAAGGGACATAGCTTTTAGTAGCATTGCTATATATTTTATATATAATTGTTGCATTGTTATCAAAGTTTTATAAAATGTTTGTCTACAGTTATTTACAGGCATATGCGTTATAATATATAATGATAAAATCCTTAGGCATTTTTAAAGTTTTCATAAAAAAAATAATGCATCTATTTTAAATACGTGAAAATTTTCTAACTCATTTTTTTATTTCTCTTCGACATCTATACAGTCATCCCAGCATTTATAGGGTTTTCGTGATATCTTGGTAAGTTTATGTTCAGTAGTTTCAGATTGCCCTATTTAGTTATTGGGATGAAGATTGTTCTCTTCCAATCTGTTCGCCATATTTCCGGGAACGGGAACGGGAGCTTATATGACTACTAATATGAATTAAATTAGACGCTCCCCACCAGGGACTGGGCGAAGCCGGGCCGGGTCGTCGGTTTTGGGAACGGGAACGGGGGCAGGGGCCGAATATGAATTAAATTAGACGCTCACCGCCAGGGGCTGGGCGAAGCAGGGGCGGGTCGTATTTTTTGGGAACGGGAACGGGAGCAGGGGCCGAATGTGAATTAGATGAGATGCTCCCTGCCAGGAACTGGGCGAAGCCCGGCCGGGTTGTCTTTTTTGGGACCGGGAACGGGGGCAGGGGCCGAATATGAATTAAATAAGACGCTCTCCACCAGGGACTGGGCGAAGCCGGGCCGGCCAGCTAGTCTAATATAAACGTCTTCTTCAGGTTTCCAGACGGGAGCAGATAACAGTGATTTGATATTTCTATCTCCTAATATAAACTCCTGTAAATAAATCCTTAAAATAAGGGGGGAAGGGGGAAAGCAAAAAGAAAAGAACTATTTTACGCGTCTTGGAGCTTGGTCATATGCTAATAGCCAACATGTTCATGGATCGATCGGCACATAATGGGTGATGTGATCAACATCTCCAGGCCGCATTTACCTCCTTTGGTAATTCCTCGTGCTCATGTTTAGGATGGGTCGACCTAGAATTCCATGTCAGTTTTTAAAAAAAAAAACCTACTCCATTGGGATTAAATAAAAAGGCTTAAGAAAAGGCAAGAAGGTCGACATCATTGCACACGGTTTTATTTCATATGGCCTGATCTCGTTTCACAGGGCGGCATGCCGATATCGTCGCATACAGCACGAACTCCGTAGCTCTACAGACGACCTCCTGGGAAAATTGCACTCGTGAACCGAACAATGTAGGCCGGAATGGAACCCACAACTGTCAAATCACGTAGCAGTCGGTATAACCACTTGGCCAAGGAGACTACACTACTGGATGGGGATTCGAACACATAACAGTCGGTTGGCAGGCAAGCGATAATCCCTAGTGTGATTTACATAAACATGTAACATATTCCCTAGTGTGAATTATATAAACATGTAACATATTCCCTAGTGTGATTTACATAAACATGTAACACATTCTTCACTGCCATTCACATAAACATTTAACACATTATGTAATGCCATTGACATACATACACATGTAACACAAGCACACACAACCTTCAAGGGTGTTGTAATACACAGGCATCTCTCCAGCGTGATGATGGCAGTGATCCAGGTTGTGACACGGGAGAACCCCGTATGAATCCAGGCACTTGTTACGTATTGGAATTCCACTGATTCGAAAGGCAAATCAGCTTCCCGAAAAGCCGGGGTGTAGCAGATATTTGTCCATATTAAAGTAATCAGGCAGCCAAGATCAGACACTGCCAGTCCTGCAATAACAAACACACAAAATCATAATGCATAGTACATTAAATAGCGTAACACAGGTAAGTAAAAAACCCAAAGAGCTTCTTTTCACGTCGTATGGGTACTGTTTTTACAGGGTAGTTGTAAAGTGTAAATACACTTTGTATGTAAAACAGCTGTTTGATGGAGTGTATGTTTTCCGTATGCTAGACTGAAAACATCTCCAACAGTTGTTCTACATACAAAGTGTAGTGAGACTTTACAAACACCCTGCGTTGTGCTATCGCCATGTTTCTACAGTAAACGGCACTCGATTAGGGATATATAAAAGTCCCGTAACATGACCCTGTTGTAGGTATGTGAAATGTTAGGACCGCCACATTTCTGTACACCCCAGTGCACGGAAGTGCGTAAATGTACCCAGTCTTCTCTTCCTCGGTGAACTAGGAGAGCTGGATTGAAACCATTGTCCGACAGGGTTTATGCGATTGTCAGCGTTACGTTGTAACGGTTATACAAAGGGGATATGCGTATCTTGTATATATATATATATATATATATATATATATATATATATATATATATATATATATATATATATATATTATCTTTGTATCTGCTCATTACTGATTTGTCCACTCATTATTGCTTCATCGGTTCTGTGGCGAATCGGTTACGGTTGCAACTCGTAATACCGCATACCGCGTTCGAAACACAACCACGTTCGATGTGGTAGAAGACAGCCTTGTGTTGTTTTCGAATAATGGTATGAATGACGGTCACTCAAAAGCAATGGCAAACTACTAACCATACAATTGCCAATAAATCACAAACAGCAAACAACGTTGGGGTTGACTGCAACGTCCTGTAAAGAATATGAAACTACTTTTATTTTTTGGGGTGCATTAAGTTAATATCCCAGCTACATTGGGTTGTTTTCTTTATATGGGTGACTCATAACTAACTACTAACTAACTAACTATATGGGTGACTCGTTGCACATGGATATTTTCATAAGTCAATTCCCTTAAACGTATATACCACAAGGTGAAACTCAAAACAGTGCACGATCACGGTGGTGCAGGCAAGGATTTACATATGTTTAATTGTGTCAGTTATCCTGAGCGGAAAACCATGTATCCTGTGTTTCAATACCCATCTGCTTAGGCTTATGTGTCAAACGAATTTTGCTACCTTGTCTGATAAGACTAGACGTCTTATTCACTACCCTGGGGATCAGAGGAGTACATCATCATCCATGTCCCTAAGGTGTCATTGAATGCATATTTCATATTTACCATGTCTGTTCCATTGTCTTGTTTATTACTTTTCTGACTGGTTGGAACAATTTCATTAGTTTTAGACTAAAGCATCTGTCTGTCTGCCTGTCTGCCTGCCTGCCGGTCTGTCTGATGTCTGTCTGTTTGTCTGTCTGTTTCTCTCTCTCTCTCTCTCTCTCTCTCTCTCTCTCTCTCTCTCTCTCTCTCTCTCTCTCTCTCTGTAATTATCTTTCTTTTCTTTTTTTTTTTAAATTTTGGTCTAATTACTCGGACACACTAGACGTCTGTGGCTTAGGGGATACTTCAGTCGTTTCCTAATTTCCCGACATGTTGTGTGCGGGGTTTGAAATCAGCCCGGGCGTTTTCGGTGCAGACTGTTTTGCGTTAGATTCATATGAGTCGTCTGCAGAATCTCAAAACTGAGAGGGAAGACCAGGAGAACTTTTAATCAGATAGCGGCGGGAACGATTGGTAGTATGACTCTTCGCTGGCTGTTGGACGGAGCACGTATGGGAATGTCCTGAGTGCAGTGATGTCGGTTCTTAACTCAATTCAACTCAATTCAACTCAGAAAGCAATGGCAAACTATTGAACGTAAAATACCATGGAAATCACAAGGACACAATACAATCTGTGGTTGATTGCAACGTAATGTAAAGGACATGCAAGTAACTTGTATCCATCAGATTTGTGACTTTTTTTTTTCTTTCGCTTGTAGCTTAAAGAAAGTATTTCTCATTTGAGGAAATACATTTCTTGACGAGATATCCCAAATGTGTGGCCAGTGGAAAGGTCTTATATGGCTATTGGGCACGTCTTGTGTAGCCAGTGGGTAGGTCTTGTGTGCCAGAGGGCAGGACTTGTGTGGTCAGTGTTCAAGTATTGTGTGGTCAGTGAGTAGGTCTTGTGTGGTCAGTGTTCAAGTCCTGTGTGGTCAGTGAGTAGGTCTTGTGAGGTCAGTGTTCAAGTATTGTGTGGTCAGTGAGTAGGTCTTGTGTGGTCAGTGGGCTGGTATTGTGTGGTCAGTGTTCAAGTATTGTGTGGTCAGTGAGTAGGTCTTGTGTGGTCAGTGGGCTGGTATTGTGTGGTCAGTGTTCAAGTATTGTGTGGTCAGTGAGTAGGTCTTGTGTGGTCAGTGTTCAAGTCTTGTGTGGTCAGTGTTCAAGTCTTGTGTGGTCAGTGAGTAGGTCTTGTGTGCCAGAGGGCAGGTCTTGTGTGGTCAGTGAGCAGGTCTTGTGTGGTCAGTGTTCAAGTCTTGTGTGGTCAGTGAGTAGGTCTCTTGTGGTCAGTGGGCAGGTCTTGTGTGATCAGTGTTCAAGTCTTGAGTGGCCAGTGGGCTGGTATTGTGTGGCCAGTGGGCAGACATTTGTGACCAGTGGAATACCTTTACACAATTCCACATGCATATTGTTTAGAGAAATCAGCAAGAGTTATATTTGAAACAAGTATATGAAATCTATGAGCTAAAAGAGTTAGTTGCATATATTTTCATATGGCGAAGCAATCAACCCCAGCATTTTTGACTGTTCGTGATTTCTGAGCAACTTTACGTTAAGTTGTTTGCCATTGCATTCTGAACAACCGGTAACCATACCATTTAATAAAAATCCAACTTAAGGTGGTATGCTGCCAAATACTGCTAAAGGCGGGCAAAGAAAACAGAGTTCTGTGCGGCAGTGTCTTTGGGCAAGTATATGATAACCCTGCTCAGGGGTAACTTATATTGAGGCAGGAGTTAATACAATGGGTTATTAAATGGGTACAGACACAGTTACCACATCGGTCATTTTTTTTTTCGTGTTAAAGGAATGTATTGTATATTGTACATGCGTTACCCCAACAAAACATAAAGTCACCTCCATTTGGTTATAAACAAGTTGTTTCTAAGAGTGTACTGATTTGTTACTACGACTGTGCCCATTCGAGAACTCGGACACATCACTCACACAGAAACGCGCTCGAAAAAATACACATACACTATAAATACTCTGTTTTTGATAAATATTTCTATTTCTTGTAATATTCCTCATGAAAAAAAAAACAGTGTCATCTTACTGTTTTATATGTGAAAAGCATCATGCTTCTATGGATACTGTGGTAGAATGTGTAACATGAGTGGCATGAACAAGTGGACCTTCTTTGTTGTCCTCGTGGTTAATAAAACTCAGCATTCGATTCACTATCCCGTGATAGGAAATGGGTTTAAACCTGCGGGGTTCCTCCAGACGTTTTACGCTATTACAATATCTCTCCAGACCGCAGCGCTGGTTTATTTCATAAGCCGGTCAGTTGGGGTTATATGTTGCCTTCTCGTCCTTGACTTAGTGACGTAAATAATAAGCACTTCTGAAGTCTTAGGGGGCTCACCTGATGGGGAGGGGAAATGGTAATAAGGGAAGCTAACCATTACGTAAACAAATGTCAGCCCAATGCACACGCTACTGGTAGTAGCACTTTTGTGGACTACGCTAAAGTTCAAAGCAAGCGAAAAACAAAACTCTAAGCCACTCTAAACTACTCTAAGCCACTCTAAGCCATTCTAAGCTACTTGACCAGAATTTGTAATCTATCATTGCAAACACGATTGCTTGAGTTGACATAATTACCCGTTAGACTGATGTTGACGGTGTCCTTGAAACCTTGCTTGATGAAACAGATGATATTTATAATGTTACTGCAGACACCAAAAATATTGATTGTCTGGCATAACGTGGCGAAGAATATCCAATGTAAGATCCGTGTCACTTCGTCACTGATTAAAAATTCTCTCGACAGTACATATTTTGAAGTTACTGCGTTGAATCTCATACAGCTGTTTTGTGATGTATTTGCAGCCATTTTCCATAACAGAGTTGTATATAACTTATATACAGAAAACAATTCATAGTGTTAAAACTAATATGGAGAAAGAAATATATGTTAATGAGGAAAAAAATTGGAGGTGGTTGAAAATTTCGAATATCTTGGGTCTTATTAACTACCAATGATTAATTACCAACAATGGTGAAGCACTGAAAGAAATTAAAAGACGAATAATTATTGCTCTTCAAAAACTAACTACTACGCCAATTGTGGCGTGGGACAGATAGACCTACTCATGTTCCATTTTCGAGAGCATGCGTCTTTCCCATTGCAACATACGCCTATGAGATCTTGACACTTTCTCAATAAAGCTGAACAACGCATAAATGCCTTTGAATATACATGTTATAGACGAGTTCTAAGAATATCTTTGATACAGAAAAGAACCATACGACAAAATATGAATAATGAAGAAGGTTGGCTACTAAAGACAATAGCATAAAGACAATTGAAATATTTTGGTCACTTGAAACCTCATGGAAGTTGGCAGAGAACAATAATGGAGGGGTATATGCCCGGGAAGATATGAAGAGGAAGGCCAAAGAGAAGATGGATGCAGAATGTGGCAGATGACCTCCAGATGTGTGTATCGGACGCGGGAATTTAGCTTGTGACAGGAAGTTTTCCGGAAGGTTGTTATAGGAGCGAGGTTCTGCAATGGCCATGCTACTGAATGAATGAGTGGATGTATATAGAAATAAAAGGGCGCGTGGATATTGTGTCAGTCCTATTAAAATAGAAAGCATATATTTTTAAAACTTTAAATACATAATACATAGCTAGTAAAAAAAAGTAAACGTAAAGGATCCTCATTGCACCTTAAGAAGCATCAGGGGAAAGCGATAGACCAGTATTTAGAAAGACCAATCGTCGGCACTCGGTGAGTGATGAGGTCAGTCTCACATGTATCATCTGTACTTGCCAAGACATTCTTGGTAACAATGTTAGACTCTGTCTACCCAGGAAAAACCAGCGGAGGATCCTTGTGACTTCGTCACTTATTAAAATTCCCTTTAAAGTGTAAGCCTGTATTTCCATAAAACTGTTTCGCGATGTATTTGCAGCCATTTTCTATCACTAATTGCATATTACTTGTATAGAGATGTTATAATTACGTGAATACTGTCTTAGTGTGAAACAATCATTTCGAACACGAGTTAATGGCAGACTCTGAAAGATAAACTTGCGCACATAGAAGACATAAACATTGTTTAACTTAAAAGCCATGATACATACCAACAGAAATAATACTGTTACAATCCATTTAATTCAATTTTAACAAATTCACATGCAAACATATACACATTTTCACACATACACACCCACGCGCACACACACACACACACACACACACACACACACACACACGTACGTGCACATACACAAAACACATAGACACTGACACAACCACACTTTATAAACACATAATGAAATAAAGAAATGTTTATCACAGCGAAGGAGAGGCTTTAATGTTATGTAAATTGGCAGGGAAATAAAGGATAATTTAGGAAGTAGTGAACTCTAGAGTAATAACATCAACATTCAGATATACTAAAATTGAATGTGGACATACGTGTAATCCATTGCTATGCATTCTCACATAATAAAGAAGAACAGAATACTGTGGCATTTTAGTTCACACTTAAAAGTACAATAGTTAATCATAGAAACGAAACTTAAACATTCTGATGGATTCTATGCTAAAGAAAGTAATATTCCAAATGCAATGCGATATTCAACAAGACTGTATATCTTGCTAGCCGCGTTTGGGTCCTGGCTAAACTATTGCCTGTTGGCCAAGTGATAATGGGTTCGAATCTATATCGTGGACAAGCGGGTCTCCTAGATCGACCCAGTCTAAACTAGGTACCAGGACATGTCTTTGGAGGTAAAGGCGCCCTGTGTGATACTGACCACATCGCCAGGCGAGTGCGGCATATAAAAACATGGATCTAACGTCATATGATAAGTGTGTATAAAGCATTTAACAGGGCCCTCTAAGTTACTGTATAACTTACTATGAATGGAGGTATTACTATCTAATTGTATAGATATGCTTTAAATAGCAGTTGTATTTGGTAAGTAAATACAGTGTAAGCAAGGCTCTTTCCCACGCGTTGATGTTATTGGGTATGTGTTTAAAAGACCATGTTTACACATCTTGGGCGTATCAGTCATATAGTTATTAAAGACCTATGGTTTTAAAGACCATTTGGCACTGGAGCGGTCACGTGGTCATTACCACACGGGCCGTTTTCACTTCACAACACATCTCCTAGCACTAATTATAGTCTGGGTCCATCTAGGAACACAGGTAAGATTACTGGGCCAGCAGGCAAAAGGGCTGTCAACTACTCATAGACGGGTCCTATTGAGTATATTCTGGCTAGATCCATCGTTTATAAACCCATAGGCTCATAAATGGTGATGTGATCAATATCACTCCGGCCACAGAAACTTTCCAATTGATTCCATGGTACTGATGTTAGACTTGGAGTTACTAGTCAATTGTATTCGACAAGACTACCCTGAGGAGCTAGCCACTATGCTACCACGGTTTCCAAACTATACATTATAGATAATACTTATTATGTATAGTATTGTAATGTTGTAGAAATTCACAATGACACGCTGATAGAGTGCTTGAGTTGTACCAACTATGATATTAGTCCAGTAGTAAAGTAGTGCCACCAGATGATAACAGAACTGTCCAACAACTATAATTGTCTAGTACTTAATTACAACTTATAAGTACGCTAAAGGATGCGGTACCGTCATTTAAACGGACAGCTATCACTGAGTATTGCAACCCGTGGCTGTCATACATAGAAAAGTAGGTCAGTGATTCATATAACTTTGTTGTGATTTCTTTAATTGTCATATTTCCTTCCTGTCTTGGGGTTTGGCACTAGGACATTTCTCAAAAATTGCGTGTTCCTCCATATCTGGTTGTTTTCAAATTATTAACGTTACTGTTATCGTGTCTGTTATTACTAACTTATTACGCATACGATCAATGATACAACATAAATTATAAACATGTCTTGATGTTTAAATATACATACATGTATAATACATACAAGTTCAGCTATAATATTATTATGAGGCACATATATTTTACTGATGTTTCAAAGGAGCTTTGATAGTGCGCTGACTAGCATGTTTGCTTACCAATTGGTGGTGGTGTGTTCGGATATCATTCCAGTTGTGTATTTTCTTACCAACTGGTGGTGGTGTGTTCGAATATCCTTCCAAGTGTGTATTTTCTTCAACTGACCACGGTTCTCAGGTCGACCCAGCTTGAACTGGGAGCCAGGAAATGTGGTGGGAAATAAATCGGCAAGATTGAAATTGACTAGATCTTCCTTGCAGGCCACCACCATATACCCAAAACGTCTTGTGTCGTGAATAGAGATCAGTTGCTCGCTTTGCTTACTTTTAAAACGTGTACGCTTAAAAAAATGGCCCTCAAAAGGAACTTGCTGTAGGAATGCAAAATTGTTAGGATAATCAGAAGTTTGAATACCTGAGTGCACGGGGAAATATATAGCCAGTCTGTCCCTCCGGTAGCGGACTATGAGAGCTGGCATCGAAGCATTGTCTGACCATGCTCATGAAAGTATCAGTAGAAAATACTAATCTGTACACAAAATACCCGATGTGTACTCATCAAGAGAATTACAATTTGTATTCATGTTTAAAACAACAATATTAGCAATTTTAGAAAACATGACTGATACATAGATATGCAGATAGTGGTCGTCATAAGGAAGTAAGAAATACCAAAATGTAATATACGGGTAAAAGAGAATATTCTTAAATAAGTGAACCGGTACAACAATCTTAGAATATTCATAACATCTGATGGGAGGTGCCTTGATGAGATTAGAAAAAAAAACACTATGGTGAATATAGCAATATGGAAAACATATTGACTAATAAAATGATGTTTATTCAACGAGAAAAAGTGTCTTGAAGTGCTACATCGAAATTGTACGTTTGGGTGGATGTGAAACTGTGAAACGTGGACAATGAGTAGACTAGATGAAGAACATCTAATGCAGTGGAAATGAAATTTCTTAGGAAAATGCAAAGAATACCATTTGCTTTATAAATACCTTAGTATAATC
The DNA here is from genome assembly GCA_963921405.1 of Cepaea hortensis. Classification (NCBI taxonomy): domain Eukaryota; kingdom Metazoa; phylum Mollusca; class Gastropoda; order Stylommatophora; family Helicidae; genus Cepaea; species Cepaea hortensis. The sequence goes on along the minus strand of OY992881.1, from coordinate 103,173,451 downwards.
TATAAAGCACAAATCTGTGTCTTTCTGTGTTCCTGTTAATCTTTCTATTAGTGTTCGTAATGTTTAATTCGCATTGTGTTTACTCTTTCCTTCCACAAATCTATACTGTTCTTCACCAATTTCCATTATTACTTTCTTTCTTGTTCTCCTCGTTATAATTATGAGTAGAAGCTTAGTGACATGATTTATGAGGTTAATTGTACGCACAGCTTCGCATCTAATTGTTCTTGGTATTTTTGGTACAGCTATAATTACATATTTCAGCATATCACTCGGTAACTATGCATTGCTGTAAATATAATTCAACATGCTGGTTAATATACATGGTGTATTTTTAATGACTGTGGGTTTTTGTGTGTGGATAATATTGCCGATCCATGTTTTGTATTTACCTTTTATATTGCATGAGTTCACAGAGGGTAAATACAAAACTTGGAACGGCAATATTTTCGAAAACCTCACAGTCATTAAACATACACCCTATATATACTCCGATACCTCCCTGTACTATTAGTTCTTCTAGTGTGATTCCATCTGGAATAGGTGGACCTTCTAAGTTACTTTTTTCTGTTACTTCTTCCCTTTCTCTATCATATAATTCTCTTATATACTCATTCCACCTCTTCATTATAGCACCTGCCTCCAATAATATTTTTGCTGTTTTTGATTTTATACAGTCTGCACTTATCCTTATTTTGCTTCCCGTGATTTAACTGTTTTATCTATGCATGTTTTGTGTATCTTTAATTGAATTTAATTCACTTATCTTAAACTACTCGTTTAAGCAACTTTCTTTTACCTTCACACAAGTATCTCTTATTTCTTTATTTATCTTAGCATATTCTTGTTTGCAATTTTTAGTCTGTTTTCTTTTGTCCATCAACTTTACGATTTCTTCAGTCAACCATCTTTTCACTACAATTTGGTTTTTCTCTAGTAATATTTCTTTGTTTGTTGATAAATGTAGCCCCTTAACATTTCCCATTGCTCGTTTACACTATGTATTGTAGTTACTGCATTGTACCTATTTCTTTCACAGTAACTCTGAATTGTTCTTGAATTTATTTAATCTACATTTAGAACCTTTTTACTAAGTCCTATGTTCTTAACCACTTTGTTTTTCTCTTCAATCTTACTTTTATCTGCAAACATAGTGGTACGTGATCAATCTTACGGTCAACACTAGACTTTATCTTTACATTAATTAACGAATTTATAAATCTTTTATTTATAAGCATGTAAACAGTTTGGTTGTGTATTGTCTTATTAGGGCTTTTCCCTGTGTAAAGTTATCTTTTATGGTGTTTAAACCAGTTGTTTCCGATTATCATATCATTGATATTTGTCCATTCTATTAGTTTCTTTCCTCTTTCATTTCTTGTATCCTGTTCATAATTCCTCATTACATCCTCTATTTTCCATTTCCTACTTTTGCATTTGAATGTCCTAGTATATGTTTGCAGGTTTCCGTGGCGAAGGTATTATGAACGCGATTCGTAATACCGATTACCTGCGTACGAAACAAAGCTGCGCGCGATTTTCCAGTAGATTGCGCTGCGCTGGGTGTTAAAGATTTGGTATGGAAGCCGGCCGTTCAGAAAGCAATGACAAACAACTAAAAGTAAACTTGCCACGACAACAACAACATTAAATTTCTAGTGTTAACAGCGATGTCCTGTAAAAAAAGAATAAGCAACAACAACAAAAAGAAGTATTCTGTTTATTTCTTGTGATCTAATTTGAGAGATCGCCATTTCTACTTCATCGTAAAAGTGATGTATTTCTTCGTCACTACTGCTTGTTGGTGCGCATACGTGTATAATATTTGGTGCATCTATAATGATTGTGGGGTTTTTGAAAAAAAAAATGCCGTTTCAATTTTTATATTCACCTTCTGTGGACTCATGCAAACATTAAAGGTAAATACACAACTTGGATCGGCAATATTTTCAAAAACCCCACCCACAGTCATTTAAAAATAAAACACCCTATATTTATTTCTATTGGTTTGCCTTTGAGACTGGGCATAATAACTCTATCTAAAATGCACCAGTAATTATTAATTGACTTCGCTGCTTCTAAAAAAAAAAAAAATCAAACAGTTGTCCTAATCTGTTATTTCGTGTGTATCCCCTCCAAAAAAAAAAAAAAATAATATTGTGTGTTTGTCGGTTATGATTTTGCCTGATCCCATCCATCCAATCTCACCTATCCCTGGGATAGTCATGCTTGCTTGGTTCGTTAGCTTGAGCTCAAACGCGAAGTCCTGTATGTCGGATGAAGGCATCCTGTTGCCCAACATCAGTGTGATGTCATACAGGACCTGAGGTTTGCGTGAGTATCCGTTGTCCCATGCCTGACTTATTGGTGTGCAGACTGGTGGTTCCTCGCTGTACAGGCAGACACTCTCCGACTTTGGAGGAATCGGCGATCCTACTGACTTTAGCCAGGATCGTGAAGGGACCTGTTGCCCAGGACGCTCGACGAGGACGCGTAAATAGGTCTTGGCCAGTATATAACCCGGCCCTGGTGCCTTGGAAACACCTCTGCGTCCCAGGATAGTCATTTTCGTGCTTTACATTTCTCTTATAACAGTGTTCAACATTCCCAACTCATTCAGTGTCCTAACATGCCATTTTCCTATCCTACATTTATTAGTTTTACTTATTGTTTTGCCATCCGTAACTGAATGACGGGCTGGTGTCACCTGTGGCTCATTACTGTTCCTACAAGACACATTGCGAGTAGAAATAAACTAGAAAACTTGGTGACAACGGGCAGGATTGGTGGGGAAAAGAACAAGACGAATTCAGATAAGTTAATATTTGCATGTCTCCGTGGCCAAAGGCTTGCGAACGCGGTTCGTGAGCCGCTTACCAGGCGTTCGAATCGCAGCTGTGACCGATATGGTAGCAGACCGTGTAGCGTTGTGTTATAACGTGTTGGTATGGTAGCCGGTCGTTCAGAAAGCAATGGCAAATTGCTGAACGTAAATTTGCCAAGACATCAACAACAGCAGTGCTGATGTTGACAGCAATGTCCCGTAAACATGATATGCAAAAAAAAAAAAAAAATAAATAAACACAATACAATTACATGGCTTGACGACCTGGCATGGTTGAGACAAACACAAGGAGCTGATCCGCAACTCCGATGATCGTGTAAGGTGTGGACAATTGGCCGTCCACGCTTGTCGGAGTGTCACATGATAATGAAAGTATATTTGTTTCCATTAAAATGTAAGATATATAAAATCACACACACACGTGCACAAACCAAAAAAAATAGTTAGATTGTGTAGTTATTTGACGTGACTCAACTGCAATAATGTTGCATACATATTATCTACAGATTCAGTGGTCTTCGATAGACACAGTTATAAAGTTGTCAATTTTCAGTAAAGCTACGATAGTTTTTACTACTTGGCAATTCTTTCAACACAACTTCAGTAACTGCGTTCGCTTCCCTTTTACAGCTCTGGTTTTTAAAATCGACTGCAGCTATGAAGATTCGATCTAATTACGTCTCTACCCAGTGCTAGTTTGCTCAACCTCAACTTGTTCTACATTTTTATTCCGCATATCCTTTACAGAACATTGCATTCAACACCAGCATTTTTCAGCTGACTGTTGATGTCTTGGCAAGATTACACTCAGTAGTTTAACATTGCTTTCTGAGCGACCGGCTCACATACCCCGTAAGTAACCAACGCAGCGCGATCCGGTACCGAATCTCGTGTAGCAGTGTTAATCACGTAGTAATACGGGATTACAGAGAAAGTCGTTAAACTCTAGGCCAGGTGGACCGACTGTTCTGCATTACTACAGAAGTCTGTGAATGACTCCACCTCTTGAAAAAAGGGCTTGCCAAAGGTGTAAGGATTGGCATTTTCTTTATTTACGTATATCTCGTTTCTCTAAGAATTGTTAGACTTAATTATTGTGACTTATCGCATTATCGCAACGCATATTTTGAATACCCTGCATCTGATTTCGTGTGTGAGATAGGGTTACAATGTCGTCAGTAAAATCCAAATCATCATGTTGCCATGTCACCCATTAAATTATATTTCCGTTGATAGCTATTATATTTTCATAATAATAATATTTTTTTTTATTTATATAAAATACTTTCATAATTAATGTTCATAATAAAAGTATATGTTTTATATTTTCTTACTAAAAATAATATATTTTTATTTCTATAAAATATTTTCATAATATGAAATGATATTTCCGTTGATGGCTAATATATTTTCATAATAAAATATTTCAGTCAATAAGAATAACTAACGTGACAAATGACACCCATGCAACACTCTTGTTTTATTTTAAAGTGTCCGTGACATGTACACATATCCTGTATTCTTGGCGTAGTGGTTACGCGGCCTGTAAGTTTGAGTCCGGGAAGGTCGTTTGGCTCAAGAGTGAAATGTTCTTGGAGACCGCTGGGGGTCGTCGCTGGAGCTACGGAGTTCGTGCCTTGTGCGATGCTTTCGGCAGGACGCTCTGCGAAAAGAAACCGAACGATATGGGATAAGTTTAGTTGAGTTTAGTTTAGACATTTCGAATTTCGATATGGGATAAACCCCGGTGCAATGAAGTCGAACCTGTGCCGTTTTTAACACTATTTTTATCGGATATCCTTTACAGGACATTGCAATCAACACCAGCATCTTTCAGCTGATTGTTGATTTCTTGGCAAGGTTACGCTCAGTAGTTTTACATTGCTTTCTGAGCGACCGGCTCACAAATCCCGAAAGTAACCAACGCGGCGGGATCCACTACCGAATCTCACGCAGCTGTGTTAATCACGTAGATATACGGGATTAGGGAGAAAGTCGTTACATCCTAGGCCAGGGAGACCGGCTTTTAACCCTACATCTTGAAATATGTAAATGATTTTCTATAGTATCCTATACAGCCTCGTCAGATTTCTAACAGATTCATCAGCGACGTCGTCAACAACCTTTTGATGACCCATACATTCAATACAAAGGGAGCCCTGGTAACGTAATGGCGAGGCGCTCATCTGTCAGTTCGGTGCTCATGGGTTCAATCAGCAACGGGCGGTCAAGAATTGTTGAAACTAAACTGGGTATGCGGGACCGACCCAGCCTTGAATGCGTATCAAGTAGTGCCTTATAAAGTAAGGGTGGCGGAGTGATACTGACCACACCACCCACCAAGTGCCCAATTGTCTATACAAATATGAGTCTACCACTCTATGTCTAATGCGCCGGAGAGCTACTCCCAAGTGACCCGGAGAGTTACCGGCCAAGAACAGAAATATTGTAACATTGTTTTATTTATTTGTTTTGTTTTTGTTTTGCCCTCGCTCACTTTGAATTCGAGCATAGTCCTTACGCACTACTTCTAGTAGTACTGGACTGATTTTTGCGTGTGGTTTAGCTGTCCCGATTAACAGTGTCCCTCACCATCAGATTAACCCACTCCGACTTCAGAGGTACTTGTAATTTACGTCACCAGGTCAAGGCCGATAGATCAACATTTTAATCCATCTATCCTGTGTAGGAGTTGAACCCCATACCTCGGCTTCAGCAGACTGGGTGTTTAAGAACACGCGTGCTTATGCATTCGGTCATGCAGATCAACAATATTTGCTTTTGATATTTATGAGGGGTTCCAGATTAGACAGGAAACAACAACAGCAGCGCTCTAGCTTGAGAACGCAAACAGTCAGATATGATCTCACATTCTTATAGAGAATAGTGTTAGTCCCTGGGAGGTTAACTGGATTTTCCAAGAGATATAATGTTGGTGTGAATAAGTTTTATCACGTATTCAGATCTTGTAACGTGTCAGATAAAATAAAGTTAGTTGCATGTTATTTATATGACGTGGCAATTAAGCCCAACATTGTTTGAATGTCAGTTATTTTCTAGACAATTTTACGTTTAGTAATTTGCCATTGCCGGTCTCTGTGGCTAAGGGCTTGCGAACGCGGTTTGTGAGCCCGTATACTCGGGTTCGAAACACAGCGGTGCTGGTTTTTTCGAAAAAGGTATAGGCGCCGGTCGTTCAGAAAGCAATGGCAAACTACTGAACGTAACACTTACCTAGTACATCAACAGCAGCTGAAAATGCTGGTGTTGACTGCAACGTCCCGAAAGGGATGCGCAACCAAAAAAGAAAATTTGCCATTGTTGTCTGACCCAGCAATGCTCATACTATTGTTAAACAACAACGCAAGGCAGTCTGCTCCTGATTTCAAACTCGGGATGCCAGATTGTGAAATAAGTTCGCTACCCCTTAGCCAGAATGTCAGTATTTTCTATTAATTATTATGTAGTCCCGATTTTCTTCATTAGTACTTTAATGATGTTAGACTTACATCCGTCCTTTATCATTAGGAAGAATGTTTTTTTTAACATGTTTATATTTAGTAATATCAAAACAATGTTAAGAAACGAACATTAATAAATCGCCTGACAGTTTTCTCTGCATCTTGTCAGGTACACACTGCAAATATACAGACAGTACTTTAAATTACCGTGGTAGACAATTGAAATTACTGTGCGAATATGTGTATATTTCATTTTGAAGAATTCATCTAGTTACTTCACTTTATGTTGTGTGATTTCTACAGCTAAATACGCTAGGCAAAAATTGAGCAATCTTTTGTTCGTGTCTTCGTTATTCAAATTCAGTTATATTGTTGCTGATGTTTTGCTATACGCTGTTCTAACTGTTTAACCTCTACATTTGCATAACCAGTATCCTCACTTCTTGTTAACAGTCTCAATTGTGTGTTAATTATGGAGTCACGGTATTTAACATTTGCGGTATTTTGTATTTGTTTCAAATGTGTTATAGTAAATATTTGTTGACAAATGTGTGTTCCTTTTCCTTTTTTCTCCTGCAGACATTATTTTGGGTGTCATAAGTTTTGAAGAACAAAAATTATGTAGACATACACTATGTCTGTTGACAGACATGATTCACTATTATAATCCATTGACACTATCTGAGAGGTGAACTGTAACCATCTACACGTCTGAGTTCTGTAAATTACAATTCTGAATTACAATTCTCATTACATTTTCTGCTGAAAAGTTGATCAACTATGGAGAAAGAATGAAAACCTATGTTAATCCCATTTCTACCTTAAACCATTTTGATGTTTCCTCAGCTAATAGTCCGCTGCTTGTTATTCTGCAGGCAATGTTTCAATTATGAGGATAAAATGGGTTACAACCCCATATCGTTCATGATGTTCACGAATTTCGGATGCTCGACTCAGGCAGTGCCTTTCTGTAGTCTATGAAAGGAGTATGGCTATTTACATTGATCTCTCTTAAATTTAATTGTGAAAGAGAGCTCGGGTGGTAGGAGAAATTAATTGTTCAACGATTAGCAAGAAATGATTATGCGATACAAGACGAAAAAGAGTTGGCAAAAGCTTCTAAACACACCTGAATTAGCGCTGTTCTCAGACATTACAGTATGTCACCGGCAGTGAAGAAGTGGTCTTAATGCAATATAAAGAGAATGCACTATAATAGTTGAAAGCGTTTAGTTGTAGAAATGGGGGGGGGGGGGGGGGGTTATGAGAAACACAAATATATAAACACGAGAGGGATGTAGATTACTATCTAATGTTATGTCATGTCAAACGACGACTCAGCACATTAAGCATTCACGTACGTGCTCACCTTTATGATGCACCAACCATCGCAAAGTACGTCTGCTCACTGTTCTCATGAGGAGTCTCTTATGATATCTCCTACATTAATCATTAAGACGGATTTGGCTTGCTTGGTCAGGTTTCACTCTCAAGGAGGGAGCCGAACTAACGTCAGGATCTGTTTGTTATTCGTCATCCGAGCCCATACTGCATTGATTATATCCGCAGGCTTACCATGGTAATGTTATTCTTTATCTTGTGGTGGGATACCGCATAAATAAATAAATACATATAGACTTTTATTAAATAAATTTGCATTTTGGTGCGTCACCAGCAAAAACTATTATAAAAGTGTGACGTGACCGGAAAATGTTGCAGAGCACTGGTCTACGTAGAAAAAATACGTAATACGCACTGCTAAGCAGTATTGCCAGCTGGGCAAATTATTGAGTGCAGCTGCATTGTTGTTGAGTAAGTTGAGAAAACTGGTGTTACCAGCTTCCGTTATAAACTCTGTACACATCAGATTTGCATTTAAGATGAAAATTGTGGAAATGGTTCAGGGATTACCTGCATTAACTTATTTATTTGAAACAGTCGACCAAGAGAAAATTGATGATGTGCTGGATGAGCAGAGTGACTCATAAACATAATGAGAGTGTCAGAATGACACTGAATTGTCATATTTAGATTAAACTTTTAAAAATAAAATACGCTTGAATATTACAATTAATAAATTCTGTCGTTTTTCATCTGTCTGTGTACATGTAGTTTTATTTAGTAGACACTAAACCTAAACATTAATGAATTTCGTAATTTTATTTGAACTGTATTCCATATTACTAGTATAATGGGAATCTCATGGAATGGGATGGGATGGGACACATAAATTACCATGGGATGGTATGGGATGCGACAGGAAAATATGTCCCATCGACAACATTGTATATCAGACCTACTCATGCTTCTTCCAATTTGCATTAGATAATTATTTCCCGCCGGCCTGCGCTATTATTGCCTTTTAGTCCCGTATTTCCAGGTGCATATATCCACGTGAGTAATGTGAATTAATATATAATCTATACATGTTTATGACGTGAGTGGCACCCTGCTCACCTGCCCACGCAAGTGCCTGGGAGGCAATGGTGATCTCCGTTGCCAGACTTGATATGGCTGTCGTAGCTAGGCCCTTACCTTTTGTCTTGTTTTCCACATTCTTTTTCCTCTGTACGTTCACGCTAACATTGAACCGCAGCCTATGAACCCTCTTTGTGGATGATATTGTCTTCTGCACGTGAAGGCATTTCTGCAAGTCCCCCTAACCGTAATGTCTACCGATGCAGGCAACTGACCTCTGCAGGATCTCATTAATGTTATAACACATGAGAATGTTTGTGTCTGTCTACGGATATCAGTCCATTTTTTCAACAAGCTGAGATTGTCCAAGTCACAGACCTGCTTGTTTATTTCTTCAACCTTTGGAATTCAGGAGCGACCTCTTTTGAGGCGCATTCACTTTATGTCGTTGAAAGCGCTGTGCGGAAGATATGTTTTATTTATCCGCTCACACTCTAACATCGATGTAAACTGCATTTTTGTGCCTTAAGACACAAGACTGTATCACATGGCCTGGCACGAGGTGTCTTTTATTCAACCGTATGTGCATCTCAGCACTTCATTTCGCATCTTCAATAATCTTTCTAGCTGTTTACATGATGGGCTCAGACCGTAGTCTATAACGCCATGACAAAGAAAAGAAAGAGTAAGCGTTGCTCAGTGTCGAATGATGCGATCATCTCCAGTGCCTATGCTTACGACATTGTCTACATCAGGGGTGGGCAAACTTTTCGTGCCGAGGGCCGCATTGGCAAATGTAAAGCTATTGGCGGGCCGCATATATATATATATATATATATATATATATATATATATATATATATATATATATATATATATATATATATATATATATATATATATATCCATTTTGTTTACAGCAACCTATCACAATATGTAATTATTAATTATTTATAGGATATTAAGCAGTATAAATAACTAATTATTACAATTTTATTTTACTTATACACTTATACATTATATTTGACAATATGGACAAAAACATTTACTAATTTGTTAACACGATTTTGCAACTTGTTATTATAACAAATATTATTTATTATCTATCAATGGCTTTAATTTAGACACAAACCGACTACATTGTCACAATAATTGTTGATTTCTAATGTGATGTATTTAACTGCTTGCAATTTTTGACAATATTCTTGAAATCTGGAGCAAGTTTACTTGTTGAAATTCGCATGCCAGCATGCAAGCTGCAGTCCGACAATAAATACCTATTCTTAGATTTGTTGATCTTCAAGCAAGAGAATGCTTGTTCGCAAATGTATGTTGATCCAAACAATGATAAAAGTTTAGCTGCAAAGTTTTTTAAGTTGGGAAATGATTCTTGTGATAAAAATCCATAGAAATCCAGCAAACCATCTGACTTGAATTTCTCTTTCAGGTCATGATCTGCTTGTAATTCAAGCAGCTCCAACTGTATGTCATCTGTGGCTGTATCAGCTTCTGTACTAAAAGGTGAACTGAGAATATTGAACTATGGCTCTAATTTCTTGAAATCTTGGAATCTCCATCCAAATTCTTCAATCAATGCATCTAATTGGGCTTTGTATTTTTCAGTCATTTCACCAGAAATGGTTTCTTGTTTCAGCAAAGGGAGGTGACAAAATCTTTTTTTTCACTTGCTTGTCTGGAGAACAGTGAGAGTTTTGCCTGAAATGATTTTCATATACATACAATTCTTGTGCAAACACACCATTGCCCTGAAGTTTGACATTCAGTTCATTTAACCTTTCCATAATTTCAATGGCAAACATAAAATCTAACAGCCACTCTTTATTGACAATGTTAGTATTAAAGTCTAGGAACATCACTATTTTTTTCTCTGAGTTCCCACACTCGTCTCAACGCCTTGCCGAGACTCAGCCAATGAAAATTAGTGTGGTTAAGGACATCGGAATGTTCAATTTCCAAATCGTAAAGTAATGACTTTAACTGTCTGTGATCAAGTCCTCTTGATCTGATGAGGTTGATGACACTGACAACTGGGTCAATAACATGCTTGATATTCAAAACAGTTTTACACAGATTTTCTTGATGAATCACACAGTAAAGTGGTAATAATGTGTGGTCTGGATATTCTGCTTTAATCTTATCACTTATCAACTTTACCAGACCTACATTTTTTTTTCCAGTCAAAGCACGAGCTCCGTCAGTTGTAACACTTGCCATCTTGTTCCAAACCAACCCAGTTCTTTCAATACAGTTAGTAACAGCATTGAATATATCATGGCCTGTGAATGTGTCTTTGAGTGACTCAACACTCAGTAATTCTTCAGTGAGTTTGAAAGAAGTGTTTATTCCACGTATAAATATCAATAATTGGGGCAGTATCATGTACATCGGTACTCTCATCCAATGCACGAGAGTACCATAAAAATTGTTTACTTGCATCTTGAAGTTTATGCATCAAATTGTCACTTATCTCGTCAACACGTCTGACCACAGTTCTCCTTGATAAAGTAATGTCAAATCTGTTTTTTTGTTTGTTTGTTTTGTTTTGTTTCTTTTTGTTCTGGACACATAGTGTTTTTTGCATCTAGCAAACATGCCTTGATGAACTCGCCATCAGAAAATGACCTGTTCTGTTTTACAATTCTGTGTGACAGCACAAGACTAGATTCAGTTGCAGCATCTTGAACTGAAGACTGTTTAGTGAAAACAGTTTGCTATTTCTCCAAATTTTATTTTTCACCAACTCAAGGCATTTCCTTTCCTTCTCTTCGGTCGTTAAATTACATCCGAAATCGGAATGTTTTGTTTGATAACGTCTTTTTAAATTGTACTCCTTGAAGAGAGCCACTGACTTACGATACAACAAGCAAACTGATTTGCTACCAACTTTTATAAAACAGTACTTAGTTGTCCATTCATCATTAAAAACACGGCATTCATCTTCAATCTTACGTTTGTTATTGACACTCATCATAACGGTACATGAAATTCTGTAAAATGCAACAAAATAACTTAAAAGCGAATTAAATTTTTTTATTTCTAAATGCCCTGGCGGGCCGCATAAAATCAATTGGCGGGCCGCATAAAATCACTTGGCGGGCCGCATGCCCACCCCTGGTCTACATGATTCTTGTATACCAGGCTTACGTCAAATGTGTTGCAGATATTTTTTACCGTGTTCGTATCATTAATGTCTATTCCACCCAAGCTAATGATTGGTTTTCACTAACTGTGAATTTTTAAAAAAAATGTCTAGGAAGCCTTTGGCGGTTTTATAAATGCCCTTGGTTCATGTCACTACTCACAGAGACAGTCTAGTTGATGCTGCACCGATGCTGTCATTTCATACCTGTTCTTTCTTCGCCAGTAGACAATCATATCTTATGCCTTACATATTCTTTTACCGATACCAATTGTGTGTGAAATGGCAACCTCCTGATGTATACACACTGACAAGAACCGGTGACAGTGTGAAACCTGGGGTAGCCCACGAAGACAACGATGACGTGTCGAAGTCCTTGCACTGCATCACAACAACACTGTATATGTGTGTGTGTGTTTTTTTTTTCTATTTTGAAAGAGCTATTTTATTTTAATCTGTTCTGTTGACGTCACCGTGTCCGTTTGCTTCGTAATATCACATTCTTTACACTCTTGGCAACCTTGATAACAATATTGACATGTTACAAGACAGTGGCATGGACTCTGCTCCAACAAATTAGCGTATCACTGAAAATCTAGGAAATCCAGTGAAGCCATTACACGGACTGAGAAACAACACTAACCACATCGAACGAACAGTTTGTTGTTGTTGTTGTTGTTGTTGTTGTTGGTGGTGGTGTTGGTGTTTTAAATTACTGGATTAGACAATTTAAATCAATGTGTGATTATATGTGTTGTATATTCCAGCTTCAATTTTGATGTTTTACTTTATGTTGTGTGATTTCTGCAGCATGTACCTGACGAGAGGCAGCGAAATATGGCAGGCAATAAATCGTGACATATATTGTTTGTGTTTTCATTGTTCAAATTCACTATGGAAAAACATTGTTTTGAATTAATTTAGAGTTAATTAAATATTCCAATGACCTGACAGTCGCCTGTTTGCACTTTTTGTTTATTTCATAGGGTCATTCCTGGAAATGAGAAAAGTTGAAAAAAAAAAAAAAGCATCTTGTTACCCCGCAACTTAATGTTAAAATTCCTGAAGATGCTGAGAACTGACATTTTCAGCAATAACAGGCTATGCTATGTTTTGACAAGAAATGTTTATCAAACAGTGACTCCATTGGGACATAAACTCCATCACAAAAGCAATATGCAGATGTAACATCTGGCTGTTGACGCTTCATGTGATTATATGACAGAGGGGAAAACATAACCCCCGAAGAGAAGTTTTCTGCTTTACCAAATTCGTTTCCTCATGCATTTTACAGATTACAGAAGATCAGCCCACCCATTTGGATATTAATGCCATCCTATGTGGACTTCTTGTTGATAGATGGGCACACCTATGAAACAACTACGCGATTTTCTTTGACACTGATTCTATCTATCAAGTGTGAATCATGTATGGGAGTTCACAAATAGATGTATTCATTTTCAGCAGGGATTATGATTTCCAAAGCATTCAAACATACACATACATGTACACATATACTCACACACACACGTACAACTATATTTTCCGCCGGACCAAACAATGGCGTTACACATACACGTCAAAGGTTTGTCATGTAGTCATTTGTAACTCATCATGCAGCAGTGGCCTTACTTTGTGCGTGTGAGGAAGACTACGAGGACTCATTCTGGATCGTGACAGTCTGTTATAATGCATCCTGGCTCAGAATATCAGAGCGTACTTAGTGACATAAAGGACCAGCTTCTGGAGTAATGGAAATATGCGTCTTTCTTTGCAGTAAATAGTAGCCGTAACCTTTACTGCTTTCAGGACTTAACTTTAATAATAGTGTTTATATGTGACAGCCATGCAGGCGCCAGTCTACCTACATCGGCAGTATAGAGAGGCAGTTAAACAAAAGGGTGGTTGAACACATACGCAATTGGATTGACATGATACTACATGGGAGCCTGGCCAGTCCGACACACCACAAACCTCCTGCGTCATCGATTGCACGGCATGTTCTGTAAACCGTTCACGACAATGCGTTTCGCGTGTTGTTTAACACACAAAATTTGGTAAAGTTCGCAGAAGCCATCATGATTAATCTACATAGACCATTTTTGTGCAAACAGAAAGACATGATAGTCAGTTTAAAATTATCGTGGTAGATAATTGAAATTAATGTGTGTACATGTGTATATTTCAGCGTGAAAGATCTTGTTACTTTACTTTTTGGTGTGTGATTTCTGCAGCATGTACCCGACGAGATGCAGCAAAATATGGCAGGCAATAAATTGTGCAATCTATTGTTTGTGTCTTCCTTATATAATAACAATCACTAGAAAACACCTTAGTCATGTAACAATCGATCCAAAATACAGTAAGAACACAAGACAGTATATCAGCTCGGTTCACAGTCAATACAGGAGTGAGATAGGGATGTGTGCCCCCTTCACCCTATCCTTTGCTATGTAATAGCTACATATACAGAATATAAAAAAGCAAGCCTTGATAGAATCGATTTAGAAAATGTTGAACTCTTTACTTTAGACGAAACAACAGATCCACCATCAATAAATATGCTTTTTTATTGCCTGACAATCAGTGCCTGTTTTTACAGCGAAGATGGCAAACTGCACAATCATTATAATACAATTATTTCAACATGTAGCAGATACAATATGAATATAAATGCAACGAAAACGGAAGTATGCAAGTTAGCCGATCTCCTGGTCCAGTAAATATAATGATAAATAGTACACATCTGAAAGGGAAAAAAAAGTTAAAGAATTTAAATATCTAGGAAGTATGATCACAGGAGATGGCAGAATAAACACAAAAATCAAAATCAGATTTCAACAAGCAAGTATGCTTATATATCAAATATCACCTATACTGTCACACCCAAATATATCTATGTCCTCAAAATGACAGATAGTAAATAACACATTCACCCCAACTCTATGCTTTTTTCCGCATATCCTTTACTAACACCATCATTTTACCGCTGTCGTTGATTTCTTGGCAAGATTATGCCCAATAGTTTGCCATTGCTTTATGAGCGGCCGGCTCACTTATCCCGCAAATTACCAACGTGAGGAGAACCGCTTCCAATTGTCGCGCGCTGCGTTACCCTACGTGGATAAACCGGATTACGGAGAAAGTCGTTTAAATCCCTAGGCCAGGGAGACCGGCAACCCTATGCTACTAGAGTCAAATTTGAACATTATCAAAATGACACGTTGCATAATCAAAAACTTGCGAGATGAGATGCTTGAGAAGAACTGCCAACTTAACTATCCGTAACCGAGTCAGAAACGATGTTATCCGTCAGACAGAGAGATCAAACCCGTACGCCATATATACTGAAAAGCAGAAGATCACATGATTCGGCCATCTCGTTTGTAGACTACTATACTGGCACCTTGCCGCTTTAACATACGATTAAAAGAGAGGCATACCAGACTCAAAGAGTGTTAAAGTGCTACATAGAACCTGTACATTTGTATGAATGTGAAGCGAGGACAATGAGCAGACAAGCTGAAAATCATCTGATGGATGTTGAAATGTGGTTTCTGAGGAAAATGCAGAGAAATCCATGGACAGACAGAAACACAAATGAACAAGGCCTTCAAGAAACATGAAGATTGTAAACTGATTAGAGACATTAGACGTAGACAGTCAACATTTTTGGGCATTTTATGAGAAGAAATGAATTGGAAACCTTGGTGACAAATGGCAAGATCGAAGGGAAGAGACCAAGGGGAAGACCGAGAAGTAAATACCTGGATGGCTTGACCACGCTGCATGGTCGAAACATAAACACGGAGCTGATCCGTGTCTCTGGTGATCGAGTGAGATGGCAGAACATGACCGCCCACGCTTACCGGCATGGCACATGTTGGATGGATGGATACCAATCTCTCTTTAGCACAAAGCTTGAGCTGAATTATAGTGACCACGTTTTGCAAATTCAGCATGGTCCCTCTCTCGGTCTCTGTAGTTTACTCCAGAGGAAATTTAACACCGATATATCTGGAAAGAGACAAGCTGCAGAAGCTAGCTGCCAGATCAACAAAGCAATGATCTAACTGTCCGCCTGTTAGAGCTCGATCCTAGACCAGTTGCCGAACAAAGCCTGGTCTGTCCTGCCACGACATTTAGTCTTTATGTTGCATTTCCTAGCGCAACGAAAAAAAGACGTGTTCTCTCCCAATTGTGCTGCTCCACTCGATGTCGGGGTGTCATGTTTTGTGAGCGCCGCTAAACATTCGGCGTTAAAAGAAAGCAGGTAGCACGGTCAACTGTCATACGGTAGGTCGGTCATATCTAAGATCTGACAAATCCTGGTTAGAATGCAGCATCATCAACTACGAGCAGTGAAAAGACAAGTGAAAGAAGATCTGATACCAGAACAAGAGTATCCCAGAGAAGAAATTGGATTGATGACACCACAGACAATGTATAATCACATTGAATGACACAATGAAGTTCCACCTATCGGGGGTTGGAACGTCAACTAATCCTCCCCATGACGCTTGACGACAAAAATAGAAGATGATAATCATGATGATGATCTGATTCATCACGTCAGTTGTCAATGCGATCGAGCTCACAGCATAATTTTCATGACATTATACAAGAACGTCATCAGCACATGACAAGTTCCCTGGATCTGACCACCCGTAGCAGTTAAAGTGTACACGCTGAACAGCACTAGAGACAGCTATGACCACTAACGATGCCCCGAGTTTATTGGTATTGCTTCACAAATAAATATACCACACATTACTTCAGCTCTTTTTGAGAAATGACGGAACAAATTATATACAAGACTTAGCTTTACACTATATCGCATTGTGTGGACGGCATCAGACACGACCTAGGGGAAAAAGAAGAAACCGATTGATACACCACGATGCATTCTCAGGATTATCATTCCCAGGATCATGTCAGCCATGTTTTGCATAGTCATTATTCGTTGAGCTGCAAATTAGGTTGGCCTTTAGAAGTGATATCAGTTCATCATCATCATCAAGTGCCGTGCCGGCTGGCGTAGGCGTTAATGGCTCTCCATAGATCTCGGTCTTTGGTTTTCTGGATCAACTCTGCTGCTGATATTCCTCCATGCCACCGTCTCAATCCATCCAGCATCACTTCTCTTGGTCTACCTCTGCCTCTCTTCCCCTCGATCTTTCCAGTTGTTACGATGTTCTCCAATGCCTCTCTTCTCATCACATGACCGAGGAAAGCTGTTTGTCTCTGTCTTATTGTTGTATATAATGTTCTAGTTTCATTAGCCTGTTTCAGGCAGTCGTCGTTAGTTACTCTGGCAGTCCAAGGAATTCGCAACATAAAAGCAGACCTCCTCTTCTGCAGTCTCGTGTTTGATGCTCCTAGAGGTACAAAGAGACCGATGCAGTTGTAAAAATATTATCCACTGTATTTAGTTACCCCGCATATGTCCTTAAACTTAATGCCACTAGTTATGGTGCATGATTAGTTACGTTGATGCTGCTGGAGAGTCCTGGTAACTCAGTCGATAGCACGCTTGCTTGCCGGCCCTGTGATTATATGCTCGAACTCCCATCGAGACGGGTTTATTTGCTGTCCATTTCTTCCAGTTAGACACAGCATAAGATGGGTTTTATAACATTTGCATGGAACTAAAGACGCGCTGTGCTATGCTGAGCAAATCGCCCAGCGAGTGCCGATTGGTCTAAAATATTGAGCTAACACTATATACCCAATAATAGTCATATCGTTAAAAAAGGCTTTTTTTTTACTTTTAGCTGCTTACTGTGTGAGGATACGTATATTTCTAAAGTTCTCTAGAAATTGTATAGTATGAGCATGGGTGCAAACATTGAGTGCAGGGCATATGGATAAGAGTAGATGATTGACAGAGAAAGAGATGATTATGGTAATGATGAAGGCAGTGTTAAGGACATATAGTATCTAGCTGAACACTATGTAATCGACAAAGTTAGAATCAAAATGCACTTCTAGAGTTCAAGTTTTTAACCATTGGTTGCAGCATTTGCATTACTAGCGATGCCATATGAGCGATGCCATAGGGTTTGAATTATCGTCTGGCATGTAATAATTTGCAGGCTATGTAATACGTATATTCCATTGATGTAGTGGCCTGTGGTTGTAACACCTAATTATACATATTAATTATGGGTTATTCGCCTATAGTTAACGATCATGTAATGTTATGTAGTTTCAACGTCTGTAGTAGACATATACATCTATGTAACTATACAATAGGGCAGGACAAGCGTGTGTTTTTGGTGGAAATACATTAGAATTGACTTGTGTTAAATATAACGATGAACTGAAATAGCTTATTGGGTATCTAAGGCACAGCTAGGTATTAATTAATGCATACATACAAGGGTAAAGGTAGTTGCATAGTAGATGATGCCGTGGGGATGTGAAGTATTAGACGATCTCAAATTATAGTTATTTCGAAACTACTCTGTTAAATACAGTTTCGCTCATGTTTCTTTTCAGCCTCCTAGAAAATGTATATAACTCACTACAAATATAGCAGACATTTGAAACGATAATTTTAGTCTACACATTCATGTGTCCTTGTTTTCATTTTCTCATGTAGACTGTGTGATCATTTAATCGAATTTCCATTGCGTCGGGAGGTGTGTTGTGGTTCAACGACCTGAAGCCCCAGGCCGACCCTGCCTATATGTTTGCCAGGAAATGTTACCAGAAGTCAAGATGGTTGGCATGATATTGACCATTTCAACCAGCGTGGTGACGGTTTTAAATATATAGTGTCAACAACATACAGCAAACTGCTTTATGGCGTGAAACGTGTCTCTTTACTTTGTCACTGTACAATACACGATAGTAAAGGAAAACTTGTAAATAATTCTATCAATCGTAATAATTACATAACTATATAAACATTATTATTTTAAAACTGTTTATTATTTTCCCACCTGTATCGATATTAGTTAACATATAAATAAAGCATGCATTGATAGTATAGAATATAATATTCATCCATTCACTCATTCATTCATTCACTAGCATGAAACTAGCTTACATAACAAACTTCCGAAAAACTTCTCGGTCATAAGCAAGATGTCCCGCGTCCGATACACCCAGCTGGAAACCATCTGCCACATCCTTCACCCTTCATCACTTTGGTCTTCCTCTTCCTCTCTTCCCGAGCATATACCCTTTCATGATTGTTCTCACAAAACTTTCATGACATTTGAAGTGACCAAAAGAGTTCGATTGTCTTTGTTTTATCATCTTTAGTAGCCAACATTCTTCAATAATCAACGCTTCTGAAATGGATGTATTTGTTCTTTTCTGAATCCAAAATATTCTTAGAACCTGTTTATAATATTTATATTCAACGGCATTTATGCGCTCTTCAGCTTGTTTAGTAAGTGGCCAGGTTTCACAGGCGTATGTTGCAATGGGAAAGATGCATGATCTTAAAATCTAATGTTTTTAGTTCTATCTGTTCTAACCTCTGCACAATTTATTCAGTTGTTTTAGTTTTTGAAGATCTATAGATATTCGTCTTTTATTTTCTTTTATTGTGTCACCATTGTTAGTAATCAATGACCCTAGACATTCGACATTTTCCACCACCTCCAATTTTCCCTCATTAACATATATTTCTTTCACCATGTAAGTTTTTTTTTAATGCATTATCTTTGTTTTTGCTATGTTAAGATATGACGTGATTTTCACTATTCTTTTGAGTTGAGGTTATTATTTGTAATATTACTTTCTGTTTTACACACGAAACAAGATCCTTTGCTACGTTGATTGCCGTTCGTTCTTTCGTTGTCTCGCGTATTTACAAGTTGCGTGTCCACACTAATTTTACAACTCACACATATTTTACGAAAAATGGAAGTGTGAGCCTCAAACCATGACAGTCCGGGCAGATACTTATTTATTATTATTTAAATATATTCGTGTATTCAATTTATTTTTGTCATTTACAAACAGAAACGCTAAAACCCAATACAAGTATCTCCACATACATACTATGAATAGCTGTATCCTCTGAAATAATAGTATTAATGAAATAATGTCTATGAAGACTTCTACAATACTCAGCAGCGACAATACTACCGAGGCTGTAACATCAGACAATATAAAACAGCCTATAACACAGGAGACACATTCAATGGCACTGTTAGTATTTCAGTGGGTCATGTTCCCTGTTGTGTGTCAAGGAATCGATGTATTTGGCGTCGTGGCCAATATCATCAACATCACCTGTTTTGTTAAGCAAGGCTTCAAGGATCCAGTCAACGTCAGTCTTGTTGGTAATGTACACATTGCATACTGTGCAGTCATATATTATCTACAAAAGCTACAGGTACAAAAAGTCCCAAGGCAAATGCTTCTATTGAATTGACAAACGTTAGTCTTTTTTTTTTTTTGCTTTCAGAATTCTAGGCAACAGCAAAATGAAGAGAATTCTGGATATTATTAGATATAACCATGACGATTCCAACATTCGTTCGTGAATAGTGCGCATTGAATGAGGCTGTGTTGATCTCAGAGCAGTCCAGGTGGAAACATATAGCCCTGACGCTGGAGGGAATTCAATTCTGACCACGCTCTAGGCAGACAAAAGCACTAACCATTATGTTACAGACGCAGTTTTTTTTTTTTTGTTTTTTTTTTTGGGGGGGGGGGGGGGCGTTGTGTGTGATTTCTTGGCAAGGTTAAGTGCAGTAGTTTGCCAGTGCATTCTGAACCACTGGCATTCATACCATTTAGTGAACAACACCTAGCGCAAGGTGGTCTGCTGCCACATCGCCCACAGCTGTATTTCAAATGTGGTATTCGGGATTACGAATTGCGTCTGTAACCCCCTGGCAACAGATTACCGATATCGACACATATGTTATCATCATCAGGATAATTCCTACAAAGTAGCGTAATGCCTTCATGAAGGTTGGCTGCAATGGCTCTCGGAAACTCTCTCTCTCTTTCTCTCTCTCTCCCTATCTCTCTCTCTCTCTCTCTCTCTCTCTCTCTCTCTCTCTCTCTCTCTCTGACAGTCAATCAGCCAGTTGCCGTCTCCACAATGAAGGTTGGCTGCAATAGAACTCACGAACTGTCTGTCGCTCGCCTTGACTGTACATTATATCAGATTAATGTTTGTCCATCTCTTGATGTTATGTTATAAATTATGTAGTTTTCTACCTCTTGCTCGCTTGCCCTCAACCTTGTCCTCCAGTACGGTTTTTATGAGTGTTATGTCTTTTAACGTGGCCGAAATATTTCACTTGTCTATGTTTTCTTTCATCAACTCTCTCTTCATTCCCAGTTTTTCTAGAACCTCTGTATAAGATGATTTGTTTTTGTTTCAATGAAGTGTGACATATTATTCTGTATATCCGCATCTTCTGGGCCTCTATTATACTTTCTAATGCATTGTTCAAGTTGCAGTCTTCCTCTCCGTATAACAGTGTTGAAAATGCATACCATTTGACAATTCTCATTGTTAGTGCGGTGTTAATCTCTCTAGATGTTAATAATGATTTCATAATGTTGAAAGCATTTTTGGCCCTTCCTATTCTCATTTTGATTGCTGTTTCACTTCTGCCATCATCTGCTATTAAATAACCAAGATAGGAGAAGCTTGTTACATGTCCTAGTATCTCCCCGTTTACTGTGATGTTCATTGATGACCTTTCCATTCCACTGCTAATTTTCATAGTTTTCGTTCTTTGAATGTTAATATCTAAGCTACATTCTGCACCATGACTGTTAACTTGTTCCACTAGTTTAGTAACTCCTCCTCGCTTTCTGCTAGTGACACTATCGTCAGCATACTTGAGATTGTTTATCATTCTTCCATTGATGCTAAGTCCAGACAGTTTGACTTGTTTGAAAATGCTTTCTGTTTATATGTTAAGATTCTCGGGGACAACGCGCATCTCTGCAGTACCCTTCTTTTTATCTCTACGGACGACGAATAATTATTTCCGTATCTAATTGACGCCACTTGTTCCCAGTACAAGTAACTACCTCCATTGGTGCTAAGTCCAGACCGTTTGACTTCTTTAAACATTCTTTCTCTGTATAATTTAAGAGGCTTCGGGATAACGCGCATCACTGTCGTACTCCTCTTGTATCTCAATGGGTGATGAATAATTGTCTCCGTATCTAATTGACGCGACTTGTTCCAAGTACAAGTTACTAATAAGTCTAATGTCATTTTCGTCTACTCATATATCTCGCAGGCATATAATTAATCGTTCATGTTGTACTCTGTGAAAAGCTTCCTTGTAGTTTATAAAACATACATACATATATTTTTTTCTGAATTTCTATATATTTAACGTCCTCAAACAGATTATTGCTGCTCTCGTGCCGCTGTTTTTCCGGAAACCGAACTGTTCTTCAGCTACTTCCCCATGTATTTTATTTTGAATTCTTTCTTGCATGACCTTGATGAGAATCTTAATCGTGTGGCTCATTAAGCTAATAGTTCTGTATTCCTCACAATCAACAGCTTTTGGCTTCTTGGGTAGTATGATGATAATGGCTGTTTTCAAATCCTGGGGACGTACCCAGAATTATATATATATATATATATATATATATATATATATATATATATATATATATATATATATATATAGAGAGAGAGAGAGAGAGAGAGACAGAGAGAGAGAGAGAGAGAGAACTGGGAGCGGTTCGTCCCCCGCTGGTGTCTTGCGGGATAACTGAGCCGGCCGCTCAGGAAGCAATGGCAAGCTACTGAGCGTAATCTTGCCAAGAAATCAACAGACAGCTGAAAGATGCTGCTGTTGACAGCGATGTCCTGTAAAGGATATGCGAATTTAATATATATATATATATATATATATATATATATATATATATATATATATATATATATATATATATATATATATATATATATGCATATTCTTTATAGGACATTGCAGTCAACATCAGAATGTTTCAGCTGTTGTTGATGTCTTGGCAAGATTACGCTCAGTATTTTGCCATTGCTTTCTGGGCGACCAAGGGAGACCCTGCGCAGAACCATCATCAGAGAAGGCTCACTCAACTGCCAAATAAACATCCAAGATCTACAACAGGTAACAGCGAACGGCCAGACATGGAGAGCCGTGACCCCCATACACCGCTTTGGGCTCAATAGGAAAGACTAACTAACAGGCATTCACCAACTGAAGGATGCAACTTATGTGCAAAATTGTGCGAATAAACTTATGGCAGGATCACCAATGTAGACATGTTGTACTAGTGTATGGTCTTTTGTTAAAATAAATACATCTGTATATAAATCGTATCTCGTTGCAAACCAAATAGAAAACAAATACGCTCATATAAAAGTGTAAAAGGGAGGGGGGGGGATCCTTTATTTTCTGGCCTACAATAAGAAAGTCACAAATGACTGTAGAAAACTAACTAAATATGATAACAGCTTGAAACCAGTTTATTTTTATACATACATTGTCTCTTACATTGCTGAAATTGCGGCAATCAAGATAGCCACAGAGAAATTACAAAATACCAGCCATGGTACACAACCTGCAGTGATATTGACAGATGCAAAATCCGTAATAGAGGCGCTCCTGTCTGGGAAATTGCCAGTTCTGAGGACACTACTTTCTGAACTTAGCAGTCAGCGTAAGATCACCATACAGTGGATACCATCCCACTGTGGAGTCCCCGGAAACGACAGAGCTGATCGATTGGCTAAGGAAGGAGCAAAAGAAGAACAACCTGATGTGCCCATTACATACCACCAAAAGAAAAGAATGATCAAATCAATCAGAAAGCCACCAAACCTTACTCAAGACGACTACCACGTTATGGACAGATCAGAACAGGTCATTCTTCTGCGCCTCAGAACAGGACACAATAGATTACGCAACCACTTGTATACAAAATTCAAGATTGGTGACTCAGCCATGTGCACATGTGGTTTGGCGTCGCAGACAGCAGAGCACATACTCCAGGATTGCCCAAACTACAACATATCCAGGCGAACCTTCTGGCCTGGAGAGACAACAGTGGAAGATAAACTATATGGACCGCTGAATGAACTAAAAAAGACTGTTAGATTCATACAAGAGACGACATTGCAGTTGTAGACATGTTTCAAGCGAACGAAAGAAGAAGAAGTCTCTTTATTTCTCAACATAAATTCCACCAACATTGATGTACGTATTCCATCGTTTTATCAGTCCTCCCAAACCGGCTGCATAGAAATGCGTGCTCTATTTTCTAAAGAACATTTTCTCTTCACATTCAACTTCGGCGTCATTCGCGAAATGTCTCCCGCCAAGGTGAGTTTTCAGTATTTATGCTGACAAATGTTTGTCCCGTAAAGCGGTGCATAGCTGGGTAGAGAAAGTTACTTGGGTGAGTCAATAAGTAAGTCACACAGTTATGTGGGATGGCTGGTAAATGAGAACAGAGCACGCAGTTCCATGCAGCGGGTTTGGGAGGACTGATAAAACGATGGGATAAGTGCATCAATGTTGGTGGAAATTATGTTGAGAAATAAAGGAACAATGTATGTATAAAAATAAACTGGTTTCAAGTTGTTATAATATTTAGCTTCTTTTTTCTACAGCCATTTGTGACTTACTTATTAACTTATCCTCGTACACAGTGCTGAGAGTCGAGGTAACGCAGTGGATAATAGACTTGTCCACCTGTCTGGTGGGCATGGTTTCACATATAAATTGAGGCGGGGTTTAAACATGTAGCTGGACTCACAGTATGAACCAGCCTTAAACGGGCACAATGATATGTTGTAGGAAGTTAAGGCGGCCAGTGGCATATTAACCACTTCATAAATCGCCTGTCATTTGGTCTTTACAATCAAGGGGCTAGCAGAACGTGCCCAAGTGTGTAAACGGGTCCGTTACAGTACTTACACGTAAGCAAAAGGTCCCATATCTCGCGCGCATTTACTTGTTTTTCCATCTCAGGTCTAGCTGTTTCGGACATCGGTTGCCTGTCGACTTTAATCTGGTCCAATATCTGCATTACCCCAGCATTCATGACTGCAGGCCTACCGTTTGAACCAATGGAGTTCCAGCATCTGACAAGTGGAATGCCACATGCAACGTTTACTCGCATCACTGCATGGATGACAGCTTTAATAACACTGGAGAGATGCCTGTGTATCGCCACGCCGTTACAGGTATCTTAAGTATATTTGAGGCGCTCTCATAGCATATTTTACTATTTTCTTCTTCTTCTTCTTCTTCTTCTTCTTCTTCTTCTTCTTCTTCTTCTTCTTCTTCTTCTTCTTCTTCTTCTTCTTCTTCTTCTTCTTCTTCTTCTTCTTCTTCTTCTTCTTCTTCTTCTTCTTCTTCTTCTTCTTCTTCTTCTTCTTCTTCTTCTTCTTCTTCTTCTTCTTCTTCTTCTTCTTCTTCTGCTGCTGCTGCTGCTGCTGCTGCTTCTTCTTCTTCTTCATCATCTTCTTCTTCTTCTTCTTCTTCTTCTTCTTCTTCTTCTTCTTCTTCTTCTTCTTCTTCTTCTTCTTCTTCTTCTTCTTTTTCTTCTTCTTCTTCTTCTTCTTCTTCTTCTTCTTCTTCTTCTCAGTCTATTTATTCGTCCTACAATCTATTTCTTCTTATCCTTACCAGACATGGTATCATCATTGATGATTGCATCTCCAGGCGAGTTCTCATGATGACCTTAGTAGTGTTTCTATACCGGTGGGGAATTCCCCCTCCCATTAATACAAGAACCAGTTACATGATATTGTTTTTCCATCTACATTTTTCGGTTCTGTACTTCTCGCCCTAATGAAATTCGTTTCAAAACGTAAGTAGACCCGCAAATCACGTTTTATGTAGATGTCTAGACTTGTTATAGTATGTGTTATTAAATGTAGCTTCCATTTTTATGTATACTGTATAAGGGTTGGGGGATTTATAGGCAGGAAATTTGACGGGGGTGACGTTCTGAACATATGGTAAAAGGGGGGGGGGGGGCAGGGGGGGGGGGGGTATTTTTAACCAACACAGAATTGGCACTATTAGCCACCGGACGGTGATGCATATGATGGGGGGAGGATCTGAGCTCCTATCGACCTGTCCGGAGTGCAATGAAGATGCCCCAACTGATAACTGATAACTGACTGATAACTGATAGTTCGTTCCGATGAGCTGTCCAGACTAAGAGCAGAAATTCGGTTCCGATTGTTTAACATGATTTGGGGGAATTCCCGCGCCTGGCATTCATAATGTGTCATACTAGCCAATTTTCAGTAGAGCTGCAAGAATTTTTCGATCCTCGTTCGTTAGTCAGACTCTTGTCCGTCCAAAAATCGCAGAAGAAGTAAATAAGAGGTATTGATCAGTTTGTATTCCGACGTAGACACACCAGGGACTCGACATACCGTCGTAATATTGAACACTGGAAATACTTATCGGTGTATAGTTCAGAATAAGTTTGTAAAACTACAATCCATACATAGTTTTTTTTCGTTTTTGTCGCATCGATACATACACGTAAGGAACTATTAGTAATATAGTCAATAGTTTGTAATGCCAAAATAGAAGCGGTAAATACATTGATATTCTGAGAGATGCCTCGTGTTAATTTTAGATGACAGACTCCATGTGTTTAAAGTCTTCCCAAGCAAGTTAATCAGAATTATATTCATCCAAGCATGCAAGACAATGCCAAATTATTCTTGTTGGCTAAAGCTGAGCTAATAGATAGCGTAGGTTATTACATGCCGATCACACGACCCCCCCCCCCCCCCCCCTCCCCTCTCTGTCTGTCTGTCTGTCTGTCTGTCTGTCTGTCTGTCTGTCTGTCTGTCTCTCTCTCTCTTTCTCTCTCTCTTTCTCTCCCTCACTACCTGCGCACATCGTACTAAATGTGCAATACTAAGTACTCGATTAGCAACTATGAGTGTCATACAACAACACATGTAATGGCTAATATAATCATGTAATCGAATACCCCTCCCCTCCGCCCACTAACACATTTCGTGATCACAGACATTATCCTTCTTACCCCGTGCGCAGTAACATTATACCCATCGAATACCGGCTGCAGTAATAGTTGCAATTCACATATGTACAGTTCTATACCGCCCCTTCTATTCAACACCGATGTATCAGAGGAGCGGCTGGCCAAGTGACTTGAACGTGGCTAGAAAGTGGCTAGAGTCTCCTTCGAGAGACTCGGGTTCGAATCCTCTGTAAGGTGTGGGATTTTTTTTTTCTGTTGGGGCAAAAAGAACATCCTAACCTGCACAGTTCGCGGCGACTACACTAGCATGGCGGCCTTAATTCCTCAGGCTTACAGACCCCCCCCCCCCCCTCCTCTGCCATACACCGCTAGGTATTATATTGGCAGTAAATGACAGTGACATGAATGACAGTATTAGTTCTGTAGCATAAGAATCCATAAAGCTAACATGAAATACTCAAATTGGTCGTCAAGGGCAGACGTGGCTGAGAGGTTGTGTCTCAAGCTCATAAGTTCGATCTAAGAATACTACCGGGACTTTTTACAAGAATCACTGATATCCGATAATATCACACGGCTCCTTGACCTCCAGAGTAGTGTTATCGAACTGCTAGTCTATTTGGATAAGTTTGAAAAACATGAAGTATGTTGTCCAAGTTGAGCACGTTAAAAATCCCACAGTTGTTGAAAAGAGTAGGGCGTAAAGTCGCTGCTCTGGGCCAATTGAAGTCACGACGACATACAGAGGTTAGTTTGAGTACGTAACCGTGGATGGTAGCTGTCTAGAGAAAGCACACCTTACTCAAATGCATGCTAAAATAGAACACATTGACCTTTGGATGCATAACTAATTCAGACGCACCTGTAAAGATGAACTAGTGCGTGCTAAACCTGATCGAAACCGCTTTGGTTTGTGTAATGGCAAATACACTAAAATAGAATGACTATCATAAATTGACTAATTATGTCCCGTGTGGGCAACAACTTTGTCAGCAATTTCTTAACTATATTCCGGACGTGACGTACAATATGTCAGTAGTCAAAGTTTCTCATCAGTGGTGTTTAGTTCTTGATACAGGTTCAAATCCATTACACTCCGGATCCATGAGAGAAAACTCGGGACACATTTCTCGTTTAGGCTGCATCGAGATCAAGTCCATCGTTACATAAACACACAGCTGGAAATGGCTAGTAAAAAGGTAAAAGTAGCATTTCTTGGTATCCCCAAGGAGTGGGAAGGAGGATGTTAGATGATTAGGTTTAATTATATTTCTTTACTACTAGGCAGCGCCCCCCCCCCCCCCCCCGACAATCTCTCCTTCCTGGTTAATATCACTCCCCACCAAGTATAGGAAAAACAGGTACAAGTACACATTTACGTACACTTACAATATTACAAACTACAACGGTGTTTATTATCAATAATATTTAAAAAATAATGTGAAATGATGTTCGTGAACTGGTTATATAACACTTCAGACATTCACATATATGTAGTGATAAAAAATGGTGTATGGTCGAGGCAAGAACACTGAGCTGATCCATGATTCTGGTGATCGAGTGAGATGGCAAAACATGGCCGCGCACGCTTACCGGCATGGCACATGATGATGATGAGTGATGAAAAGCATGTACATAACTTCAAAGGTTATTTGTATCATGTATAGATATGTGCTAGGATTACATGTGAGATATTGCCTTGAGTCAGCTGAGACAGTGTTCTGTGCGAATGCAAGTCTTTTCTCCACAGGTCTCTCCTCGTTGTCACTGAACAGGAAAGTGTAACCTGGCGCTCTGTTTGAGAGCTAGGTATAGACGATTAAGAATGTGTAGTTTCTAAGATCTACACATATAACATCCTATCTTTACCTAACTATACATACAAACACATAGCGATGTTTGACAATGTCTCTCATCCAATTTAACCGTTTTTACACTCTCTCTCTCTCTCTCTCTCTCTCTTTCTCTCTCTCTCTCTCTCTCTCTCACTCACTTTCTCTCATTTTCTCTCTCACGGACCTTTCCGTAGTCGAACATGTCCGATAGTTACATTTACTGCCTTCACGTATCGATCACGTTATGCGGAATGGAACGCCCTAAGTCCATGTCACTCATTCAGACACATGGTTTCTTTGCAGCCAAAGTTGTTTCAACAGATTAAGTGTTCAGCAGTGTTAATACAGGAGTGTCTGATCTTCAGGCTCAACTTCCGGTGATCAGTCTCTACGAGAAGCCTCATGTGAGTTACGAAGAACGCACGCGTATCACGCACTTGTATTATTGGATACGCACACCATGTCCCCGTTACATATATTGGGTAATGCATGCACCACAACACATTTGCTTCAAACACAACCATGATATTATTATATAACTTTCAGCATGGGGTAACATATTATATTTATTTTAAACACAATATACCTTCAGTACATAAATAATATAATAAAACGTATGCATATAATTAGCCCTAGCATAGTATGACATTTCCACTTGTGTAGTAATAATAAACATCACATTCATTCATCAGTAGCATGTCCTTTGCAAAACGTCGCTCCCATTACAACCTTCCGGAAAACTTCTCGATCACAAGCAAGATGTCTCACGTTCGATACACATTTGGAGATCATCCGCCACATCCTGCACCCATCTTCTCTTTAGGGTTCCTCTCTTCCCAGGCATATACCCCTCCATTATTGTTCTCTCCAAACTTTCATGACGTTTAAATTGACCACAATATTTAAATTTTCTTTGATTTATCGTCTTCAATAGCCAACATTCTTCAATATTCAGCTCTTGAAGTATGGATGCATTTGTTATTTTCTTTATCCAAGATATTCTTAGAACTCGTCTGTAACATTTATATTCACATGCAGTTATGCGCTGTTCAGCTTGTTTAGTAAATGTCCAAGTCTCACAGACGTATGTTGTAATGGGAAAGATGCATGCTCTTAAAAATCTAATTGATGTAGTTCTATCTGTCCTAATCCATAATCCATAATCCATAATCCTTCATAATCCATTCACTTGTTTTAGTCTTTGAAGAGCAATAGATAGTCGTCGTTTAATTTCTTTCATTGTGCCACCATTGTTGGTAATCAATGATCCAAGTTATTCGAAAATACTGCAGTGTGGTTGCAAACGGTAATGCCGCAATAGTTTTCTGAAATCTAGGAGCCAACTGATTTGATTCCAATTTAACTCACGGATATCTAGTCTGTCTTCTTGTGCACAGAATACACATGCAATTATAGTGATAACACGAACAGCAACAGCAACGTGAAATAATTAATTGTCTATTATCACGTCATTTCTTAGTACAGCGCAGAGGCAAAATGTGCATGGATCACAAGAAGAAGTTAAAGAAGAAGAAGAAGAAGAAGAAGAAGAAGAAGAAGAAGAAGAAGAAGAAGAAGAAGAAGAAGAAGAAGAAGAAGAAGAAGAAGAAGAAGAAGAAGAAGAAGAAGAAAAAGAAGAAGAAAAAGAAGAAGAAGAAGAAGAAGAAGAAGAAGAAGAAGAAGAAGAAGAAGAAGAAGAAGAAGAAGAAGAAGAAGAAGAAGAAGAAGAAGAAGAAGAAGAAGAAGAAGAAGAAGACGAGGAAGTTAAAGAAGAAGAAGAAGAAGAAGAAGAAGAAGAAGAAGAAGAAGAAGAAGAAGAAGAAGAAGAAGAAGAAGAAGAAGAAGAAGAAGAAGAAGAAGAAGAAGAAGAAGAAGAAGAAGAAGAAGAAGAAGAAAGAAGAAGAAGAAGAAGAAGAAGAAGAAGAAGAAGAAGAAGAAGAAGAAGAAGAAGAAGAAGAAGAAGAAGAAGAAGAAGAAGAAGAAGAAGAAGAAGAAGAAGAAGAGGTCTTAGGAAATGAACAGGCTGCGCAGTCACAAACATATTAGTGCATCATGTCGACAATGCAAGTACTTAATTCAAATCAAAGTAGATGACATTAATCTCCATTTGAGCTATTTATGTTGTGCACATCTCTTGTCTATATGCTTACAGGTGAAAAGCCTCATAACACCAAAGAGAGTGCAGGTAGCTGTCATCAGTATCTTCATAGTACTCATCTTCAGCGAAGCTCCAGTGTATGCTGTCAACAGAGTAGGATGGAAGTTTTATCCAGAGAAGAATGCAACACTTCTTGGAATTGTGGTTACAGGGGACCACGACACTGTTGAGAAAGTGTCATACACCATAAACAACGTCATCATACCGTTCGTAGCTTTTGCCATAATTATAACCTGCACAACAGTATTGGTGCTCAAACTTCGAAGCCAAAATACTTGGCGAAAGAACTCTGCATTCACTACACAAAATAGTGAGGCTTTCACACGTAATTTGAAAGTAGCCAAGATGGTTGTAATGATTTCTTCACTTTTTATAGCCTGTTTCTTTCCAGTGAGCATTATTTTCATCGCCATGTCTGTAGTTCCTGGGTTATCGGTAGACGGAACACATAAAACTATACTGATATACGCGGCTGGACTTGGAATTGTTCTGGAATCCATCAACTCATCAGTCAATATCTTTGTGTATTATCACATGAGCAAGAAGTACAGGCTTATTTTCAGACACATTTTCTGTGTAAAACAGTATGGCAAGACTATTTTACTGTCAATGTAGAACCCTTTTTTGTTAACTTAGCGAAATGTACAGAATTTGATATCTCAAGGAAGCAGACAACGCGTGATGTGCATCTTGTGAACCTAAACAGAATGAACGTTAAGAGTTAATAGTGATTCGTAAGTGTACTTTATTGACTACATTAGAGCATTTGATAATGTGAAAAAATTGGGCGGGAGAGTAATTAGAATATTGGAAATTGTAAACAACGATGTTAAAGATCAGATAATATTTTTTTAAACATACATTAGCAATATTATGGAGCGTATAGATTGGTTTTGATTGTGCGCGCGCGCGTGTGTGTGTGTGTGTGTGTGTGTGTGTGTGTGTGTGTGTGTGCATGTGTGTGTAGTCGTCGTGATGTAATGAGGAATGATCTGAGATTTCACAAGGAAAACAGTCTTCACATTAACGGCTCAGTACTCTGACCACACATAATCCGCAAGGCCCAGCGTTGCACAGTTGGCAAGCTTATCATTGTTCATACAAACAATGATTTGCATCATATGGGACAGCAAAAGGATGAGAATGCAAGTATTGTTGACTTCGACGAATGCTACACGAGGAGGCTTCTGCAACACACGTTGTATTCATTGCGGATTCAAAGAGTATGCTTAGCAAGGTGGAGAAAGCAATGTTTCGTGTGGAATGGCTCTCGTCGCTTCAGAGGTCACAGATTGTGAGAATTGTATGGATATTTTGTCCTGGCCATGCGAGTGTACGGGGGAATGAACAGGCCGATAGACTAGCAGGGAATGCACCTCTTTGTGGTATTTTGCCTATGGACAAGGGGGAGGTGGTCGTGCGCTTGTGGGACCAGGTGGAGAAGGCGGAGGTACATATTGAGAACCCATATGTGGAAAGAATGAGATTGCGGGGGATCGGCAAGGGTTCTGGAAGAATCTCAAAACTGAGAGGGAAGACCAGGAGAACTTTTAATCAGATAGCAGTGGGAACGATTAGTAGTATGACTCTTCGCTGGCTGTTAAACGTGGGGACGGAGCACGTATGGGAATGTCCTGAGTGCAGTGATGTCGGTTCTTAACTAAACTCAACTACACGATCAGCCACAGTTAGTATAAAGAAAACAACGTAATCTGTGTTGCTTCAACCTTTATTAGAATGATGACAAATTATGTATCGCTTTGTTCTACGACCAATAACGTCAGACATCTTAGCATCAAGCATATGTCTGTCCCACTGATCTAATATCGTTTGGATCTGTGATCCGCACATTCTTTAATGGTTGTATAAGATATAGTTACTAACTGTTGGTGCTGTCAATTATCCACGCCATTTGAGCCCTATCTGTATTTTTATTTCTCCTGTAAATTCAATGCACATTGTTTAATGGTTGTATAAGATATAGTTACTAACTGTTGCTGCTGTCAATTATCTACGCCATTTGAGCCCCAGCTGTATTTTTTTTTTCTCCTGTAAATTCAATGGCCTTTTTATTCTCTAAGGATGGGATACTATTTTTGCCTCTGGACTCTTCTGGATTGTTCTAATAAGCAATGTGATCTGGGACCTGTTATTTTTCTAACAAGATTGACATGAGTATGGCCCGGAATCAACGTTTCGCTGTGTTTCCCACGTATTAATATATTTATTGCTACTGGCCAAGCGTAGTAAACCGTTTCACCTCTTGTACTCTTCTATCCAAAAGTATGTTTTGCTGTTAGTACTTCGACCTGACCAGATTGTACTGACCAGCTGATTTGTGGACAATAATGGGCATAATGACCTAGGCACGTCAACCCTTTGCACTCGGTCACCTCTGTTACACAAATGTCCTAGGACAACCCTTGACCATGACATCTTCAGAACGTAGACATAATGCTTTCGTTGATGATTTTACTGTTGTTGTCGGAGAAAACATGCATAGTTCATGAAGACAGTGAAATGACATCAAGTGGACGCACGTGAACCTTCAATTCCAGGGAGTTGTACATGCAGTTTAGTAACACCCTACAGTAAGTCGGCTTCTGTTCCTGATTGTGACATGAAAACTGAGAGTTGATCTTCCTCATACATTCCAGTAATTCTTCAACAATCCTTCATACGTTTATATGACTGCCACACCTATCGCAATCGTTACTTCTGGTCTTCAGCCAGGTCTGTTGTTTGTTTTTGAACACAGACCAAGGTGGTCTGCATGGCAATATAGCTACTGTACATCTGGGATGCCGCTCTGTGGCATAGTGGTTACAGACGCAATTCCTAATCCTACATATCGCGTTCGAAACACATCTGCTGGCGATTTGGCAACACACTGACTTACGTTGATTTTCATAAAATGATATGACTGCCGGTCTTTCAGAAAGCAATTGCAATCTACTTAACGTACATTTTCCAAGAAAATGATGGGGTTGAATACGACTTCATGTATAGAATATGCAATTAACTGAACAACTTGAATCATTGTGAATTGTTCAGCAAAAAATGAAACTTGTGTTCACCATCGTACCAAAGACGTTGTGCATCGCTTACTTGGTGATCCACGGGGATCATGCTATAAACATCGACACTTCTCAGTTATCCTACAATGTGTCGCATCATGGTACAGACAATGGGATAATATGATGTTTTGTCTACTCCCAAGTCAAAGCAAACACTCACAATGATAATTCTTGGTAGACTATTGAAGTAGAATGATTGACAGGCGACAACAAGAAGTTACAAGAATTCACAACCAGTTGGGTCATTTCTTAACCATTACACATGGATTTAGACAGGGCCGTGTACTATTATATATATATATATATATATATATATATATATATATATATATATATATATATATATATATATATATATATATATATAGAGAGAGAGAGAGAGAGAGCTTAAGTTTTATTTGACCTATAAGAAGATGATGATTTGCATATACATCTTCTCCTTTATGTGATAGAGAGAAAAGAGAGAGAGAGAGAGAGAAAGAGAGAGAGAAAGAGAGAGAGAGAGAGAGAGAGAGAGAGACAGAGACAGAGACAGAGACAGAGACAGACAGAGAGAGACAGAGACAGAGACAGAGAGACAGAGAGAAGGGAAAGAAGAGGGAATGAGGGAAATGATAT
The DNA here is from genome assembly GCA_963921405.1 of Cepaea hortensis. Lineage (NCBI taxonomy): Eukaryota > Metazoa > Mollusca > Gastropoda > Stylommatophora > Helicidae > Cepaea > Cepaea hortensis. Next base: position 103,138,906 of record OY992881.1, on the reverse strand, counting down.
GAAATAGTGTGAAGCCTAAGGGGTCGTTCCACACTCGAGCTCTGCCTACAACGCACTATCTTTGATAATAAGGAAAGAGTGGAGAGGGAGAGAGAGAGAGAGAGAGAGAGAGAGAGAGAGAGAGAGATAGAGAGAGAGAAGGAGAGAGGAGAGAATGAGAAAAGAAAGAAGGATAAGAAGGAGAATGAGGGAAATGATATGAAATAGAGCGAAGCCTATGCTGTCGTTCCTCAGTCGAGCTCTGCCTACAACGCACTATCTTTTATAATGAGTGATGATGAAGCAAGAAGAGAGAAGAAACAGAAGGTGATAGAGAAAGGAGGAGAGGAAGGGATAGGATAGATTTAGGTTCGTGTTTCCGCGTGAGAACGGTAGTTATATTTTTACCGCTCCATCAATGTCTTGCAGTGTATGTCAGGTTATAGAAGCGATGTAAAGCCCACCTCACAAGGTCTCTAAACTACTCTAACCTACACAACCTCAGACTGACAAGTCGAAATGAAAGGCAACTCAAACATATATTTATTTCCTTCTGAAATGTAACAGAGTTTCAATCTTCGACATAACAACTAAGGTGATCATTTCATCCGTTACAGACATATAACTTATAACCAATGCAGACCAGTACAATAATGCATGACCTCACAAGTGAGAGATAGATAATATAGTAGGCTATGCAACTGGATGTTAGGGAAATGCTAACTATGACCATCTACTAACCGCATGAAGTAAAGGACTAAAGCTAGGAATTATACCGGCCGTCGTCTATTTCGTAGCGACCATTAGACAGGCTTACTAGAGGTCAATTTCTCCATTTATAACCCATTGATAATCCAGGGAGGCAAGTCGCTCCCGTCCAACTTGTTCAGCGGGTAACTGTTTTACCCAGGCAAGTCGGGTGACTACCTGAAACATAACAACAGTAATACCTTTGACTATCTTCGCTGCGTGAGCGTCATATCAAGATAAACCTAAGTCTTTCCCTACCTACAGTCCTGCAGTGGTTGTTCTGTCCAGCCTTTTCGTCACAGCTCTTGCAGGCCTGGTTGTTTCACAAGTGACTGCACCCTTGCGTAATAATGTACTACACGAATTTCGGTCTTTGGCAGCAGTCTCCCAGGTGTCAAGTTGAATTCCAAAACTTTTAGTGAGATTTTCCGAGTGTCTTTAAAGTGTATTCTCTGGCCGCTTTGGGAGCGTTTATCACCCAACGCAGCTCGCCGCAAACAATCGTTTAGGGAGCCTGTGATCTGGCATGCGCGTTTAGAGACCTGTGATATATTTTCGCAAGCCGACAACGTCGCTGAGAATATTCCCCTTAAAACAATTCAAGAGTGACACCGCAACAGGGCTGGTTTGTTCCCCGCTTCTAAAATCCTAAATTTACAAAGACTTATTTTCGACGGGAAAGCCAAAACCTTGAACTGGGAAAAGCGAACATAAATACGATACGCAAAGCGGAAACAGGGCTGTTTGTTCACCAGCCCAACACGAGGGAAAGGTCCACTGGGTCTGAGGGCATGGCAAAATTTTACAACCTCAAAATTGGAAGCAAATCCACGTGTGAGAAGAAATAAACTACATGCTATAAGCAACCAGAGAACTTGGAGGAAAATCCGAGACTTGGATCCCGAAATCTGTTGTCGTCGTGTCAGAAGTCAGTCAAAGAGAATGCAGGTAAACAAAATAATTTATTTTAACTTAAGTTAGCCTGTGAGCCCTTTTCAAGAACTCGGCGAGTCAATGTGTTGTAAACCATGTGGTTAGTTCTTAAGAAATTAATTTAGTAAAAAGTAAATATTATATTCAGTTAACATATTCATGGATAAACTGTACATTAGGAGAAACCACAGTGAGCTTTATTTTCTCCCAATTAAACAACTTAACTTAATGTGTAAGCATTAGACCAGGTTGTACATATTATTTCTTAAGTAGTTAGACTCAATCAGCAGTGATTTAGAAGTGGTGAGTAACTTAAGATTTAGGAAGCTAAGAATACTTAATCAGTAAGAAGAAACTATTTTACATTGTGCCAACACTGGTAAGAGAAATTAGTGTAATATGTAACAGAAAATTACATGAGCACATGAGATGTAAATAGATTTCTATATGTATCATAATTTTGGGTGTTAGATTAAAGCACCCTTGTGGTGAGTAAATTTATTTTCATTGTTAATAGGTGGAATTATTATTTGTGCCACATAATAATGCTTAATCAATCGCCATGCAAGAATGGTTGTGATTCATGACGAATGAATCGTGATTGAGTATATCACATAAATTTATGCAAATGATGAGAGCCTGTGGTGAGTCATGTGTAATTTCATTATTGCTAAACATGAGGAGTCATCCATTGTGAATCTCATAAGTATACCTAATGATCACATAAGTCTATTAGTTTATGTCATTGAAGAGAGCATGCCTGTGGTGAGTCATGTGTGATTTCATTATGGTTAAACAGATGTGAATGTATCATTTGTAACAGCACATAAGTATGCTTACTTATTATCCATGCCCATATAAATATTATGTCTGATGAAGGATGAGAATGAGTCAGATTCCATTGTAATGTCATTGTTGTTGAATCTGTGAATGTATCGTGTGTAAAGCACCTACATATGCTTGATTGTTATCCATACACATATGATTGTGTCTGATGAATGAGTGAAATGATCATCCATGTACATATGAATATTATGACTGCTGAATGAGTGAAATGATCATCCATGCACATATGAATATTATGTCTGAGGAATGAGGAGCATGAGTGAATGAAGTGACATGCTATGAAGGAGTATACGCTAACAGTCAATCTCATGATAGAAGGCAACTTTGATGCGGAATGTCCTGTCTATAACAAGAGAACATGTTCGGCATAACCCATACCCTAAGTAATAATTTAGTGCACTCCGACGCATGACACCACTTTGTATTAAATATCACTCAGGTTACCATCACCTGGTTTTGTGCGCTAAGCACGACACAACCCATATTACAGATCACGCATACTACACGCATCTGGTTTTGTGTCTTAAGCAAGACCCCACTTTGTATTATAGATCACTCATGTTACAACATATGGGCTAGTGTCCTGATGAGTGTAATGATAATGAGATGGTGATTGTAATAACAATGATGATGATGATTGTAATGATGATGATAATAATGTAATGATGATGATGATGATGATGATAATAATATAATGATAATGATGAGAATGATGATGTTGATGGTGATAAATCAAGTACAAGCATATTACAGACACGGTGAATAGGAGGGAATAAACTCGCCTTGAAACTTTTGATTAGAAAAGAATTCACATGAATACTATAAAATAATTGATACAATGATGTACTTATATTGTTTATAAGAAAATATCATTGCAATGGGGAATGAGTTAAAAACCTCTTAATGTCTGAGGCCCTTTTTCTTTAATGGAAGAAGATGTAGAGAAAATAACTAGGTACAGAAGAGGATGGGAGACATAGTTGTCCAATTCCAAATGAATCAAGGTATTACTCAACCTGTAGACCATGGAGGACGGGCATAAGTGAAGATGAAACTGCACATCTGCTAGTCTAAACCTTGAACACCTTACAATGGAAGATTAAATGGAGAGCAACCAATTATGTTGGTGATAACTAATTGAGACCACCTAGACCTCCTGTCTCCTGTTTATTTTTCTCTAGGAACAAGATTTCACTTGTTGTGTTCATAGGAGTTTACAGCATTTCATTTCTGATTTATGATGTTAATATTGATGATATCATTAAATTTATGATTGATGCTGAAATTTCAGGTAGTGTATATAACCATATAGATCCAGACCTGACTTTGTGAATGTAGCAGCTTGACTGAGTGAGGCAGCTGCTATAGTGAGACCAAATACTAGTCAAAAGACACTGCCTGAAAATTTCTCCACCATTAAATGACAGGCATCCAATATTACCATTGAGCCACTAACCCGTGTCCTGGAACCAAGGAACTCAAGATATTATCACATATATTTACCACTGACTGATTGCCACAGAGATCCAAGAACTTGATGGTGGACCAATCAAAGTGTATTCAGTTTTTATCCACAGATTATAAATAGGCCACAACAAGAGGCATAATAATTATCATAGAAAACTGACAAAGAACTGATGGTGATGGATTGTACAGTGGGACAGCCAGGAAATAGATATATAGATAGAGATGAATATGTATATGATCTTGTTTTGCTAATGCACTAATTATGTATGTTTATAACATTCTCATCTCATCTCATCATGTTCCTTTTGTACCTTGCGGTGTCGAGGTGAAGTATAAACATCCTGAGAGTGCCCGATTATGGGCTTCATATATCGATATTCCCATGGACTCTGCTATTCCCTCCGTCCAACGGTTACGTGGTTTGCCTCTTCCTCTATTTCCATCTGATCTGTACATCATTGCTTGTTGTGGTATGCTGTCGACTGGTAACCTACTTGCATGGCCAAACCATTTGACTTGCTGCTTTCTAATAATATCTAGTGCTGATTTAATCCCCACTTTAGTCCTGATTTCTTCATTTCTGATCTTATCTCTTCTTGATACGTTGAGTATTCTTCTCAGGAACCTCATTTATTTTGTTGTGATTTTTCTTTTCTCTTTTTCTGTCATTGTCCAGGTTTGACATTGGTAGCATAGAGTTGGTAGGAAGATTGTGTTGTAAAGTGCTTTCTTAGTAGTTATTGATACATGTTCGTTATTTAGTATTGTGCCATTTGTCCAATGAGTTGATTTGCCTTATTGCACCTATTTTCGATCTCGTCTTCTGATCTGCCATTTGATGATATTATACTTCCTAGGTACTTGAAACTCTTTACTTGTTTCAAGGGATGTTCGTTTAGGTGAATTGTTGTTATAGTCATTACCTCTGTTTTGCTTGTGCTAATTTTTATGTTATGTTCCCTACACATTTCGTTCAGACTATTCATGTGGTCTTGTAATTCAGCTTCTGATTTTGCTATTAGTGCTTGGTCGTCCGCAAACAAGAATTCTCTAAGGGTTAGATTTGCAGATGGTTCTTCTTCTGTGTTCTCGTCATGCGGTATTCTTGCTGTCTCTGTTTGGCTGGTTTCTTTACATATGTTGTCTATATATGTTATGAACAAGAGAGGGGACAGGAGACAACCTTGTCGTACACCAGATCTTATGATGAAGGGTTCTGAGTGTCCTCCAGTTGCTCTCACTATGCATTCACTGATGTTGTATAAACTTCTGCATAGGTTTGTTAGATGTGTACTCACTCCATATTGTTTAAGGATTTCCCACAGCTTGTTTCCATCTACTCTATCGAATGCCTTTTCTTTGTCGACAAATGCTAAGTAGAGTGTTTCATTCAATTCAGTTGATTTTTCTATACGTTGTCTAAGAGCAAAGACGACATATGTGTATCGTTTGTTTTTCCTAAATTCAAGTTGTGTTTCGCTTAGCTATGGTTCTAAAGTAGTTCGTAATCTTTTTTCAAGAAGTTTGCAAAATATTTTCTCAGTATGACTCAACAGTGAAATGCCGCTGTATTGTATGCAGTCTCTTTGGCTACCTTTGGTGTTCCAAATTGGGATAATTATGGCGTTTCCCCAGTCTCGTGGTATCTGTTGTTCTACCCAAACATGGCTGAATAGTCTATGTAGCCAAGCTGTTCTTACTTCTCTTGCTGCTTTAATTAGTTCATTTGGTGTTTCATCCTGTCCCGGTGATTTGTTCAATGGGGCTAATCTGATGGCTTCTATAATTTCTTCATTTAGTATGTCTGGTTCTAGTTCTTCGGTGACATATGTGTAGGTCTCTTGAATTCCCGTGACATCTAATGGGATGTTGAGAAGTTTTTTTTTTCGAAATACTGCTTCCATCTTATTAGGATTTGATTTTGTTTACTTATTGGTTCTCCATATTCGCTGTTAATTATTTCAGTTGGGTCAAAGGGTTCTCCTCTGTTCGTATTGCACTTATCTTTTTGTAGAAGTTTCTAGTTGCCTCCTTGTAGTTTTTTATTTAGTGTTTCTCCATACTCTTCCCAGTCGTTTTGTTTTTCCCTCTTTACTATTCTACTCACATGTCTTCTGGCTATTCTATATTCTATTAATCACATTCCTGTTTGCTCTTCAACCACTTTTTATATTTTTCCTTTTTGTCTTGTACCGTTTTCTTTACTTCTGCGTTCCACCAACTTGTTATTTTCTTTATCCATGTTTTGCGTTTTTTCGTGGTTACACGTGTTATTTTTGCAGTATTTAAAATGCTTGATTTGAACATCTCCCATTCATCTTCCACTGTTTGTCTTTCTGTGGACATTAGTGTTCCATAACACTAGCTAAGTAATAAATTTGAAAATAAGGGTCATTGTCTCTTGAGAGTTCTCTTGTCGTAGTAAAATTGTTTTAATTAAAAACCCTAGATTAATAATTATTTAGTTGTTAGAGGAGAGGCAGGGAACCACCAAAAGGATATTTTGGATACTCAGTAAAAACGTCATTGTTTTCCTGAAGGTATTCCTTGGTTCTCCGAAACTCTATTTAATGGTCTCAAACCACGGAGCCAGTAACAGCTACATTAATTATAACGGGCAGGATCACATTGAGAAACAGGAACTTAGTATCCTTTATCTCTTTGGGGTTTTCCAAACAACTACCATACACCCTACATGACCAGCCCAGCGAATCTGATTTTTCAATAGTAGAGAGTAGATAATGGGCATGGACGCTCTTTCTAGAACTTCAGTGTCTGGGATTTTGTCTTGCCATTTAATCTTCAATAGCTTCCTATAGCAGACTGTGTGGAAGTGGTGCAATTTCCTAGCGTGCCTCTGACAAACTGTCAATGTTTCACGAGCATTTAGCAGTGTGGATAATACAACTACTTTATTAACCAGGTGCCAGGACACATCCTTGCTTCACTGCATTCATGACAGGAAATGGCCCAGACAGTTCACCATTTTCCTGTACTCTTGCCTTCATGCCATCATGAAATAGGGGCACTATGTGGACAAAAGGTCGTGGACAGCCATATTTCGCCATAATCTTCCACAGTCATTCTCTGCTGATTGTATCAAAAGCCTTGGTAAGGTCAATGAAAGTGGAGAACATTTCGAAGTGCTGTTCCCGACATTTCTCTTGCTGCTGCCTTGCAGCAAAATCATGTCAACAGTTCCTCGTTCTTTTCTGAAACCGCATTGACTCTCAAGAAGAAGACCTTGATCGAGATGGGCCATGAGGGGATTGAGAAGAATTCTGTCGAGTATCTTCCCTGCGATTGAGATCAAGGAGATGCCTCGGTGGTTTTCACAGGATTGGCGGTTTCCTTTACGTTTGTAAAGGTGGACTGTTAACGCGTCCTTGAAATCTTGTGGCATGGACTCGTTCACCCATATGTTTAGTATGTCGACCGCAGTATAGGGTACCCACCAACCGCGGCTAGCTGGTTAGGTAATGATAGAGCAGACAATGTTTAGGGCACCTTTTCTAGCCCCTTCCTCATGCTATGGAGGTGAGCAGTGTGTTCCTATAGAGGGCTGCTCAGTCGCTCAGGGGGCTGGCGAATCCCACTGCTGCTCCAGTCAGTAGAAAACGACCATATGGCCTGAGCCGCCTGTGTGCAGGACTGCGACTACGGCTGCCAGTGTACCCACGCCTGCCGCTTCTCCGCTCGCACATCGCCACATGGCTTGACGGTGATTTATGAAGTTGGATGAATAATGACTTGCGCGATGAATTAGATTAAAGTGAGGAAGAGTTGCGCAATTCATCGACTCACTCTCTCGCTTGAGTCCATCTGAGTCCAGTGGCAAGACGGGTCAAGACAACTAGAGACGAATACAGGTGCAGTTGATGACCAGGGCTCTCTACGTGCCTTGCCGTACTCATTACGTCCCAAAATTTATCTTGCCCGTCGAATCAACAATTATTTCTTCCGCGCAGTCTGCATAGTCCTTTCTTCACATTCTGGGTAGGCATACTCTGGTTCACCTATTGGCTTGACACCAAATCGGTTACCCACGCTTGGTTTAGCCAGCCTCTCACAGCTGTTGCCCGGGGGGTGGTCGATGTCGCAAGCTGACAGCTACTAGGAGCCACAGGCTTGAGCTGGATGTCTGGCTTGGACTAGTGAGGGATGTGCCCTGAAAAGGACGTGATAGTTATCCTTACCAAAGGTACTACCAATGCCTGACCCACCTTACCCCCTATTTGACTCTAGACCCATAATGTATACACCAACAGCACTCTAAGAGTGTTGTGGCCAGTGTCACACTGGTCGCTGTAACTGGTAGCCATTGTAGAATGGCTCGACCTAAGAGTCCATATTATCTTCTGTTTTTGAATTAAAATTCTCATTCATCGGAACACAAGACAACCGGGTTAGCAGACAAACATCTAGCCACCACACTACCTCGTTTCATAATAATGTGTTACTCAGCTTTGTTGTTGTTGTTGTTGTTGTTGTTGTTGTTGTTTCGTTTGATTTCGCTCACATTGAACTGAAGCGTACTCCATACACGCTCTATTTCTAGTGCACTGGACTGATTTTTGCGTGTGGATTAGCTTTCCTTATTATCAGTGTCCCTCACCATCAAGCGAACCCTCTCCGATTAGAGGTACTTGTAATTTACGTCCCCAAGTAAAGAACGCTTAAAGGCTTGCGAACGCGATTCGGTAATTCGTGAGCCGCTTACCACTCGTTAGAAACACAGCTGTGACAGATTTGGCAGCAGACAGTGTCGCGCTGGGGTTTTAACGTGTTGGTGTGGGGGTTGGTCGTTCATACAGCAATGGCAAACTACTGAATGTAAACTTGCCAAGGCATCAACAACATCAGTAAAATCCTGGTGTTGACAGCGATGTCCTGTAAATGAGATATGCAAAAAAAATAAATAAAAATTAAAGCACGCGAATTAAAAATTTTAGTCCAACTTACGGTGTAGGGTTTAACCCGCTACCTCAGCATCAGCACACCGGCAGTTTAAGAATGAGATCTCTTACCTATTCAGTCATGTTGAACTTCTAATTTTATTTTGCATATAATTTTTACAGGACGTTGCTGTCAACACCGGCATGATACTGTTGTTGTTTATGTGTTGCTGAGTTTACGTTCAGTAGTTTGCCATTGCTTTCTGAACGACCGGCTCAGATACCAATTCGTTAAATCCCAGCGCAACGCGGTCTGCTGCCAATTCGCGCGCAGCAGTGTTTCGAACGCGAGTAAACGGGAATACAAATCGCGTCCATAACCCCATCGCTGACCTTCTGTTGCTCAGTTACACTGTTATGTGCTTCAAACTATTGTGTGTTATTGGTGCTATGGAGCTGTTCTTGTGATATGACTGAAAACAAGTGGTGTAATTATATTATGCAGTAAATTTAACTGGATTATCTTCAGCGGATAACAAAAATAACGCCTTGGCAAGTGGAAATTTGTCATAATTGTCACCCCTTTAATTTAAATTGTTATTACTAAACCTCTCATTATTGTCATAATATTTCTAACCTATCAATTAATTATTAACACTGTCGTGTTCCCTGTGCAATCTCCTTTAATTTGATATATCATGCAGTATATCTGATTAATCTGTAACCATTTTCACAACATTATTGTCACACACCCCTACTTCCAATTTTCTGCCATGAATTTCTGTTTGGTCAGGGCCCACTTTTTGTTTGGCAGGCCATCAGTTAAAATAACTCACAGGTAATATACGCCAATATCAATTACACTCCATGTTCTATTATACCCAAATTGTGT
>OY992881.1:103121644-103124144 GCA_963921405.1 Cepaea hortensis | reverse complement strand
ATATACACAAACAAACTTGGAAATCATGTGACAAGAGAACCTATAATCAAATAGATCACATTTTAATTAACAACAGAAATGCATCAAACATACAGCAAGTCAGAAGTTATAGAGGAGCTGAGTGCCACAGTGACCACTTCCTCGTTGGAGCAAAATTTAAAATAAAACTTAAGAGAGCTTTCTATACTAAATTACAAAGATTACACCCAACATATAACAGAGAAAAACTGCAAGACATTACAGTCAAAGAGAAATTTACAGATGAAATAAAATGTAAACTTGAAACTCTGCATAACCCTTTGGAGGAAAGCATTGACCAAACTTGGTTGAACATCAAGAATACAATTCAGTCTACCGCAGAAGAATGTCTCGGTGTGTTAACCACGCATAGAAAGAACAGATGGTTCAATCAAAAATGTGAAGAAGCAGTCATTAGGAAGAAGAATGCCAGACATGTATGGTTAAATGACATCAATAACATCCAAAAGGAAGAGCATTATAGAAATGAATGTAAAGAGGCTACAAAAATAGTCAGACAGCAGAAGCGAGAATATATGAGTAATATAATCAAAGATATGGAAACTAATCACCAGAAAAATGAATCCAGAAAATTTTTTAAAGAACTGAAGTCAATGAAACGAGGGCACCAACAAAACACATATGGTTTAAAAGACAAAAATGGGAATATGATAAATACCAATGAGGAAATGTGCAACACATGGAAAGAATATTTTATTGAATTACTAAATTGTGAAGCTCCAAGTAACATTTTCTCACAGGAAGAGGTTCTAACATGCGAACCACAAATTGAAGAACCTACATTTGAAGAAATCCTATATGTAATCACACGACTTAAAAACAATAAGGCAACTGGGACTGATGGAATTGCTGCTGAATTTATAAAGGCAGGTGGCCATGCATTACATCTAAAGCTATACGAACTAATAATAAAAATCTGGAGGACAGAAGAATTACCCCATGACTGGAAAGAGTCATTATTGATACCTATCTTTAAGAAAGGAGACAAGTTCCAATGTGGAAATTATAGAGGAATATCACTACTGTCCACAAGCTATAAGATACTATCCGCAGTATTACTAAATAGACTAAAACCATATTCAGAAGACATATTAGGTGACTACCAGGCGGGTTTTAGACAAAACAGATCAACAATAGATCAGATATTTATCTTACGACAAATAGCTGAGAAACATTGGGAATATAAAAGAGATCTCCATAACATTTTTGTGGATTTTAAAAAGGCTTATGATAGTGTCCATAGGAATAGTCTATGGAATGCTATGCAGGAATTTGGAATACCAAGGAAGTTAATCAACATGACCAGACTATGCATGGAAGATACTTATAATATAGTAACATATAAAGGCAGGAAATCAGACCCCTTCCAAATAACATCTGGCTTGAAACAGGGTGATGCACTATCGCCGCTACTCTTCAATCTGGCTCTAGAGAAAGTTGTAAGGAAGGTAAAGGAGGAATGTGATATTGGAGGAACATCCAAGCTGCTTGGTTATGCAGATGATATAGATATTATAGGGCAAAGTGAACAAAAGACATTGGAAATATTGACTCACTTAAAGGGAAAAGCCCAACAGATGGGGCTGGTTATCAACCAAGATAAGACAGAATATATGGTAATTTCAAGAGACGGAATGGCTAGAAACTCTGGCCACATACAAATAGATAATATGACCATTAAAAGAACGGAAACATACAAATACCTGGGTACGATCTTCAACTGCTCCAACATCATAAGGGAAGAAATACAAACTAGAATCAACTCTGGAAATAAGATATACTATGCACTACAACATCTACTAAAATCAAAGGCGCTATCTCGTAACACCAAAATCACAATATACAAAACACTGATCAGACCAGTTGTGCTGTATGGCTCTGAAACCTGGAGTACAACGAAAGGAGACGAAGCCTTGTTACAAACCTTTGAGAACAAAATTTTAAGACGCATCTTTGGACCCATTAGGGATACACAAAGTGGAGAGTGGAAAAGAAGAAGTAACAAAGACATTTATGATCTGTTTAAGTCCCCGCTAATCACTGGTATCATGAAGGCTAATAGACTACAATGGCTGGGGCATATAGAAAGAATGGAAGATAATAGGGAAACAAAACTCGCTTACACTCAGGAAATAAATGACTGTAGACCCCGAGGTAGACCAAGAAGGCGGTGGAGAGATAATACATGTACAGACCTACAAGCACTTGGAATCAACGACTGGCAAGAGAAGGTCCACCAGAGAGACGAATGGAGACGGATTGTATTTGCAGCAAAGAACCTCAATGGCTCGGAACGCTGAAGAAGAAGAAGATATATATATATATATATATATATATATATATATATATATATATATATATATCTGAAAACATATATTGACATACGGTCACTTTTGTATTGAGATTTATTTCAGATAAGCTAATACACATTGCAAAAGGAACATTTAAAACATTTATAATT
>OY992881.1:103096644-103116644 GCA_963921405.1 Cepaea hortensis | reverse complement strand
CACTCTTATTTCACCAAGCAACCAAGCCCATTAGGCAGCAGAGAAATAACACACACACAATAAAATTATATATATATATACACACACACACACTAGCTGACCCGGCCCGGCTTCGCCCAGGCCCTGGCGGGGATCTATCTATCTATCTGTCTGTCTGTCTGCTTGTTTGTTTGTTTGTCTGTCTGTCTGACTAGGCCCGGCTTCGCCCAGCTCCTGGTAGGGAGCATCTCATTTAATTCATATAGGTAGTCAAAAAAGCTCCCGTTCCCGACTGTCTGTCTGTCTGTCTGACCCGGCCCGGCTTCACCAAGTCCCTGGTGGGGAGCATCTAATTTAATTCATATAAGTAGTCATATAAGCTCCCGTTCCCGTTCCCGACTATCTGTCTGTCTGTCTGTCTGTCTGTCTGTCTGTCTGTCAGACCCGGCCCGGCTTCGCCCAGAACCTGATGGGGAGCATCTCATTTAATTCATATAAGTAGTCATATAAAGTTCCCGTTCCCGTCTGTCTGTCTGTCTGTCTGTCTGTCTGTCTGTCTGTCTGTCTGTCTGTCTGTCTGTCTGTTTGTCTTTCTGTCTGTCTATTTGTCTGTCTGTCTGTCTGCCTGCCTGCCTGCCCGTCCATTCTTCCGTCTCTCCCTCCGTCTATCCCACCCTCTCTATCTATCTATCTATCTATCTATCTATCTATCTATCTATCTATCTATCTATCTATCTATCTATCTATCTATCTATCTATCTATCTATCTAACTATCTATCTATCTATCTATCTATCTATCTATCTATCTATCTATCTATCTATCTATCTATCTTTCTATGTTCGGCCGGTAACATATAGATAGAATAGAAGAATAGATAGATTGATAGTAGAAAATATGACTGGAAGAGATCTATGTAAAGTAAACTTACCAAGATATCACAAACAGCCAATAAATGGTGGGCGGTGGGTTGACTGCAAACGATATGTAACTAACTTTCTCTCACACAAAATTACTTTTATTTTTTTTAACGAACGAAAATCTTTCGCAGGCCCGTCCTACATTCTGCCCTTCTTCTCTATGTCCTCTCATACATTCTTTCATTCAACATCTCTTTTGAAGCAATTCTTTGACAACAAAAGAACAATAAGCATTAAAATGCATGAAAAAAGTAACTCAGGGTCATCATAAATATCCAACGTCGGTGTACGCGCCATACATATGAGAGTGTTAAGAAAAATAAATGTGCTGTTGAAGCAAAATAAAAATATGAGTTAGAAAATTTTCACTATTTAAATAGATGCATTATTTTTATGAAAACTATGAAAATGCCTTAAAGATTATATCACTATTTATTATAACTCATATGCCTGTAATTAACTGTAGACAAAGAGTTTATAAATCTTTGAAAACAATGCAGCAATCTATATATAAAATAATAGCAATGTTATTAAAAGTTATGCCCCTTGAAATAACATTTCTTATGTTAAGTCCCCTTGCTATATTGAAATGATAATGAAAAATGAAATATTAAATTTTAGTATGTAAGTAGCCGATTTTACATAACAAAACTATGACAGTCGGTTGCACAGGAATGAAATGAAGACGTGTAGAAAATTTCATCTCAATCGGATGGACCGTTCGCGAACGCATCAAACACATTTCCACATACCCACCCACATACATTCTGGTATATATATATATATATATATATATATATATATATATATATATATATATATATATATATATATATATATATATAACTGCTTATTACAACTTCTGCAGTAAACTAATTATATGGTAATCTGTCATTGGCATTCATAAGCTCTACTTTATACTAGTATTAAAGTATACGAGTGCTAGTTCTTAAACTGCCGGTGCTCTGATAGCGAGGGAGGCTGTTGAACCCCTACATCGGCTTTAAGTTGGATTTAAATGATGATTTCTCTTCAAATGGCAATAGGAAACAAAGATAAATTGACAAGAAAATTATCGTACGGTTGACCGCAGCGCTCTTCAACGTGTATGCAACATGTTTCCACACTAGTTTAATAGATGTGTGGCTTACGGATAGGCTGTTCAAATGTTGTTGTATATTAACACGCATATAATATTGTCCAGGTTTGGCGGTGTCTGATTTGGGCTCACTGATATCAGTCATCTGGTGTAATATCTGCAACACTCCGGCCTTTGCTGGGGCAGATTTGCCCTTTGATGTCAATGACGTGTTTTATTTCACTGCTGTGATGACACATTTAACCTTTGTTCGTGTAACGTCCTGGATTACAGCTTTAATCACCCTGGAGAGATGCTTGTGTGTCACAATGCCACTGAAGGTATGTCTGTTCTTCCACTGTGTTACTATCTTTATTTGTTTCTAGTCTTTGTCATCACATGTATAGGAGAAATGAGGTGATATGCATAAATCAATTAAGTGCAATGTATTTATCAATGAGGTGTTATGCATCTATCAATGAGGTGTTATGCATCTGTCAATGAGGTGTTATGCATCTACCAATGAGGTATTATGTATATCAATAAGGTGTTATGTCTACCAGTGAGGTGTTATGTATATCAATGAGGTGTTATGTCTACCAGTGAGGTCAGATATGACTGATCTACCGTATAACAGTAGACGGTACTACCTGCTTTCTGTTAGTGCCTAACGTTGGGCGGCGCTTACCAAACCCGACACCCCACATTGTGCCAACGGCTTCGGGCGGAAGAGCGCTATTGGGAGGATACAAGCCTTACCCTGGTGCGAGGAAATGCAACCTAAAGACAAAATGTCATGGCAGGGAAGACCAAGCCCTAAGCCTTGGTTGGCGGCTGGTCTAGGATCGAAGCTCCGACAGGGGGACAGTTAGAGCATTGCTTTGCTGATCCGGCAGCTTCTGCAGATTGTCTTGTTCCAGATTTAGAACCTTTCCTCTGGACAGAGGGATCATGCTGCATGGGCAACACATGATCTCTATATTTTAGCCCAGGCTTTGTGTTATGGAGAGGCATTAACTCCATCCCTGGTCTTAAATGGTCTCGGAATCAAAGCGAGAGGAATTGTTACGGGTTATAAGTCCCTGTCAATTGGCGTAGATATGGGGGGCCACGCGTAGCCTCTGACGGTGGGAGACACCTACAGGTGTCACTGATCAGCTACCGCCCGCCTCAAGCTGGGCAGCCCCGGCCACTTGGGTGCTGATCCGCCACAGCCTGCATGCTTCAATGTGTGCTTAGGGCTAGTACAAAATCTGAATCGCAGGCTGTAAAACCAATGCACCAGGTACTAATAAAAAAAGAATATTAGAAACCTCAAGCTCCGGCTTGCAACCTGGAACGTGAGAACCATGTGTCCAGGATTTTCCCCTGACTTGACCAATATTGACGATGTGAGAAAACGTTTGTGATTGATGCCGAACTCAATCGTCTTAACATTGATATTGCTGGCCTGCAGGAGACTCGCCTCGCTGAGGAAGGGTCACTCAGGGAAAACAATTACACCTTTTTTTTTGGGGGGGGGGGGGGGGCAGGCAGAAAAAAGGGAACTCGGTGTGGGATTTGCAATGAAGAATTCGCTACTGGCAATGATTGCAATTCCAGCTGGATGTAATGAAAGACTATTATCTCTGCGCTTGGCAACCTCTTGTAGTTTTGCCATCATTATTACTGCATATGAACCAACACTCGATTCCTCTGATGATGTGAAGGATTCGTTTTATGAGGAGTTAGACCCCGTGATTAAGGCAGTTCCAAGATCTGACTACATTTATATGCTCGGTGATTTCAATGCTCGTGTGGGCAAGGACTCGTGTTCATGGCCAATGTGCCTTGGAAAATACAACATCGGTCGCATGAATGAAAATTGGCAAAGGCTGCTGGAGCATTGCACCATATATGGCCTATGTATTATAAACACCTTTTTCCAAAAAAAAAAAAAAAAGAGATACATAAGGTCACATGGAAACAACCAAGATCCGGCCATTGGCACCAGCTGGACTTCATCATCACACGGAGACAACATCTGAACCATATATAATTGACTCGAAGTTACCTCAGTTCCGAGTCGTGTTCATGAAAGAGACTATAGTGTCAAATTGTTGATAATGTATCGGCGGACATAGATCCAGTCTTGGATTGCATAGTCTCGATTAGCAACCGGAATAGGCATATGGTATTCTATTAATCATATCTAATTTAAAGTATGATTAGGAATAGAGTACACTACTGTGCGGTGATATAATGTATTATAGGTGCGGTGATAGAATGTTCTATAAGTGTGGTGCTAGAAACTATTATAGGAGCGTCGGCATTAGTGTCCTATTGTATGGCTTTGACTAGCTTGTGTGATATATCATTTTACTCGGGGAGTTGAGGACAATGTAGTGGGATAATAATTAAAGAGATTGAGGATGGTTGGGAGGGAAGAGGGGAATGTGAAAAGGTGGGATCTTCCAGTAGGGCATCTGCTGGGTTTCTACCCATTCCTTTATTCTTTCCTGGTGTTGCCATGTCTAAGACTATGTGATGAGCTATTTGGCCGTATGACAGAAATCGGATCTATGTTATAGATCTGAGTGCTGCTATAGGCCTACACTCACTTAATTACGGTCAGGATTGAGTTGCCCTCACCATGATGTTCTCTACTCAACAGGTTCCCCTTGAGTGTTCTACTTGAGTGTGAGATGATTTGTTACAAAGAAGCATTTTCAAAGTTGTATACAATGATGGCTCACGGAATGAAGACCGAGATTACTGAGAGTCTTTTACACGGGGCTCAGAACCTAGTTGGTCTGCAGAAACCTGGCTTCTGCTGAGTCGGACTTGATGAACATAAGTGTTGTGTTTACTGAGTGATCAGCTTCATCACCGAAGATTCATAACTCATATACCAAGGACATATATATATATATTAACACATCTACCTAAAAGCATTAATAGGTTGGTTTTTTAAAGATGGGGAAAATTTTATAATCAGAGACTTGTGAACATTAGATTTTCCCAAAGTGACATTTCAATTAATTGAAAGATTCTCTGTTCAACAAACATTATTAAACAAAGTAACTTCACCGTGTTTGTTAGAGTGTCTATCTGATGACCAGCATCCGGCTTGTTCGAGTGATTGGAGAAAGTTGTCACGTGGACGGAGAGACATCTTCTGGGTGAGGTTCACTGTCCTGAATACATGGTGCTGTTGTATGCTCAGCACAGTGATGTGACAGACTTTGCTCCTGATTCACTGGTCTGATTCTACATACACATTAGAATATTCGACACACATTCTACACATTACACACACGCACACCTCTCACACACATACTCTTTGTTTTAATAAATTAATAGGTGTATTTATTTGTTAAAGCTAGAGTAGTTGAGTATGTTGTGTTGGGGAAGAATGAGAGGGGGCATAATCCAGGGGTGAGTGAGAGTAAGAAAGAGGTGTCTACCGACTGAGGGAGTTGTGTGGACGGATTCTGATGGTTTCTCTAGGACAATAATATTGGGTAATAAAAATTGTGGGGGTTGATTCCCGTCACTCCAGGGACGACACTAAAAGTAATAAATAATTACTTACGACAACAGGCATGAAGGGTATAATCAAGTTTGATGGTGCAACTTCTGAAGAGTTTGAAATCAAGAGTGGAGTTAAACAAAGTTGTGTACTAGCTCCCACCCTCTTTAGAATATACTTTTCACTTCTACTGAAATATGCCTTTCGTGATCAGGATGGTAGTATATACATTCATTCACGCTCAGATGGCGGCCTCTACAATGCTCAGAGATTGAAGGCCAAGACCAAAATTAGGAGGGTACTGATCAGAGAGTTGCTTTTTGCAGATGATGCTGCAATTACGACCCACTCTGAGGAAGAATTGTAATGTCTACTATCTGCATTCTCCAATGCTTGTTCTGAATTTGATTTAACAATTAGCAAAATGAAGACACAGATTATGTCACAAGATACACATTGGGTACCATCAATCTTTATTGACTAACTAAAGATGGTAGACCATTTTACATATCTAGGATCAGTAGTAAATAGCAAATTATCCCTAGATCAGGAAATCAACATCCGGATTGGTAAGGCAGCAACAACAATGAACATGTTAAGAAAAAGAGTCTGGGAGAACAGGAAGCTTACTGCCAAAACAAAAGTCCTTGTCTATCAAGCCCGTGTCCTTGGTATTCTATTTTATGGCAGTGAAACCTGGACAACTTACTGACACCAAGAGAAACGTTTAGACAGCTTTCATATGCGGTGTCTGCGATGAATACTTGGTATTTCATACATTGGCACCTTGCCGTCTTGATACTGAGCACACTAGAAAATTGTAAATAAATGTACGGAATACACGTACTTACCCACATGAAGTATGAATCAGAAGTGCAGAATGAATTGTATGACAGAGAAAGAGAGGCAGAGAAAGACTGAGTAAGAGAGAGAGAGAGAGAGAGAGAGAGAGAGAGAGAGAGAGGGGGGGGGGGAGAGCGAAAGAGTGCGAGAGCGAAACAGAGAGTGAGAGGGAGAGAGAGAAATATGTATTCTCCTTGTATTAATTATAGTACTGTTTAGGTGTTTCCGTGTGGTGGTATCCGTGTGGTGGACTCCGCGTGGGGATCGCCGTGGCAAAGTGTTATAGGCGCCAGCCTCGTGTTTCGAAGTCCGTTTCTGGTATTCCTCATTTGGTTCACAATTGCAGTTTTCACAGGGACTTATGTGTGTCGTTGCAACAGCTGCAGAATTTATGCTTTGGGCGACGCTGTAGGCAAGTCACCCTGAGGAAACATCCCAAGCCATATGAGTTAAAACCCGGCACAATGAAATCTGCCCTCTCCTGTATAACTGATTAATTGTCATGGGATGATTAATTGTCTTAAGCGACTTACCATATCTGCGATAGGCTTATATATCACCGAAATGTTGCCTTTGCAAAACGTTGTCTCAATTAAAACAACAATACAGTATATTTCCCTAAGCAACCTCCTTTAAATGTATATATAATATAACATGTTAGTTAGTTAGTTGCATATGCTTTACAGGACGTAGCTGTCAACAGGAGCACTTTTTGTTTGTTCGTGGGCAAGTTTACGTTGAGCAGTTTGCCATTGCTTTTTGAAAGACCGGCACCGATACTATTTCATAAATATAAAAACAATGCAAGACGGTCTAGTGCCAAATCGCCCACAGCTGTGTTTCGAACGCGATAGGCGATATTACGAATTGCACCCGTAACCCCTTCGCAACTCAGCCCGCCACATAATATGTATGCTGCATGCTACATATAAACAACATTTAGGCATAACTGTGTGACACTCAGCCCGCCACATAACATGTATGCTACATATAAACACCCCTTACTTTCAATTTTTCGCCATCCATATTTTTTCCTATCCAAACTTACATTTTGTTTGGCTCTGAATCGATTACACTCCCTTAATTAATGCAGTACACTCTTAATTGTTATTCTTAATATTTCAGATAAGAAACGCCATCACTATAAAAAGAGAGTGCATTGTAGTCGTGGGCATCTTCCTTGTGTTCACAGCCACAGGATCTCCGATGTACGCCGTCAGTAGATTCGATATGAAATTTATTCCAGCAAAAAACAAATCCCTGGTGGCTTTGGTTCATACTACAGACAGAGAAGCTGTCAAGAAACTGGGGCATATAATGAATAACACGGTTATTCCCATTGTGGCGTTTGTGATCATCACTGTCTGTACAGTGACACTTGTAATAACACTACGGAAAGCGTCAACTTGGAGGAACAAATCTACAAGCTCTGCACAAGCAGACATTGCGGCATACCGCACGCAGAAAGTAACTAAAATGGTCGTCATGATCTCTTCTTTGTTTATTGTATGTTTCATCCCAATGAGCATTTTATTCATTCCAATAACGTTTGTTCAAGGTCTTAATGTTGATGGAAGAAACGTGGGAACAGTTTTATTAGTAGGCGGTACAGGAACAATCCTTGAATCCATAAACGCGGGAATGAATATTCTTATCTACTATCACATGAGCAGTAAGTACAGAGTTGTATTTCGTGGGTTGATATGTCATGGAAAATAGTATTTTAAGGAAAGAAAGGGGAAAAAAAAAACACACACACACACACATGTGTCTACATAGTTCAAATAAAGTAAATATCTTCATGTATGGCACACTTGTATTATAAAATTAGAAATGATAACGTTTTGTTATGATGTCAGTTACGCAGTCGCCATCATGCTATCTTTATTTAAACCATGTAGGTACAGATCACTGTTTCACACAGTCATCCGTGTTGGGAATATGGTATTCCTTGGGTGATCTGGTCAATATCGCACCGGTCGCAGAACATCCCAACACCAAGTTCTCAAACCCATTTTTTGACCACGTCGAACAAGAAGCCAGATTTGTAGCTCATTTAAAGGGAGAAAACATATCTGCTTTTGTACGGGAATCAAGCAAATTACCACATCGAAACCACAGGCACGCGAGTTCATCCTTGGACATTACAGCATACACATAAATGGAGTTAGCTGTGATCATTCTGTGAGGATGCAATGAATAATAGACTATTTCAGAAGTGCAGGCGGCTATTGTTAAATGGACATAACTGCAAGTAATTACGATTATTGCTTTCTTCAACAAATATACATAATATACTGGCAATTAATGCGCATGTCTACTTTACGTGGCGCAGCGATGGCACATTGTCTTGTACAATAGCTCGCCCGCTCGATGTCATGTGTACACATCTCCTTCGATGCTGGGCTGGCTTTATAACGCAGTCCTATGCTCACAGGTTGACTAAGCCCAAATCTGGTAAAGTAGTATTTTCCTAGGAGGTGAATGCGACCGGTATTGAGCATATCACACATCGAGAGTCAGCTGGCGGAGTGGGCTTAGCACCATATGCCCAGTGTGATTTTGGGCTTCAAGAAGATTGCGTTACCGTTTACATTGTGTTTATACCATCTTTTGTTGGCTGTGTTATCTAATAAACGCTTCATATTGTGACCTATTGGTTTATAATTCTCTTAATACAGTGGTTCTCAACCTTTTTCGGCCCGTGCCCCCCTTCACCATATTTTCAGAACGTCAACCCCCCCCCCCCCCCTTTCGTATTTCCTACCTAAATATTTGGCCCGTGCCCCCCTTCACCAACTTTTTAGAATGTCATTCCCCCCTTTCGTATGTCCTACCTAAAAATCCCGCCCCCGCCCCTACACAGCATACGTAATAATGGAAGCTAATTTAATAGCACATACTAAAACAAGTCTAGACGTTCACATAAAACGTGGTTTGTGGGTCTACTTACTTTATAAATTGAATTTTAGAAGGATGAGACGTACAGAACCGTACAGTATGAAGGAAAAAAACAATATCAAGTAATCGGTTCTTATATTAACGCAATCTTGAAATAATGTTAATTCCCCCAATGGAAACAGTAAAATCCCCCCCACCCCACGGGGTGGGGGAGGGTGGGGGGGAGGGATTAATTCCCCACCGGTTGAGAACCACTGTCTTAATAGAATAATACGTCTTCTTGTGTTTTACGTTGCGTTTTATTCATTCTGCAGTCAAGTCGGGATTTCAACACTTTACTTGTTATTAGACAAAGTTTATCAATTTATACAAATATATCATTTAATATCTATACAGTATCTCAAAGCTGCAGTGGTATAGTGGTTAGTATACGTGCTTACCAAGAGACTGGTTCGTTTTCATTACGATCTGTGTAGTTCTGCGCTCGAAGTAGCGTCATTGAAATAGGTTCCAGCCTTGTTGTAAGACGTTTCATAGAACTATCTGTGTAGGAAAGTCGAAGAGGATAAGGGACTAGTCGCCCTTCTCATGGTCACCATCAAGTGCCGTGCCGACTGGCGTAGGCGTTCATGACTCTCCACAGATCTCGGTCTTTGGTTTTCTGGATCAACTCTGCCGTTAATATTTCTCCATGCCACCGTCGCAATCCATCCAGCATCATCTCTCGTGGTCTGCCTCTGCCTCTCTTCCCCTCGATCTTTCCAGTTGTCATGATGTTCTCCAGCGCTTCTCTTCTCATCACATGGCCGTTGCTTACCCTATTCTACTCTTGATCTCTGTTGTGCATCTTGCATCTGATGTTATAAATGTCCCTAGATATTTAAAACTATCCACTTGGTGAAGAATTTTTCCTTCTATCTCTATTTCACATTTGGGTGTCAAATGTTTCTTTGATATAACAATTGTTACTGTTTTCTTGATATTCGAGGAGAGTCCTTTCTGTACACTCTCTGTTACTACGATATCCAACAATTGTTGTAGATCTGTTGCATTATCCGCTATCAATATTGTGTCATCTGCATAGCGTATATCGTTTATATTATAACCTCTAAATTTAATTCCTGGCTTTTCCTTTATCTCTCTCATTATTACTTCGCTATAGAGGGAGAAGAGATCCGGTGACAAAACACATCCCTGTCTTACTCTCAACTTTTATAATATCCTTCTTTATTTCCAAATTTAATTGCTGCTGTTTGGTTCCAGTAAATATTCTTTATTATCCTTAAATCTTTCACATCAGTGTTGATACCTTCCAACATTTTAATCAGTTCAGCATGTTTTACTTTATCAAATGCCTTAGTATAATCTATGAAACATAAATATATGTCTTTCTTTGTCTCTATTGATCTTTCTAATAGTGTCTTCTTAATTATATTAGTAATATGATATATATTACTAAATATATATATTTATATCCCCCGATGGTGTTTCCACCTTGTCGTGGTGGGGGAGCTTGAGATTCTCATTGACCCTGAGAGCTATGCCGGCGGTAGCGTAGCTACCAGTAGGGCCTCCCAAGCCGGACAGGTCAAAGGGTAGAGAACAGACAAAGAGAAACACCCTGGTCCTCCAGGTTGGGGGTTGAAGCGTGGGGTTAACATCCCCACCATTGTAAAAACTATTTTGTTACGACACAGATACATAAGCTTCGAATTCCGACTGACTTATTTGGTCAACGACCTTGGAACGTTAAAGGACTCTTGAGATTTGGAACATGGAATATACGGACACTATATCGAGCTGGAGCGGCTGAAGAACTAACCCGGGAGCTGGTTGAATATTAAATGGATATAACAGAAATTCAAGACATAAGGTGGTCAGGAGAGGGTACTTTAGAGCAAAATGGAATGATTGTAATATATGGAGGAAACACCCAAAATAAACATGAATTAGGAACAAGTTTTGTCATCAAAACAGAGTTATGGGGGATCGTTCTAATCTTTAGTGCTGTTAATGACAGAATTAGTAAATTAGGAATGAAAGGTAAATGGAAAAATATAACGATGATTAATGTACATGCACCTACTGAAGAGAAAGAAGATGACGTTAAAAAAGACTTTTATAATGATTTGGAAGATGTCATAGAAGAAACCCCCAAACAAGACATCCTGATTGTGCTAGGAGACATCAATGCAAACATATGCAGAAAGCAAACTCATAAAAAAGTGACCGGTATGGAAAGCCTACATACAACTTCAAATGATAATGGATGGAGAGTCATCAACCAGGCAGAAGCCAAAGGACTGCAGATTAGTTAGTTAGTTAGTTAGTCGACAGATCATCCTCGCTGCACATCGAACCATTCAGTCCATAAGTGCTCGGATCCCCTCCTCAGCAAATCCCGCAGCGTGTAGCGGCTAACGACGCCAGTTCTGTGTTGGTTTATCAATCTTCTTTGGCTTCCTGCGTAGTGTTCTTGTTTGGCCAAACCTCTTTTAATTTGATGCTCTAGCAGTCTGGCCATTGTTGTAGATTCACAGTCATCACTTGGTTCTCGCAAAAGTCTCACATCACGTAGAGCATTCAGAATGTCAGCCTGGTCCATGGCGCGTCCGCCCTCCACAGTAGCCTCACCTGCGAGCTTGTCAGCCCGCTCATTTCCTTGTACTCCCGCATGCCCTGGCACGAAGATGAAACTAATCTTTGCCAGCCGAGACCGCTTCAGAGGCAGCAACCATTCTCTTCGGATCGACCCCTCCTCTATCCTCTTGATCATGTTCATTGAGTCGCTAAGGAAACAAGCCCTGGTGAATGTCTGTGTCTCGAGCCATGTTATTGCTTTACTTACTGCCATGACTTCCATGGTCAGGCTACTTGTGGTTTCAGTGAAAGCACCAGAGTCCTCCTTCACAATTCTCCCTCCGGCCCGAGCTGTAAAGGCCCATGAGCTTCTCACATGTCGGACGACCGACCCATCTGTGTAGATGACCGCGTCACCGTCTAGCGAATTCTCGAAAATCAACGCTTGTACTTCAGCCTCAACGGCAGCCGGATTTTCTTGTCTGCATTTTCTATCTAGTTGGATGCAAACTGAAAAGGATGTGCAGAAGTCTGTTGGCACTTGCACCCACTCCTCGCCAGGTTCTAAGTCCTCAAGTGAACACACCTGTTGAAGAATGTCTTCGGCTTGACCCATCCACGACCGTCCTCTTTTTAACCTGCTGCCCTTCACCTTCCTAATTTCACTATGCAGTGGATGTTGTGTGTTTGCGTTAATTCTGAGGTAGGCGCGTGCCCTGCAAACTTGTATTCTCTCTTCAATGGTTGGAAAATCAAGAAGGTAGCGCATCGCCCTGCATGCTGTATCTCTTGTACATCCAAGAATAATGCGCATAGCTTCATTCTGTATCCTTTCCATCCTTTCTATCTGCTTATGGCTGAGAGTCAAGATTGCCATTGCATACTCCAAAACAGACATGACCAGCCCCTCGTACAGAAGACATAGATGGCGCTGCTCACAGTTTGCTGCCGCCATCACCCGCATCGCTGCCAAACCCCGCTTGGCCTTTGTTATCACCTGGTCTATGTGCACATTATAAGCAAGGCTTCGATCAAACCGTATCCCCAGGTAATTCATTGCCTGCGTTCTTTCCACCGTCTCTGAACACAGCATTACAGTTGGTGTTGGATTGTTGACAATATGATTATTCAACGAGAACCAAGTCACTGTTGCCTTTGTTGGGTTGACCATTGCCCCAGCTTCATCACACCAAGTACTTATGCGATTGAGTTCGGTTTGTAGTTCCCCAGCAACCTCCTCTCTATCCTTACCCTGACGATACACTAAAACATCATCGGCATACGACAATGTCCTGCCAGGTCCAGTGATCTGCTCACTGGTGATTCTCACTGTGTAGGCGTTGAACAGTACCGGAGATAATGGTGATCCCTGTGGTAGGCCAGGATATATTGTTGTTGGTTCCGAAGTCCAACTGCCACATCTAATAACTACTTTCCGTTGGAAGAGGGCTGCAGCGATCCAACTAAGGAGGAATGGACTTACGTTTAGTTCAAGAAGCTGAAACATTAAAAAATCCAGTGGTACTCTGTTGTATGCGTCCTCAAGATCAATCGCTGCAGCAACGGTTTCAGTGCCTGAGTGGAAACCTTCATAGACATCCTGGGCAAAGACTGCTGCATTGGTCCAGGTTTCTCTTTTTGGACGGTACCCACCCAGGGTAGGTGGGAAACACCTTGCCTCTCTAGTTGGCTTGATATTTTCCTGGCAATTACCTTCTCCAGCAGCTTGCCTATTGTATTCTGCATGGTTATAATTCGATATCCCTGAATTTTTGTGTGGTCTTTGTCAGGCTTCGGCAAGGGAATCAGATAGCTGTGTAACCATTCCTCCTTGATGCTAGCACTCCCTATACTGTTGTTGTACATGTCTGCTAGTTTCTCTAGCTCATTGTCGGTACACCTATTTATGTCGTCGTATCTTATGCCATCAGGACCTGGAGCACTGTTTTTTGATCGTCGAAGCACAGCCTTGATTTCTTTCACTGTCACTGTGTCTTCATCCGAAGTGTTCTGGGCCTTGCATCTGTCTGAGGTGACCTCCTTGGCCAGATTTCGACCTCCCATGTCTGTCTGGTTGCTCTGCTCAAGGTAGCGTTCAAAGAGGGCTTTGCCCTTGTCCTCGTCAGTCCTCTGCCAGATGAGGTCAGCACCTTGGAAGTCAGAAATGCTCTTATTCTTGACTACGCCACTCATGCTTTTATGTAGTCGCCAGAACAATTTCAGTGACTTGTCTGTGCTTACCCTTTGACACACCTCTGCCCATTTTTCCCTTTTAACCACCGTGACCAGTTTTTTGAAATAGCTTACTTTTGTGTGCATCTCTCTTTCTAAGTGCAAGCAGGGACTAGGATGACCAGCTCTGTTCTTCTTGGCATTTTGCCATCTCCTTACAGCACTACGCTTATCCACCCAAGCCTTATCCACCTCGAAACTCCACCACGGTGGCTGCTCCCAGCTTTTTTTCCTGCCCTGAAACGTTCTGCGCTTGTCACGTCTTATTTTACTCACCACATCTTGCCCTGTACTGTCATACTGGAACGTCTTTACCTTTAGCTTGTGCTGCCTTGTTCTGCCTTTCTCCACCAATATGCTGCAAGGGTGGTGGTCGCTGCCATGGTGTCCTAGGACACCCCATCTACACACTGTAGTGAGTAAAGGTGAAACTAGCGCCAGATCAATAGCACTGTCCTCATCGCCTGGACGGCTTGCTGTCCTGGTGACACAGCCACTGTTGATACAAACCAGGTCGATGGTTTCCAGTGCAGTCTCGAGCTCCTCCCCTTGTGTATTGGAGGAAGTGTTTCCCCATGATCTGCCTTTAGCGTTGAAGTCACCACAGAAAATAACATTCCTCTCATGGCCTAATATGCCACTTAAGCACTGCCACTTCTGTGCGTCCACACTCGCATTGCGGGCATAAACATTAACCAACACGAATGGTATACTGGAATGAACTCTCACCGCCTGTATTTGTATATCGTCACTGTCCCACCTGGACATGTCTAGCTCTGACGCCACCATGCTGTCGCGAACGAGAATCGCCGTTCCCAGATGTCGTCTGTTGTAGAAACATTTGAAGCCGGCAATGCGGAGTGGCTGATCGCCCAGTCTCGTCTCCTGGAGTGCTACAATGTCGTTCCTGTAAACTAGGGTTTCTAAAATAGAGCCCCGTTGTTTTACACTGGCACAGTTCCAATATAGAATACGGATGTTCCTGAGTCCTAGACGGTGACACTTGAGTCTAAAACGCCTCAAACCACCGCGCTTACCTTGTTTCTTCCTCCCTGCGCGGCTACCACGCCGGTTCGTTATGTTGACTGCTGAACCCTCGGAAAACACACGTTGTTCCGCCATGTTGAAAAAACGTAAACACAGACTGCTGAGAACCACACACGCTGCTGAAAATTCACTCAAGGAAGGCTTCGCTCGATGCACGAACTCCGTAGCACCCGCGCAGATCTTGAGTATAAACTCCTGGTTTTACATCCTGGCACACCAATTACACGCAAGAGATGAATAAATCCATCCCCTACGCGAAAAAGTTAACGAACACAAAACAACACGACCGTCCGTCGCCATCTTGAAACCGAGCTGCGGACTGCAGATTAGCAGTACCAGACTACAAAAAAAGGATATACACAAACAAACTTGGAAATCATGTGACAAGAGAAATTATAATCAAATAGAACACATTTTAATTAACAACAGAAATGCATCAAACATACAAGTGAGAAGTTATAGAGGAGCTGAGTGCCACAGCGACCACTTCCTTGTTGGAGCAAAATTTAAAATAAAACTTAAGAGAGCTTTATATACTAAATTACAAAGATTACACCCAACATATAACAGAGAAAAACTACAAGAAATTACAGTCAAAGAGAAATTTACAGATGAAATAAAATGTAAACTTGAAACTCTTCAAAACCCTTTGGAGGAAACCGTTGACCAAACTTGGTTGAACATCAAGAATACAATTCAATCTACCGCAGAAGAATGTCTCAGTGTGTTAACCACGCATAGATAGAACACATGGTTCAATCAAAGATGTGAAGAAGCAGTCATTAGGAAACAGAATGCCAGACATTTATGATTAAATGACATTAACAACATCCAAAAGGAAGAGAAATATAGAAATGAAAGAGGCTACAAAAATAGTTCGACAGCAGAAGCGAGAATATGTGAGTAATATAACCAAAGATATGGAAACTAATCACCAGAAAAACGAATCGAGAAAGTTTGTTAAAGAACAGAAGTCAATGAAACGAGAGCACTAACACAACACATATGGTTTAAAAGACAAAAATGGGAATATGATAAATACCGATGAGGAAATGTGCAAAACAATATAAAGAATATTTTGTTGAATTACTAAATTGTGAAGCTCCAAGTAACACTTTCCCACAGGAAGAGGTTCTAACGTGTGAACCACAAATTGAAGAACCTGCATTTGAAGAAATCCTATATGTAATCACATGACTTAAAAACAATAAGGCAACATGGGCTGATGGAATTGCTGCTGAATTTATAAAGGCAGGTGGCCATGCATTACAAATAAAGTTCGTTCGTTCGTTCGTTCGTTACATCCAAAGCTATACGAACTAATAATAAAAATCTGGAGGACAGAAGAATTACCCCATGACTGGAAAGAGTCATTATTGATACCTATCTTTAACAAATGAGACAAGTTCCAATGTGAAAATTATAGAGGAATATCACTACTGTCCACAAGCTATAAGATAGTATCCACAGTATTACTAAATAGACTAAAACCACATTCAGAAGACATATTAGGTGACTGCCATGCGGGTTTTAGACAAAACAGATCAACAATAGATCAGATATTTATCTTACGACAAATAGCCGAGAAAATTGGGAATATAAAAGGATCTCCATAAAATTTTTTGGATTTTAAAAAGGCTTATGATAGTGTCCATAGGAATAGTCTATGGAATGCTATGCAGGAATTTGGAATACCAAGGAGGTTAATCAACATGACCAGACTATGCATGGAAGATACTTATAATATATTAACATATAAAGGCAGGAAATCAGACCCTTTCCAAATAACATCTGGCTTGAAACAAGGCGATGCACTATCGCCGCTACTCTTCAATCTGGCTCTAGAGAAAGTTATAAGGAAGGTAAAGGAGGAATGTGATATTGGAGGAACATACAAGCTGCTTGGTTATGCAGATTATATAGATATTATAGGGGAAAATGAACAAAAGACATTGGAAATACTGATCACTTAAAGGAAAAAGCACAACAGATGGGGCTGGTTATCAACCACGATAAGACAGAATATATGGTAATTTCAAGAGAAGGAATGGCTTAAAACTCTGGCCACATACAAATAGATAATATGGCAATTAAAAGAACGGAAACATGTAAATACCTGGGTACAATCTGCAACTGCTCCAACATCATAAAGGAAAAATAACGAACTAGAATCAATACTGGAAATAAGATATACTATGTACTACAACATCAACTAAAATCAAATGCGCTATCTCGTAACACCAAAAATCACAATATACAAAACACTGATCAGACTAGTTGTTCTGTATGGCTCTGAAACGAGGAGTACAACAAAAGGAGACGAAGCCTTGTTACAAACAAACCCTTGAGAACAAAGTTGTATGACGCATCTTTGGACCCATTAGGGATACACAAAGTGGAGAGTGGAAAAGAAGAAGTAACAAAGACATTTATGATCTGTCTAAGTCCCCGCTAATCACTGGTATCATGAAGGCTAATAGACTACAATGGCTGGGGCATATAGAAAGAATGGAATATAATAGGGAAACAAAACTCGCTAACACTCAGGAAATAAATGACCGTAGTTCCTGAGGTAGACCAAGAAGACGGTAGAGAGATATATATATGCAGACCTACAAGCAATTGGAATCAACGACTGGCAAAAGAAGGTCAACCAGAGAACGAAAGAACGAACGAACGAAAATGTTTATTTTCAAAGGTTTAGAATTGGGCACGCAGGCCCGTCTGACATTCTGCCCTTCTTCCCTATTTCCTCTCATACATTCTTTCATTCAACATCTCTTATGAAGAAATTCTTTGACAACAAAAGAACAATAAGCATTAAAACGCACGAAAAATAATAATACATGACTCGTTGAGGCAATGTAAAATCATAAATACCCAAGGCGAGTGTAACGTGCCACACATATGGGAATGTTTCTTTTTTCCTGGCTAGTTGTCGTTCGAGATAATTTACCATTATTATTGTCTTTGTTGCTGTTTACTTTTTTTTAAGGGGGCATGTAGTCTGTTCTGAGGTAGTGTTCAAACAGGTTGCGACTGTATGTGTAATGATTGGTGGTGTCTTTGATTTCTTGTGGAAGATTATTCCACAACTGAGTGGCAGAGTATGCTAAGCTTATTTTATATAAGTCTATCATAGGAGAATGATATTTACAGCAGTGGATATTTACCCAGTGATATGTTGAAATCTGTATTTATAGCTATACCAAAAAAAACCAGGAGCAATTGATTGTGAATATTTTCGTACAATTAACCTTATAAACCATATCACTAAGCTTCTACTCAGAATCATAATGAGAAGAACCAAAAATAAAATAAAAATGGAAATTAGTGAAGAACAGTATGGATTTGTGGAAGGAAAGGGCACAAACAATGCAATTTATAATTACGGACACTAATAGAAAGGTCAATAGAGAAACAGAGAGACATATATTTGTGCTTCATAGATTATACTAAGGCATTTGATAAAGTAAAACATGATGAACTGATTAAAATGTTGGAAGATATCAACACTGATGGAAAAGATTTAAGAATAATAAAGAATATTTACTGGAACCAAGTAGCAGCAATTAAAATGGGAAATAAAGAGGGTAGTTACGAACAGATAAAGCTAGGAGTACGATAAGGGTGTGTCTTGTCACCAGATCTTTTCTCCCTGTATAGCGAAGTAATAATGAGAGAGATCAAAGAGATACCAGGAATACTAGTTGGAGGTTATAATATAAATAATATACGCTATGCAGATGACACAGTATTGGTGGCGGATAATTCAACAGACCTACAACAATTATTAGACGTTGTAGTAACAGAGAGTGCAAGGAAAGGACTCTCCTTGAATATCAAGAAAACAGTAACAATGGTAATATCAAAGAAAATGGTGACACCAAAATGTGACATAGAAATAGAAGGGAAAATCCTTAACCAAGTTGATAATGTTAGATACCTAGGGGCATTTATAACATCAGATGGAAGATGTACAACAGAGATTAGGAGCAGAATAGGGCAGGCAAAAGCCGCATTTCAGAAAATGAAGAGTATCTTATGCAATAAGTCACTATCACTGAATGTAAGAAAGAGAGTGCTGAAATGCTATGTAGAACCAGTTTTGCTGTATGGCAGTGAATCTTGGAATGTAAATGAACAAATTAAGAAGAAATTAGAAGCAACAGAGATGTGGTTCCTGAGACGAATGTTGCGAATTCCTTGGACTGCCAGAGTAACTAACGACGACTGCCTGAAACAGGCTAATGAAACTAGAACATTATATACAACAATAAGACAGAGACAAACAGCTTTCCTCGGTCATGTGATGAGAAGAGAGGCATTGGAGAACATCGTAACAACTGGAAAGATCGAGGGGAAGAGAGGCAGAGGTAGACCAAGAGAAGTGATGCTGGATGGATTGAGACGGTGGCATGGAGGAATATCAGCAGCAGAGTTAATCCAGAAAACCAAAGACCGAGATCTATGGAGAGCCATGAACGCCTACGCCAGCCGGCACGGCACTTGATGATGATGATGATGATCATAGGAGTAGGGACATGAAGTATATTTAGTCGTTCACTATGTCTTGCGTTATATTTAAACAATGGCCAAAGGTAGCTTGGGGCATTTTGAAACATGATTTTGTGAGTTAGTTTAGCCTTATTAAAAAGTAGGCGTTTGTGGGGTGGCAGTAACTGAAGTCTTTCATGTAGGTTAGAATTGTCTGTAAACTTATCACCAATGATTAGACGCACTGCCCTTTTCTGGAGCAAATAAACGCTTTCTATTATTGATTTTGAGCATCCATCCCAGATTGTGGAGCAATAATCAATATGTGTTTGTATGTGGGAAGTATAGAATATCTTTCTTGTGTTTTCGTAGAGGAAGTTTTTAATTTTGGCAAGTTCGTATACTTTTTTGGC
>OY992881.1:103071644-103091644 GCA_963921405.1 Cepaea hortensis | reverse complement strand
ATATATACATATATACACACATACATACATATACATACACACATACATATACACACATACACATATACACATATATACACGCACATACACACATATACACACGCACATACATATAAACACACGCATACATTTACGCACACATATAAACATACTTACACACACAAGCACACATACAAACACATATTTATACACACTTACACATACACACCCACATTCAGACGTGCACACACATACACACACACATAAACACACGCATACACACATATGGACACACGTACACACCAACCCATCCACCCACACACTTACTCACACATACACGCTGCTTCACATAATCTCACCCTCTCACTCACTCATTTACTCTCTAAACCACAGTAACTCGCTCTCTTACAAGCACAGACAAGTACACAGGCACACACACATTCACCCACTCTCTCTTACTCACCCTTCAATCACCTGCACATCCCACACCTCCCCACCTCTCACACATCTCCCCTCCCGCACAAAACTCCACCCATAAACACATTCCCCCCACATACCTTCCCCATACACATCCCCGCCCACACATCTCCCCACCAACTCACACATCCTCCACCTACAAACATTCTCGCCACCCACACATACATCCTCCACCCACTCACATTTACCCCATCCACACACTCCCACCCACGCAGACATATCCCATTCACAGACACCCCCACACTCATCCCCCACACATTACACACCGCTACTGAATGAACTGAATGAATGAATGAATGGATATCCTCTTTAACATCATACATCTGGTTATATCAGCATATGAACTCTCATAGGACAAAAATAACACCAGCTGAGTACAAAATCAACACTTTCAAGGCAAAAAAATTGACACTGATTGTGCGATTCACATCAAACTACACATCGACCGAACGAACGAATGAACGAATGAACGAAAGTCTTTATTTTCAAAGGGTTAAGAATTGGGCACGCAGGCCCGTCTGACATTCTGCCCTTCTTCTCTGTTTCCTCTCATACATTCTTTCATTCAACATAACTTATGAAGCAAATTTTGACAACAAAAGAACAATAGCATTAAAACGCATGAAAAATAATCAATAACAAATGACTCACTGAGGCAGTGTTTAACATGGGCATTATAAATACCTAAGGAGGGTGTAACGTGTCATACATATGGGAATGTTTCTGGCTAGTTGTCGTTTGAGATAAGTTACCATTATTATTGTTCTTTTGTGTTTTTGTTTATGGGGGAATGTAGTCTTACTGAGGTAGTGTTCAAACAGGTTGCGAATGTATGTATAATGATTGGTCGTGTCTTTGATTTCTTGTGGAAGATTGTTTCACACCTGAGTGGTAGAGTATGCTAAGCTTGTTTTATATAAGTCTATCCTATGTTTAGGAACATGAAGTATCTTTAGTCGTTCGCTATGTCTAGCGTTATATTTAAACAATGGCCAAAGGTAGCTTGGAACATTTTGAAATAGGATGTTGTGAATTAGTTTGACCTTATTAAAAAGTAGGCGTTTGTGGAGTGGCAGTAACCGAAGACGTTTATGTTTAGAATTTTCGGTAAGCTTTTCACCATTAATTAAACGCACTGCCCTTTTCTGGAGTGAATATAGGCGTTTTGTTATTGATTTGGAGCATTCGAAATACACGATGCTTTAACAAGACAACATCAATATGTTACCACACATCTCCTTCATCTCCGTCATCTCAGGCTGGTGTCAACAGTATAATATGCCTCACACAAACACATTCAACACTGTGAAATGTGGCACCCAGACATGGCATCGTACAGTAGCTGTAGTTTATTACATAAAACATAATATCGCGTTCTGGATGTGTTCCGCATCTCCCGGCACAGTTTATCCCTTCAGTAACACCGGTTCCAGGTATTCACACCCCTGAGTGCCCCTGGCTGCACAGTTCATATTTGCTTAGCTTGATCACTACTGATCATTCACCTCAGTTATTGCTATTAGTGCCTTCCTCAGTGCCACCGCCATCATCCCAATCATCAAATTGTGTTCACTATTATTATGTCACACATCTGAGGGAAAACCCAATAATTTAGTATCAACTATAGTAATAAGAGTGTTGAGGGGATACATAGAGCCTGTTCTTTTGTATGGATGTGAAACTTGGACAATGTGCAGTCAAGCTGAAAAACATCTGATGGCTGCAGAAATGTGGTTTCTGAGGAAAATGCAAAGAATACCATGGACAGATAGAAAAACCAATGACCAAGTACTACAAGAGACAAATGAAAATCGTAGATTGATTAGAGAAACTAGACGTAGACAGTCAAAATTTTTTGGACATGTTATGAGAAGAAATGGACTGGAGAACTTGGTGACAGCTGGCAAGATCGAGGGGAACAGACCAAGAGGAAGACCGAGAGGAAAATACCTGGATGGCTTGGCCACATGGCATGGACGAGACAGGAACACTGAGCTGATCCACGACTCTGGTGATCGAGTGAAATGGCGAATCATGACCGCCCACGCTTTCCGGCATGGCACATGATTGATTGATTGATAGTAATACCACCTGAATCTGCCCACTCAAACAACAAATACCCCCACTCAGGTAACAAGACATCATTTTAATAATGCCTGGGCTTCCTCCTGTATCAGAGAGCATACCAGACATCCCCATTCTGGTAACAATTAAACGACAGGATGCAACATAAATGCTGGCTGTTTATCAGACATAAGTAACAATAATGTATAAACACTGGAATGCTGCCCCTGAACTATATGTACACTGTTTTCACTGTTGACACCTATACTAGGTTAGTTTAGTTAGTTTAGTCGATGGATCAACATCACGGCACACGGGTGTAACCCATAAGTGCTCATTCTCCTCCTAATTCAAACCTGAGTTTGGAAAAACTCAGCTCAGTGCACGAACTCCGTAGCACCGGCGAGGATCCTGAAATAATTTGGGTAGATTTTTAACTCGGAATTTTGCCCGGGCAGCGCCGTTAGGCTACTATTTTTCGATTTACCATTGCCAAGGGATTTTTTACGTGCGCAACAATACACACGGGCGTCCGATCTCACTACCCAGAGATAAGGGAAAATTTATTAATAGAAGTCAACCTGAAAAAATCCCGGTCCTCACCGGGGCTTGAACCCGGGACCTCCAGCTCTCGAGACGGACACCGTACATGGAGACCACGCAGCCCCCTGACACCTATACATCACACTCCAGTAGTAATTGGTGTCATTTACATTGATCAACACAGTACAGCTTACTACAGCATAAGACAATATCTTGTGTCTGTAACCTTGTTGCCTCCTCTTCAACCTGTTGTGACTTTTCACCCCTCACATCATTCCCTCACATAATTCCCTCAGCTCAGTGGGAACATTACACAAATATCTTTGTGACACCACACAAGCACATTATATGTGAAACTCCACAATGACTCTTTACACCATGGAAACACTAAACATGATTATGATATAAGCTATGCACTGCTACCATCATAATGTAAATTTCGTAATAATTGTGAGTTTCGTAATAAACTTGAATGCCATAACAAACTCACGGTTTGTACACAAAAATACCTGGTCCTCCAATTCACAATAAGTCACCATCACCACATCATACAGCATAGTTATTGGTTCCTCGCCCATTTCTGGTCTATGTTTAGGCCACATATTAATATCCTCAGTATACAACCACAACTCAGTATATGAGATAACCCACATTAAACACAATCCACCATCCTGGTGCCTAATGCCTCACGTTTTCTTGCCCACTGCTAAACACGCCACTGCCATCCCTGGATTCCACACCAAATAAAAGTGTGAACCGAGCCACAATGCAATCACACAATGTCATATCTGGCTGTTCTTAACCACTACAGTAGTGATTACGTAAAGGATAGACATCGTTTGAAGAGGCTCATCTTCATCATCATCATCTTGGTGATGGGTAAACGCGGGCGGTGATGGGAAGGGTGGGAAAGTGAGTCGTGGCGGGTATGGGGAAAAAAGAGGCGGGGTATATTTTGTTGATGGAAACGTAAAAGTCGGAGAGTTGTGGGTGTTGTATATTTTGTTGGTAAGAATGGTAGACATAAGATGAAGATTAGCGTCATCGTCATGGGGTTGGGAAAGCTTGCTGATTCTGCTTGGCTGGGAAAGTGAGTCGTGACGGATATAGGTCATGAAAAAAGTGGCGGGTAAGAATGGAAAAATAAAAGTCGGAGAGTTGTGGTGGGTGGGTTATATTATTTGGTGGTTTGAAAAAAGAGGGAAACGGGGGGTGTGTGAGAGTTGACATCTGTTCGTGTCGGTATGCGTTTTTGTGAGTCTGGGGCTCGAAGCAGTGGTAGAAAACATCGTGATGGATCGAAGTAGTCCTGTCGGGAGGTAGTAGGTTTGAATCTCTGGTCGGTCACTATATGTTGTCTCTGTGAAGGTATTAGTGGAATGATCTTCAACGTGTGATGAGTGTGGGGATTCGACTCGGTGGTCGAGTGGGTGATCAAGAGGGTGTAGAGAGTCTGGGGGATTCGAACCGGTGGGGCTCGACCCTAGAACAAGTATTGGTGCTGATAAGAAGGCGTCGAGAGGTCTGGGGCTAAGTGGTAGAAAAGACATCGTGATGGGGTCGAAGTAGTCCTGTCGGGAGGTGGTAGGTTTGAATCCCGGTCGGTCAGTATATGTTGTCTCTGTGATCGCCATGTGTTTAGTGGAAAATAATACATGCGGTGGTCATAAATCTTAAATGGGTATTGATATGAGGTGAGGTGTTATGTAGAGGGTCGCAGTCACTATCGTTGGGGTATTGCTATGTAGAGGATCGCCTTCATTATCAACTGAACAAAAAGTAAAGAGGGTCGTAGTGGTTTATTATCCTTAGCTGATAAGAGGTGTTATGTATAGGGTCGCAGTCACTATCATCTGACAAAGTAAACGTAGTAGTCTGATGGGATTTGAGGGGATGGTGACCTAATTCTGTTTGATGTATGGAGGTCTCTAGTGTACCATCAGTGGTGGCGGTTATCGGTCGGGTTCGCAGAACACGCCGCCTGAGAAGAACTATCATTGCTTGTCAATATGCTTCGCATTAAATCCTCCAGAGGGGAGCCGACAACCTCTCTGAAAGTATGACCCAAACACATGAGCCAGCTGGTTGGGCTGCTCCTCCAGGCAACCACCACACTATATCATGGTAATCGTCTCCAGGAGGGTAGCCTCATTGTCTTTAACAGACATATACACCCAAACACAGACACACAGACATAAACAACCACACCCAAGTACACAAAGACAACCACACTCAACTTCAGACAATTCATACCTCTACTACTCTCACATCAACAGCTATACACATGTACATACACACACGCGTACATACAGACATCAACTACACAAAAACACACCTACAAACACAAAGACATCACACACATCCTATCATTACTAGTGTCATCACAACATCAACACACAGACAGACTTACACACACATGAACACAAAGACACACGAGTGCAGACGTTATCGTCAAAGATTTCATCAGCGATGGAAAAGACCGGAAAAACGTTATCAGTTATCAGTTATCAGTTGGGGTATCTTCGCTGCACTCCGGACATGTCCATATGTGCTCAGATCCTCCCCCCAGCATATTCATCAGCGTCCGGTGGCTAATAGTGGCAGTTCTGTGTTGATTGACGAGACTCTTTGTTTTCCCGATGTACCTCTCGCGTCTGGCTGTGCCGATTCTTACTCCCAGGTCTTTCATCCTGGACAGCGATGTGGAATCACTGACGTCAAAGTCCTCTGTTCTCGCCATATCTTTAAGGACGTTAATAACATCGGCACGATCCATGGCCTGGCCATCTACAAGGGGTGCAGAGCCAGCCAGTTTGTCAGCTCGTTCATTTCCCTCGACTCCCGCATGTCCCGGGACGAAGATGAAGGTGACTTTACGGACAACAGACTTCCGCAGCGATTCAGTCCACTGTTTACGTACAGATCCAGTTTCGACCTTCTGAATCATGCTCATTGAATCACTTAGTACACACACGTTGGTATAATGCTGTGATTCCAGCCATATGAAAGCCTGTGTAACTGCCATCACCTCCATCGTCATGCTGCTCGTGGTCATAGAGTGGGCACCACTGGATTCTTGAACGGTTCGGCCCACCGAACGGGCTGTAAATGCCCACGCACTTCTCTGCTGCTTTACAACAGATCCATCTGTATAGATGAGCACTTCGGGGCTATCTGAGTGTTCATAGAAAACATGTGAAACATGGAAAAACGTGTTCGGGCTTAATACGGACTTCTAGTCTCGTGAACAACACATCTGCACACTCACTTGTACAGGCATGAACACTGACAAGTACGCATACCCCTTTCGTATCATTACTATTGTAAGCACAACTATACACAACCACAAATACAAACACAAAGACACACACCCACACCCTCTTCCTTGTCCACAAGACTAAACTACATAAACCACATATCCTTTTTGGTAACGAACGAGGATGTCCGAGAAACCCCTACGTCATCAGCGCCATATGAAAAAGTCATTAAGTGGTAGCGTGAGATATCTGTCACGTGAAGGCGGGCGGGCGGTGGCGTGAGAAAGAACCTGTCTACAAATCTGCCACGTCAGCTATGTAGTGTCGTGTGCAGAACTAGTGTATAAAATAGACGGCGTCTCTTCATTCGTTCTACACCACTTCACGTGCTGACTTGGCTAGCTACAGAGGTATTTTTGAACCTGGATGAGTCGCTTAGCAGTGTTCGTGTAGTGACCAGATATTGTTCACGTGGTGATTTGGCTAGCTACAGATGTATTTGTTAAGCAGGTTGGTGTGAGCCTTATTCGTGTCGTCGGCAGCTGATTGTTGATAAAACACTGAAACATATTGTGTATACACCAGATATATTAGTAGTAGGGGATTTAAATCCAATGTCTGACAATGCGTAAGTATGTGTTTCCTTAATGTCGTTGGCGAAGGTTGTATGTTTATTTGAGTATTATGTTGGACAAATGCCCAGTGGTTGTGTGGTAGATGTTTAGCTTTGGTGATAGGATAGAAGTGTTGGTAGAATTATACAGTGCAAGAAGCAAAATTTGCTTGAGTCCAGGTGTTTTGTCTGGTGATGTAAGCTCTGTGTCATGTGCTTCGTGTATTTATGATATGTTTTGTGTTCTAGTAGTTTTTTTTTTTTTGGCTGGGAGGTTCATCTGATATGGTAGTGAGTTTAGTTCTAAGTCTGGTTTGTTTGTTGTTTTGTCTGATATTTTCTTGTTGTCTTGGTGTATCTCATTTTCTAGTACGTATTCTTTAATAGATTCCAAATTTGGGAAATTTCATGTAAAGTGTATGTTAGAATAAGATGTGGTATAGCAAGTTGAAGATGTCAGCCATGGGAAATGGATCTTTGGTGACGAATACTCGAATAAACTATCCCCGATGGAGTCACAGATTACAGGGCCATACATGTTGTTAACGGTCATGGATGTTTCAATGAAGCACGTGTATAATGGAGGTTTGAAGTTCTTGGTGATGTGACCACTTTGTATTAGAAAGAAAGCAACCAAGAGTGTGGAGAGATGAGTGATGTATAAGGGTTTCTGTAGCAGATACGGTGAAGGCCTTCGGTAATGTAAAATAAAGAAAGTGGTGCTGATTATGTATTTTGAAATGTCTTTTCAGATAAAACTTCAAGACACGTTTGACTACAGAAGTTATATTTTTTTCGTAAATTTGGTAACACATTTTTTTCTTAGTTATGTCGACATACTTTTCCATACCTATTTCTGTACTTGACCAAAAAATTTCAAAAGTTTTGCTGACTTATTTATAAGTTTAGTTGAAATATTTCTGTCTTTGGACGATATTTTTCACATTTGGTTATTTTTATAAGTTTGGATTTATAACTTTTGATCAACATTTTAGTTGTAATATTTTTTCCTAGATTTTTATAAGTTTGGTCGAGACATTTCGTATTTTGGTCTTTTCACATTTGGTTAACTCCTACATTTTATAAGTTTGGACGAGCTATTTCAGTATTTGGCCGACATCTTTCCCTTTTTGGTTGACAAATTTTCCGATTTTTCATAAACTGGAATGGTGTATTTCGTTACTTGGTCAATATTTTTTCCATTTTGTTGACACATTTTCCTACTTGACCTAGGTTTTTTCCCCCATTTGGGAGATGTTCCATACTGTTCATAAATTTGGCCGAGATATTTCTTATTTTGGTCTTTTCATACTTGGTTAACTCCAATTTTTTTTATACATTTGACTGAAATATTTCTGTATTTGTCATAACCTTTTCCCCCCGAGTTTGTTCATGTCTGTGTCTCTGTACATGTCTCTGTTCCGACAAGAAAACAAGACAACGTCATGAAAACAAACCACTAAAGAAAATCAACAAAACAAAAATTCTTGGTTTCAATATTTTTATCACCAAAATATGTGTATTCACAACATACTCAGCAAAACAGTTTAGTGATATATCATAAGAAAAAAATCAATGACATAGATGGTTAGTGAAAAACCAAAAAGTTCTGGATTAGTGATCTTCATTCTTCCGGGCTCTGATATAGCTTGGTTGACTATAAAAAACACCACTGTTGTTGTCGAAGTCATCACACATACCTTATTTGTTTCGGATCCAGAATAAAGACATGTATGAGATATCACACAAGATATCTGAATACTTCATTTTATGAATGTATCATATCAAAACCACCCGGTAGCGGTGATCAACACTTTTTTCTAATACTACCACTTGATTGGGTAGCATAAGCGATAGGTCCTTGCAGTACGCCTTAAGGGCTGCCAAGCTGTTCCCATCATTTGGTTGGATATCCTCTGCTACTATGAGTGGACGAGTTGTCAGGTACGGGGTGTCTAAGGGTGTCGTCCTTTCTCGTAATGTCTGGTGATGTGTTCGTAAGTAACGTTGTAGGTTCGAATTGTACAGATTGTCACGTAACTGACACGTATATATTTCATCATTATAAATGGTCCCATTGTGGCGGGTAAGGTTATCGTTGAAGTCACAGTGGTGGCAGTCTGGTACTTGAGACGAGATCGTAGTATGAGGATGCCGTAAATACACATGTGGTGGTGATCTCTGATGTGATGATGGAGTTGATGGAGTTGTAGTGTTTGGTGTATTCATATGTGGCTGATGCTGTGTTCGTATGTGTTGTTGTAGCTTGTCTTGTCTATTGAAAAGGTGTCCACAGATACGACATAAGTGTGGTTGATCTGTGGTACCGTGAATGGTCCGAATGTGGCGAGTAAGGTTATACTTATAACAATAGGCTTTGTCGCACACTGAACACATGAAAGTAGATCTGGTGGTCATATTGATAAACTGGTATATAAATAAGTCACACTTTCGCTTTTTACAACCGCAAAAAGTTCTGGTGTATACACAATATGTTTCAGTGGTTTATCAACAATCAGCTGCCGACGAAACGAATAAGGCTCACACCAACCTGCTTCACAAATACATCTGTAGCTAGCCAAATCACCACGTGAACAATATCTGCCGACGACACGAACACTGCTCACACCAGCCTGGTTCAAAGATACCTCTGTAGCTAGCCAAGTCAGCACGTGACCTGGTGTAGAGCGAGTGAGGAGACGCCATCTATTTTATACACTGGTTCTGCACACGACACTACATAGCTGGCGTGGCAGATTTCTAGACTGGTCCTTTCCACGCCATCGCCCGCCCGCCTTCACGTGACCGATGTCTCACGCTACCACTTAATGAATTTTGCATATGGCGCCGATGACTTAGGGCTTTTCTCGGACATCCGCGTTCGTTACCAAAAAGGGGTATGTGGTTTATGTAGTTTAGTCTTGTGGACAAGGAAGAGGATATGGGTGTCTGCACTTGTGATGTCTGTTTGTACGTGTGTGTATTTGTCTAGTTGGTGTCTGTGTCTTTGATCTTGTTTGTATGTGGGTATGGTTGTCTTTGTATTTGTGTGTATCAAGTGTGTATGGGTGTGTCTGTGTGTGTTTACGTCTCTGTGTGTCTTTGTGTTCATGTGTGTATGTGTGTGGGTCTGCACTCGCGATGTCTATGTGTATTAAGTGTATCAAGTGTGTATGGATGAGTGAGTCTGTCTCTGTGTAATTGTAGGTGTGTACGTGTGTGTGTGTACGTGTTTGTACGTGTGTATAGGTGTGTGTGTCTGAGTGTACTTGGGTGTGTTTGTGTAACCCTCTTTGTGTTAGTGTGCCTGTCTGTCTGTACTTGAGTATGTCTGTACGTGTCTGCACATGTGATCTCTATCTGTACAAGTGTATCAAGTGTGTATGGATGAGTGTGTCTGTCTGTGTGTAATTGTAGGTGTGTACGTGTGTGTGTACGTGTTTGTACGTGTGTATAGGTGTGTGTGTCTGAGTGTACTTGGGTGTGTTTGTGTAACCCTCTTTGTGTTAGTGTGCCTGTCTGTCTGTACTTGAGTATGTCTGTACGTGTCTGCACATGTGATCTCTATCTGTACAAGTGTATCAAGTGAGTATGGTGAGAGTGTCTGTCTGTTTGTACTTGGGTGTGTTTGCTTCTTTGTGCAAGTGTGTCTGCACATGTGATGTCTGTACTTGAGTATGTCTGTACGTGTGTGTATATGTGTCTGTATGTAGAAGTGTATGCGTTCCTGTATGTAGAAGTGTATGTGTACTTGTCTGCACATGTGATGTCTCTGTGTGTGTGTCTTTGTGTATGTATGGGTGTATTTGCGTAGTTGATGTCTGTGAGTACAAGTGTGTATGTCTGTCTGTGTGTCTTTCTTCTTGTCTGTACGTGTCTGTCTGTGTGTTCATGTGTGTGTATGTATGGAAGAGGATATGGTTGTGTGTATGGGTTAGTGTGTCTGTCTGTAGTTGGGTGTGATTGTTTCTTTATATGTCTGTATGTACACGTGTATGTGTACTTGTCTGTACTTGGGTGTGATTGTTTGTACGTGTGTGTGGTTGTCTGTATGTAGAAGTGTATCAAGTTGGGTGTGTTTGCTTCTTTGTATATATGTATGTACTTGTCTGTACTCGTGTGTCTTTGTGTAACTACCATCACCCCATTCATATCAAGGTGTTAGTGGTACCATTTCAAAACGCCACAGACGACCCGTCTCACATTCTAGTATTATTATTGACATATCTCCGTACCCGCCCCGCTGATGAAGCGTGTGTGGTAGGTTTCTCACGCAATCGTACCCCGTCGCTGACGAAGCGTGTGTGATGGTTTCTCACGTACCCGCCCGCCTTGGCTTGTGTGTCTCTCTGTATGTCTGTACATGTCTGTATGTATACTTGTCTGTCTTTGGGTGTGTTTGTTTATGGGGTGTGTATGTACACGTGTATGTGTACTTGTCTGTACTCGTGTGTCTTTGTGTTCACGTGTGTGTATGTATGTCTGTGTGTGATTGTTGTGATGGCACTAGTAATGAAAGGATGTGTGTGATGTCTTTGTGTTTGTAGGTGTGTATTTGTGTAGTTGATGTCTGTGTGTACGCGTGTGTGTGTGTGTACATGTGTATAGCTGTTGATGTGAGAATAGTAGAGGTATGAATTGTCTGTAGTTGAGTGTGGTTGTCTTTGTGTACTTGGGTGTCGTTGTTTATGCCTGTGTGTCTGTGTTTGGGTGCATATGTCTGTTAAAGACAATGAGGCTACCCTCCTGGAGACGATTACCATGATATAGTGTGGTGGTTGTCTGGAGGAGCAGCCCAACCAGCTGGCTCATATGTGTTTGGGTCATACTTTCAGTATTCAGCAATGATAGTTCTTCTCAGGCGGCGTGTTCTGCGAACCCGACCGATAACCGTCACCACTGATGGTACACCAGAGTCTTCCATACATCACCCAGAATTATGTCACCATCCCCTCAGATCCCATCAGACTCCTACGTTTACTTTGTCAGATGATATTGACTGCGACCCTCTACATAACACCTCTTATCAGCTAAGGATAATAAACCACTACGACCCTCTTTACTTTTTGTTCAGTTGATAATGAAGGCGATCCTCTACATAGCAATACCCCAACGATAGTGACTGCGACCCTCTACATAACACCCCACCTCATGTCAATACCCATTTAAGATTTATGACCACCGCATGTACTATTTTCCACTAAACACATGGCGATCACAGAGACAACATATACTGACCGACCGGGATTCAAACCTACCACCTCCCGACAGGACTACTTCGACCCCATCACGATGTTTATTCTACCACTGAGCCCCAGACTCTCTACGCCTTCATATCAACACCAATACTTGTTCTAGGATCGAGCCCCACCGGTTCGAATCCCCCAGACTCTATACACACTCTTGATCACCCACTCGACC
This sequence comes from Cepaea hortensis, assembly GCA_963921405.1. Lineage (NCBI taxonomy): Eukaryota > Metazoa > Mollusca > Gastropoda > Stylommatophora > Helicidae > Cepaea > Cepaea hortensis. The sequence goes on along the minus strand of OY992881.1, from coordinate 103,079,290 downwards.
ACCGAGTCGAATCCCCACACTCATCACACGTTGAAGATCATTCCACTAAAACCCTCACAGAGACAACATATAGTGACCGACCAGGGATTCAAACCTACTACCTCCCGACAGGACTACTTCGATCCATCACGATGTTTTTCTACCACTGACACCCACAAAAACGCATACCGATACGAACAAGTCGACACATTCGTTTCTATTTTATCCTCACAGATTTCAACTCCCCCGCGTTTCCCTCTTTTTTCACACCACCAAATAATATAGCCCGCCCCCCCCCACAACTCTCCGACTTTTACGTTTCCATTCTTACCCGCCTTTTTTTTTCATGACCTATATCCGTCACGACTCCCCACCACCCAACCAGAATCAGCAAGATTTCCTCATGCGTAATCTTTTCACACCACGAAATAATATATCCCGCCCGCACAATTCTCCGAACACACGGTTCCAACAACAAAATATATTCTCAAGGTAACACTTTTTTCCCCAGCCACGACTCACTTTCCCACCGTTCCAAGCCAACCAGAATCATCTTCACGAATCAGCAAGCTTTCCCACCCCCATGACGATGACGCTAATCTTCATCTTATGTCTACCATTCTTACCAACAAAATATATACCCCGCACAACTCTCCGACTTTTACGTTTCCAACAACAAAATATACCCCGCCACTTTTTTCCCCATACCCGCCACGACTCACTTTCCCACCCTTCCCATCACCGCCCGCGTTCACCCATCACCAAGATGATGATGATGAAGATGAGCCTCTTCAAACGATGTCTATCCTTTACGTAATCACTACTCACTATGCTCTTATCACCATAATCGTGATAATTGTTATTGGTATGCCTTTTAATTATGCAACAATCCTTATAGGGATATCTAATAAAATCACAAATTATGAATCTAAATGCAATATCCATTGTTGTGTTTGGGTCTTACTGTAGTTACTAGCTAACTTATGGACTAACGCCTCCCTTTAGCCTTTTATTTTGGTTCAGGTCAGTGTCGTCTCAATGATAAAGATAACGTTGTTTGTTACATTCCCCCTTGTGACTCTGCAATGTTTCCAGTTCACTTAAATATTAATTATAATACATTCTATTAACTTACGTATTTTAACGGCCCCTGGTTCAATCCAGTCCCATACGATGTAGGTATCAACTGAATTCTGCCACCGTTCACCCCTTTCAGCCATTTGCAAAAAAGCCGGCAATGCTGCGCGCAATCTCCTGCTTTCAATCAAGAGAGCTGTTTCTTGTTGTCTTCTGCTGAAGACATTATAATAGTTTACCCTTAATTTTGCGACTGCTTTAGATTTATTTTGTAGAACCCTATTTAGCAATATATTTATATAGGACTAGCTATATATTGGATTTCCTTAAATTTAGAGCCATCTCCCGTTCCTACACACTCATGTCTGTATTAGATTACACATTTAGTTTATGACTATTGTATGTTGAGTTTAACTTAAACCACTAGAGGTGCATACCAGTTGCAGGGATTCAAATAACTTTAACATTTGTTCGGGATCTTCTTGATCTCAAATGTAAGGCTTTGGACACAAAACTCCAGAGTTCAGGCAAAGACGCCTGTCACACCACATTTTTGTGGTGAAAAGGACAGTTCTTCGGGCTATTCGTTCTCATATTGACTCCAATATTATATCCCATGATCCCTTTCGAATCCTACTGGTACGCCATTTGTCGGCCGTAGCCATCATCATGTGCCGTTCAGGGGTGTGTCAACTGGTTAGGTGTTCCATCGTCACCCAAGGGCGTTTACACACACACACAACACACACACACACACACACACACACAGATATATATATATATATATATATATATATATATATATATATATATCAACTGGTTAGGTGTTCCATCGTCACCCAAGGGCGTTTACAAACACACACAACACACACACACACACACACACACGCACACACACATATATATATATATATATATATATATATATATATATATATATATATATATATATATATATATAAATGCATTAATTCAGTGGCATGTCCATTGCACAACCTCGCTCCCATAACAACACTACGGAAAACCTCTCGATCATAAGCAAGATGTTCCTTGTTTCGAAACACCAATCTGGAGATCATCTGCCACATCCTGCACCCATCTTCTCTTTCCAAGGAATATACCCCTACATTATTGTTTTCTCCAAAATTTCGTGACGTTTCAAATGACCAAAATATTCCAATTTTCTTTATTTTAACGTCTTTAGTAGCCAACCTTCTTCAATATTCAGCTCTTGAAGTATGTATGCGTTTGTTCTTTTCTTTATCCAAGATATCCTTAGAACTCGCCTATAATATTTATATTCAAAAGTAATTATGCGCTGTTCAACTTGTTTAGTAAATGTCCAGGTCTCACAGGCGTATGTTGCAATGGTAAATATGCATGCTCTTAAATATCTAAATGTTGCAGTTCTATCTGTCACACTCCACAATTTACTTTGATGAGCAATACACATTCGTCTTTTTATTTATTTCACTGTTTCTCCTTTGTTGGTAATCAATGTCCCAAGATATTCGACATCTTCCACCACCTCCAATTGTCCCTCAATAATATATATTTCTTTCTCTATAATAGTTTTATCTGTATGCATTATCTTTGTTTTTGCTATGTTAAGATATAAGATTTTCACTATTCATTCGGATTGGGGTTATTATGTTTTATATACCATTCTGTGTTGTGGACAGCAATACTGTACCATCAGCATATCTAATCTGTGCATGCCATGACCACCAATATTTAGGGCATCATATTGCTCCCTGTTTATATATATCCAAGTCAGGTTTTATATATATATATATATCAACATATTTCGTTTCATGTCATGAAATGTTATAATTCAGAATTCGAACGGTCGGCAACTTTAGTTTTCCATGTTTATGCTATCTAGTGCCTCTTCAAGGCTCAATTTGTTTCTTCTACTTCTTTAAGTGCCATACAATACAAATGTCTTTATCTATGAATTGTCTTAGTGACCTCAAAGAGTTCCCAAATTGATATTAATTACATTTATTAGCATCGACTGGGCATCTGACGTTCTCTTTCCATAGTACTTCACATTCAAACAATGAAATAACTTTAACTTGTTAAATATTTAACTCACCACTAATTAAGTTCCATTCTTAAGACACAAATTTCAGCCAGTGTAATTGGTCGAAATTCTTATCTTCTGCTGCAGTTAGCAGTCTCATGAAACGTCATTTAATTGTCTGTTTATATTACGCATGCCTGCTATGAAACTCCCTATTAATGTTTGTTTGAGATCTAATTATCCAAAGGCTTTCTGTTTATCTGCCGCTATCTTCAACTTTCTGTCTCGGTGCTTTTCGCACTTTATTATTTTCGAATCAATATGTTTGTATTGCGGTAATTACTTTTCTCAGATCCAATCGTTCAAGAAGGTAACACTTATCAATGTAATGCATTAAAGTATTTAAAGTAACACATTTCTGTTTAGTGTTACATTAACCTTGCGCTTAACATAACACTGCTATATAATGTAACTAAAACATTGTTAATTTACTTCACTAACACTTGTATTTATAATGCTAATCGCGTTATGTGTCAGTAGATTAGTGTCTTGTACACGCATATTCTGGTCTTCTGGGTTAAATTGTCTGTCTACGTGGGGATTGGTTTTCGTTCACATATAGCTCTAGGGTCGAGCCATTGATGTTAGAAACATTGCTGGGATATCAATAGACCACATTAACGATCGAGTGAGTGACGACTGGTCTAAATAAATGGGCCTATCACAGTACCACTATATATAAGTTAGCTTCTTATGTGTATGTATTCAGGTTGAAGTTTGGAGATATACGAGTAGGAAGACGTAAAAGAATTATTCACATTATGCTGAAATCGTGTCATAATTGTTATCATTTAATCTGGCATAATACCATGTGTATTTCTTCTCTGCTCGTGCATTGTAGAACTTTGTGCCACGTCTTACACTCTTGGCTTGCCATACAGCGTCTTATTTTCTGAAAACACTGTTTGGCAAAATTTATGAGAATTGATTGCATTAGCCCGTTGAATATTAACTATTAAATGGGTGTGATTTTTTCATAGTTGCAGATTGATGATGCGTCTGCCAATTTAAGATGTTAACAAGCGCTTGATTGCTAACCCCAGTTACGTCAATGTAGTTGCATAACTATAGCGATCATAACTAACAAAAAACACAGATATCTAAATGATCATAAAACATATATATCTATTAGTGGACGATGCTGCAATCTGCGATTTGCTAAGAACATTAATCTTATAGTTGGATCATAATTTTAATTCAGAAATCTCTCGTCAAAATTAGAGAAATATTAGTTTGGCATTGCATGGACATTATCATAGAACATTGGTAAGTAGTGTCATATTCCTACCAGGCACGGAACTAATAACAGTATCATATTATTTAAGATGAACCCGTTATTCAACAAGCCGGAAGCCCACGTGAAAATACCAATACAAAAATAAAATAAGTTTCTGCAGAGAACAAACGCACACAAGACTCCATTGTGGCCAGGCTGGAAGAACGCCTACAAATGTGGAAGAAGAATGAGCAGTCGTGAGAGAGATGTTATACGCCACTGCCGTGCAGTTCCTGGAGCCGGCCAGACACCAAAAGAAAATATCGAAACTGATTTGATGATCACATTCGCAACATCAACACCTGCGAGATGAGATGCTTGAGAATAGCTGCTAAATTAAGTATCCGAGATCGAGTAAATAAATTATGTTATCAGACAGACAAACCAGAAGGATCAACACCAGTTGCCACACATGTTGAAAATAGATCAAATGGTATGAGTATATTACACATAATGACTCCTTTCAAACGTAATTCCCAAGATAACAGTTAGATGCAAACATAAAAGAAACACAAATCCTCTATTAAAGAGTGGGCGGGGTGCAACATGTCATGCTTGAGCACTTTGCTGTAGACAGTGAGCAATCGAGTATTATGCTGAGGCTCCCTTCGACTTCTCACAGGGTTGGGGAGTTAGAGAAAGATTTACCTACCTTTGTGTGACTGATTATGAAATAAAATTAAAGAATCAGTTCCGACACCTTGATCGTATAGTCCATATGGTGCTAGCCCATATTTTCTATAATAATACGCACTCGATAAGTCATGTGACGAATACCACGAGTGTCGCGTATACACTCCAGAGTATACCCATATATCCGTTTAGGCGGTGCCGACGCGGGAACACGTATGATAACATAATGATACATATAAAATCCTGATATCTAAGGAGGTTCAAACCCATAAACACCTAGCCGGCAGACATCTAGCCATTGCACTAGCGCCACTTCCCTGCCTGTTAATACTAATATACTAATATTATGACTAAGAAATAAATGAAGCAATCACATTTAGTAACAGTTACCTGCTACAAATATGTGCTTCCCGCAGTAAATAATTTAACAATTTGACATTTTATAATAATAATATCATCATGTACCTTAATCGAAAATCGCATTGTCGAAAAGCGTAGGCGGTCATGTTTCGCCATCTCACGCAATCAGAAGAGTCGTGGATCGACACAGTGTTCTTGTCTCGGCCATACAACGTGGCCAAGCCATCCATGTATTTACTTCTCTGCCTTCCCCTTGTTCTCTTTCTCACAATCTTGCCAGTTGTCATCGAGTTCTCCAATTTATTTCTTCTCATAAAGTGTGCAAAACAACTGTGACTGTCTAAGTTTACTTTCTCTAATCAGTTTACTGTTTTCCTTTGTTTCTTGTAGGGCATGGTTATTGATTTTTCTGTATGTCCATGGCATTCTTTGCATTTTCCTCAGAAAACACATTTTCACAGCCATCATATGTTTTTCGGCATGTCTGCTCATTGACCATGCTTAACATCCATACAAAAGTGCAGGTTCTATGTAGCACTTTAACACACTTAGTTATTGATGTTTATTTCAGATAATGTAATACATATTGCTCAAAGAACATTTAAAGCAACATTTATAATTCCATTTTGGAATTTTAACGTTAAAATACATACGAGAAATTGCAAGAATTAATACATAAAGCTACTGTGTAGGTTAGTCCCTGTTTTGTCATGGATGACGCACATTTAGATGGAGATATGCCTGCTCTACTCAGTCCACAAACAGTAACTATACTGAACTTGGTTTTATTAGCAGTTCTAGGTCAAGCGATTGCTGTATTTGGAGTGTGTGCTAACGTAATTAATATTGTCTGTTTTATAAAACAAGGTTTCAAGGATTCGGTTGACGTTAGTCTTTTTGGTAAGTTAGGTTTTCATTTTATATTGCTTCATACTATTTGCTGGGTTACAATTATGCAATACAATAGCAGCATTTTTCTTTATATCATTACGGATTATTAGGGATGAGAGAACCAACATATCTAATGATTCAGTCATGTAATCGAAATGTCAATACAAATTGCACATTAGAACGCCTTGCTGATTCATTACATTGGTACAAATCAGGCCCACAAGAGGATGGTGGGTAGAGTGAGTAACAGAAACTGTAGGCCGGACCTTGTTAGGCAGAACCTTACATTGGTGCACTTACCGTCCAAACCATCCTGGAATATGAAGCACAAACCTATCAGCATTAGGCTTAATGACTTCAAGAGCGCCAATAGTTGCATGTGAGATTTTTTGAAAACCACGACCACAAACTCCGAAAAAGCACCATAACATATGAGACACATTATTTAATAAAGATTTAGTTCCTATTTAACTGTTATGCCCATAATATGCTACGTTGAAAGAACAAAAAAAAAAAAAAAAAGAAGTGTTTATAACCAGTGTGCTACTTGAACAATTATCATTTACACCTTCGATATGTGTTGAAGGAGACGGATGGTCTATATTTTTTTTTTCAGAAGTGTTAATAACCGCCTCCTCTCTTCTAGTATTTTGACACGAAGACACGCCCTGTACGAGGAACTCAGGCTAGTGACTTGCCAAAGGCAAATAAAACACATACACTTGAACGAAGCATAAATACCTGATAACATACAATAAATCTAAATCTGTCTTCAGTTTGAAACACTGGCATTGAGGATGCATATATACTCAGTTGACCTCCTAAATTGGGGTCTCTTATGTTAAGATCCATAAATTATTGTAAGAAGATCTGCATCCCTTAATGTGACAGAAAACAGCATTTAAAAGCGCTGTAAAAGCAAGCGACAACATTCTCGGAATAAGAATGTAAGCGCCACAATGGCCCCAGATATAACCCGTCAACAGACTGACAGATGAACGGTTCCTGCACACCTTTTTTTCTCCAAGCAACCAACCTCAATCGGCAGCTGAGAAATAACACACAAAGACAAAGATAGACACATATACACATGAAAATATGTAATACAACTTTTACAGTACACCAATTATATGTTAATTTATCATTGGCATTTATAAGCTGTTGTTTATTCTAGTATTAAATGATACGGGCACTAATGCTTAAACTGAGGGTGCTCTCTTAGCGGTGTGGGCGGTTCAGCCGCTACATCGTCATTACGTTGGATTTAAACAACGACTTATTTTCGGAAAGTAATTGCAAACTAATACATGAACAACTGCATATTAAATCAACCTAGGTTTGATC
>OY992881.1:103066353-103071444 GCA_963921405.1 Cepaea hortensis | reverse complement strand
GCCAACCCATACATCCCGCATGTACCCACACAAAAATCCCGCACCCACCCACACAATCCCACCCTGCCCACCCACACATCCTGAGCCCACCCACACACATCACGAATCCACCCACACACACATCCCCCACCAAACCCCCCAACCTACTATTATGAACAAGCTCCCACACTTTACACACACATACAGTGACGATTGTCGTGAGCATTCTCGCAAAATTGTAAAGAAAATGGAGAAAAATTGTATATATACATTTTGTAACTTAAAAATTAGTGATGCAATTCAACTATCTCTCTCTCTCTCTCTCTCTCTCTCTCTCTCTCTCTCTCTCTCTCTCTCTCTCTCTCTCTCTCTCTCTCTGAGAGAGAGAGAGAGAGAGAGAGAGAGAGAGAGAGAGAGAGAGAGAGAGAGAGAGCGATGTATTCTCCAAATTTATTAATGTACTATATAAGAATCTCTATGTGGTGGTTTCCGTATGGTGAACTCCGTGACCAAGTGGTTAATCCGCCAGTCCACGTTTCGAAATAAATGGGGTTCGATTATGGACTTCGTCATTTAGTTCACAAGTGCAATTTTCACGGGGACTTGTGGGGATCGTCTCAACAGCTTCGGGGTTTACGCTTTGTGCGATACAGTAGGCAGGTCGCCCTGAGGAACAGACCAAGCCATATGAGATACAACCCGGTGCAATGAAGTCGATCCTCTCCTCTTTAACTTATTAATTGCCATGGGATGATTTTTTTAAAATTGCCTTAAGTGACTTCCCATATCTGTCATAGGCATATTTATCGCCGAAATGTTGTTATTGCAAAATGTTGTCTCAATTGAAATATCCTTAGAAACCTCCTTAATTTTATATATAATACAACATGTAAGCTACTATATAAAATATTTTAGGTCATAACTGTAACACCCCCGTGCTTTCAATTTTCTCCCATCCATATTTGTTTGGTGAAAAATTATTTTTTTAACATTGAATTAGTTAAGCTCCCTTAATTAATGCAATGCACATTTAATTGTTACTGTTTACATTTCAGATCAGAAATGTCATTACTATGAGAAGAGAGTGCATTATCATCGTGGGTATCTTCTTTGTGTTCACAGCCACAGGATCTCCGATGTACGCCGTCAGTAGATTCGATATGAAATTCATTCCAGCAAAAAATAAAACCCTGGTGGCTTTGGTTCATAGTACAGACAGAGAAGCTGTCAAGAAACTGGGGCATATAATGAATAACACGGTTATTCCCATTGTGGCTTTTGTGATCATCACTGTCTGTACTGTGACACTTGTAATAACACTACGGAAAGCGTCAACTTGGAGGAACAAATCTACAAGTTCTGCACAAACAGACATTGTGGCATACCGCACGCAGAAAGTAACTAAAATGGTCGTCATGATCTCTTTTTTATTTATTGCATGTTTCATTCCAATAAGCATTTTATTCATTCCAATAATTATTGTACAGGGTCTTAATGTTGATGGCAGAAACGTAGGGATACTTTTATTAGTAGGCGGTATAGGAACAACCCTTGAATCCATAAATGCGGGAATGAATATTTTTATCTACTATCACATGAGCAGTAAGTACAGAATTGTATTTCGTGAGTTGATATGTCTAAAAAAATAGGTTTTACAGGAAAGAAAAGGAAAACAATAGTCTCCAGATCTTTCAAATAAATACATGATCTACATATATGGCATACTTCTATAAAGAAAATAGACATCGCTTGCTTTCCTGATGTGACATATACAATCGCCGTAGTTTTATCTATATTAAAAGCATGTATGTACAGGTCTCTTTCTTACCTTCAGCCGTATTGGGAATACGGTATTCCTTGGGTGATGTGGTCGCAGTATATGCCAGAAACCTATTCTCAAGCCCATTGTTTGACCAGGTCGAACCAGAAGTCAACGTCAGGGAGAACACGAAGCTGCTTTCGAACGGGAATCAAGTAAATCGAGACAACTGGCAAGCTAGTTCATCCTTGGACATTACAAAATACAAATAAGTGCAGTTAGCTGTGATCAGTATGTGAAAATGCAATAAATAATAAACTATTTCTGAAGTGCAGGCGGTTATTTCTAAATGGATATATCTGCAAGTAATTACGATTATTGCTTTCTTCAAAAAAAAAAAAAAGAAACACACACACACATAACATACTGGCAGTTAATGAACATTTCTACTTGACGTGGACGCAGAGATGACCCAATGTTAGCTCCATGTCATGTGTACAAATCTCCTTCAAATATGGGCTTTGTGACGCTGTCCTATGCTCACATTTTGACTAAACTTACATCTGGTAAAATTGTGTTTCTTAGGGGGTAAATGCGACCGGCGTGATACTGACCATGTCACACATAGACATCCAACTGGCCGAGTGGGTATAGCACCATATTCCCAGTGTAATTGTGGGCGGCAAGAATACTCCGTTACCGTTTCCTTTGTGTTTATACCATCTGTTGTTGGCTGTCTTAGCTAATAAACGCTTGATATTGTAACGACCTACTTTATTTGTGATTCTCTTATTAGAATAATTTATTCTCTCTGTTTTTTACGTTGTGTTTTATTTATTCTGCAGACAACTCGGGATTTCCACATGTTACCTGTGTATTTTTTAAATTTCATATCTTATTAACAGGACATCGCTGTCAACACCAGCATTTTACTACTGGTGTTGATGTCTTGGCAAGTTTACGTTCAGTAGTTTGCCAATGCTTTCTGAACGACCGGATCCCATACCAACAGGTTAAAACGCAGCGCGACGCGGTCTGCTGCCAAATCATGTCGCAGATGTCTTTCGAACGCAGGTAAGCGTTCTCACGAATCGCGACCGCATTCCTTAGGCACGGAGAGCGGCACCTGTGTATTAGGCAAAGATTATCAATTAATAACAATATGTCTGTCATAAAGCTTTTTGGGTTCCTATATGTTCAGGGCAACAGAACCGATGTCTAGGTGTATGGTAGGAAGTAACACTTTGATAGATGGGTTCACACGCACAACGTTGACATGTTGTTACTCAATGATCAAGCCAAGATGTGAATGCAGTCGAAGTAACGTGTCTTTTATTCATAGCAGTGCACATCCACGGTCAGCATATTTTACTAGCCAGTCGCACTCATCTAGAGTTCGCACAGAGTTGCGTTATACACAATTATACTAGTGGCATACATGTGTAGAATGTAAACCTCTTTCACAACCTCTCACGTTCCCTACTGCACTGCTGATCCGATGTGGCATGAGTGTGTGTGTGTGTGTGTGTGTGTGTGTGGCGTGTGCGATGTCTTCTGTCGATGTGATGCCCTTGATTCTAAGTGTCCTAATGTTGAATAACTGGTTAATGTATACTTGCGTTGTAAGTATTGATCAAGGTTTTGTCTTGTATGATGTCCCGTGCCTGAAAGATCCCGTTTCTACATGACGCTTATTTGACGTCAGTGTATTACGTGAACTTAGTGCTTTCACTATTAGTTTAATTTAGTGTACTAAATGTATGAACTTTGTCAACTTAATTGTGGTTTTTGTGTGTTTAGAACCGTATTAACCTGTTCTTTTCTATGCCATTAAAACTGTCATTAATTATCTATACAGCATATTACGTCCACCGCGGTACAGTAGTGTGGATGTGTGCTAACAAAGGGAGTGGTTCGTGCTCTTTAACATCTGTGTAGTTATGGGCTCGAGGTAACAAACGAACGAACGAATGAACGAACGAACAAACTTTCTTTTCGAAGGGTAACAAATTGGGCACGCAGGCCCGTCTTACATTCGGCCCTTCCAATCACTCATCTTTCGTTCATCAGTGCATAGTGCATTCATATAGGAAAAAAGCATTGTCAAATGAATGTTGTAAGCATAAACAATGCATGTTACCATGTTATGAGACAAATCCCCCACCCATCTATTCGTCCGTGTGTCCCCCACATACACATCCACCACCCAGCCACACACATACCCACAGGCACATACATGACTCCATCCATCCACGCATCCTCCAACCAACACATCCCATACACACCCCCACATACATCATCTCCCTACCCACACACACACACACACACACATCTCCCACCAACCACACATCCCCCACCCACCCACACACCCAGGCACACATGCATGCAACCACCCATCCATACCCACCCACACATCCTCCATCCATCCCATAACCTACCAACACTCACCCACCCACATATCCTCCACCACCCACCCACACACCCCCAAACACTCAGCCAAACACACATCCCCCAACCACATTTCCAACACCCACACACACACACACATATTCCCGCCAACTCACATATCCTGCACTTACCCACACACAAAACTCGAACCCACCCACACATCCCCACTTACACACATATCATCCACCACACAATCTCCCCGACCAACACATCCCGCACCCACACATCCCCTCCCACCCCCAACCTACACACACTCACCCTCCCACACATCCTCCGCCCACCCACTCGCCAACCATCCCACCCCGATCTCCAAATCCCAATCACACATCCCACACATTTTCCCGCCAACTCACATATCCTGCACTTACCCACACACAAATCTCGAACCCACCCACACATCCCCACTTGCACACATATCACCCACTACACAATCTCCCCGACGAACACATCCCGCACTTACACATCCCCTCCCACCCCCACCCTACACACACTCACCCTCACACACATCTTCCGCCCACCCACTCGCCAACCATCCCACCCCGATCTACAAAACCCAATCACACATCCCACACATTCCAGCCATTTTGTAAGAAGTTTCTTAGAGCTGTCAGTGTAGGAAAGTCGACGAGGATTTGGGACTAGCCACACTACTCAGGATGGCTTATAATATGTGAAGGCGTAACGACTGCATAGTATAAGAGACTTTCCCTATATCATCAGCGCAGTGATATATATATATATATATATATATATATATATATATATATATATATATATATATATATATATATATATATATATATAAAACGTTCTCTGAGAGTAGTAAGCAGGAATGAACCATAAAACATTATAATGACAAACTACAGCAGGCAGGAGAATTATAACTTAACCAAGGTATTGCCAGG
>OY992881.1:103018853-103063853 GCA_963921405.1 Cepaea hortensis | reverse complement strand
CTCAAACACTAGCAGTAGTAATATACAAGAAAAATTAAAACAAGTAAACGTATTGGAAAATGCAATTAAGCTCTCACTACAGACGATAAAAATTCACCACACATCATAACATTACAGGAAGAATTAGATCTCTACAGACATCACCGATTTCATGGAGCATTACACTGCGAACAGAGTTACAAACTATAACACAAGAGATACCGAGTAACCATACTTAGCTATAGAACAAAATACACAGTGCAGCAGGCAGATAGGCCTGATCATTGACAGGGAAGGAAATATACAAGTCGATTCACAACAAATAGATCGCCTTTGAATATTATTATAAGAACCTTTACATGGAGGAACACACAGATACGCGGGTAAAAGAAAATTTCATGAAATTCACAAAACAACTCAGTGAGGAAGAGAAACTAACACTCGATACTGATTTAACACTAAGAGATATAACACGGAGTGAGTGAGTGATTGAACGAGGGAGGGGGAGGAATCGAGGGGTGGAGGATGGAAGAATGGAGGAAAGGAGGGAGGGAAGGAGTGAATGAAACAGTGAGAGAGTGAGGGAGAGTGAAGGCAACTACTATTTTGTAAACGCGTTCGTCATAGTTCAGTTCTCTTCTTACATTTAATAGCCGGCTTCCTGCCTAGAGGTTAGCGACATTTCTCCGTAATCTCGTATACTCTCGTAAGTAACGTGGTAACGGTGAGAATCAGCAGTGGTTTGAATCGCGTCGGTAATTTACGGGGTATGTGAGCCGGCCGCTCAGAAAGCAATGGCAAACTACTGAGCGTAATCTTGCCTAGAAATCAACAATCAGCTGAAAGATGCTGATGTTTACAGCGATGTCCTGTAAAGGATATGCAGACATTTTTTTTTCACTTACTTGAAATACCACATTATAGGCGAATCTATAGTCTAATAAAGGATTGTTTCCCTTGTGAATTATGGCATTAATTGAATCTTTAGCAGTTTATGTTGATGACAACCTTGCAGACACGTTAAAAATGTCAGTGAGACAGATGATCGTATTGTGATGAGTGATTTTAACGGACGTATGGACACAAGAGGAACACCCTGGGATGAATGTATGGGACCATTCAGCGACACAAAGACAGAATGTAATAGCAATGGTGAACACCTACTCGACATACTCTCCGAACAAGGAATAATAATAGCAAACTGGTTTTTTTTTTCAATATCGTCGTAGCCACATCAAAACGTGATATAAATGGATCAGCATAGATCAAGCTTCTCAAATTGACTTTATTCTACTTAGGAAATCAGACAGAAGACTACTTATAGATTCAAGAGCACTCCCAAAACACAAACCTGTCATAATAACAAAATAATTTGACATGTTGGAATATAAAATACAGAAAGGTAACAACATGTGTCATCAATTATAGGAGGCTTTAGGAAAATACGGTTAAAGACGATTCAAACAAGACATCGCAAAGCTACATAAGAACATCCCTGATGATTACGCAAGTGTACATAAGGAATGGCACATTTTCAAGGCTGCCATGCTCCACATACTGGAAAATAAGCGTGGAAGCAAGAAAGCAAGACAGGACAAAAGATTCAGAACAGCTTGATGGAACAACGAGGTTAAGGATAGCGAAATCAGAAAGAAGATAGTGCTAAAAAAATTGATCATAGCTAAATCTGAACAAAAGTATGTTACTTACAGAATCTCATCTCATCTCAATTCATCTCCTCTCATGTAATCATATTCCTCTTGTACCTTGCGGTATGGAGGTGATGTATAAACAGCCGGAGAGTCCAGCTTATGGGCTTCATGTATCAATATTCTCATGGACTCTGCTATTCCCTCTGTCCATCGTTTACGTGGTCGGCCTCTTCCTCTGCTTCTATTCGGGGGAGCAACGAATAGTAACATGTTGCCTACCATGCACGTTGTAAGAGGCGACTAAGGATGTTATGGTTCCGTCGCCCTGCTACTGAGTGAGTGCTTGGCGCGACACTGTGAGTTGTGAATTTCGCGTTTAATGCTTTTGCATCTGTACGCGGTTGTTTTTCGCGTGAACTGCATGTTCGGAACGATGACGGCCGGCTGTTGCTGGATTTACTGCTTTGCCTTTTCGGTTCACGGGTGCATTTTTCAGGAGACTCCTGGGAGTCGTCGCTGTAGCTACGGAGTTCGTGATTTGTGCGGCGCTTTGGGTGGGTCGCCCTGCAAAGAGAGACCGAGCCATATGGGATAAAACCCTGGTCAATGAAGTCTTTCTGGTGAATGCCGTTTTCATCGACGATGAACTGTATTTTTCGTGGAGGACTTTTGTGTTGGCATTCTGGCGGCGGCATTATGCAGTGTACCTGTGCGGGCTGTTGGCTTGCCGATACTCCTGTCTATTCCATTGTTCAAATGGGGCAGTGAGGAGCATTTTGTGATATTCACTGGCACAGGAACTGAGCAATATGGGGACGACCCGTTGCCGTGAAGTTGGAACCTCGACTAACTAACTAACTAACTAACTTCTTGTTGTGGTATACTGATAGTTGGTAACCTACTTGCATGACCAAACCATTTGACTTGCTGCTTTCTAATAAAATGCAGCGCTGCTATATCCCCCACATTAGTCCTGATTTCTTCATTTCTGACCTTATCTCTTCTTGAAACATTGAGTATTCTTCTCAGGAATCTCATTTCTGTTGTTGTGATTTTTCGTTTCTCTTTTTCTGTTATTGTCCAGGTTTGGCATTGGTAGCATAGAGTTGGTAGGAAGATTGTGTTGTACAGTGCTTATTTAGTAGCATTTGATACATGTGTGTTCTTTAGTATTGGTGCTATTTGTCCAATGAGTTGGTTTGCCTCATTGCATCTATTTTCGATTTCGTCTTCTGATTTGCCATTTGATGTTATTATACTTCCTAGGTACTTGAAACGCTTTATTTGTTT
The DNA here is from genome assembly GCA_963921405.1 of Cepaea hortensis. NCBI lineage: Eukaryota > Metazoa > Mollusca > Gastropoda > Stylommatophora > Helicidae > Cepaea > Cepaea hortensis. Next base: position 103,060,932 of record OY992881.1, on the reverse strand, counting down.
CAAGAGATGTTCTTTTAGGTGAATTGTTGTTGATATTTCTTCGTTAGTTATATAATCATTGTTGGTGTATGTCCATCAAGAATGATGATGACCATTCATTTCATCCAGTGGGGTTGAAAGTATGGAGCCGGTAGTTGTAAGATGGTTGATAAGGCCTAGTTTGGCTCGAAATGTTCTTGTGGGACAATGTGGGCAAAGAATGCTTGACGTTCCAGAAGGAGGTTCTCCTATAGTGGTTTTTCTGTCTAGCCTTTTCTTCACAGCTATTGCAATCCTGGTTGCTTTACAAGTGACTGTACCCTTATGTGATGAAAAAGACTTCCGGTCCCCAGCATGGCGGTTAGGCATTGAACCGCAACGGCCTCTGGAGTATTTATCTTTGTGGCTGCGGTTTGCATTTCGCAATTTCCTCATTTTGGATTGGTAGAATATTGTTCCGCTGCCCTGCTACTGAGTGAGTGCGTGGCGCGACTATGTGAGCTATTATATTCACGTGGGATGCTTGTACATGTCCGCTTTTGTTTGTACAGTGACCTTCATGTTCGGAACAATGGCAATCGGCTGTTGCTAAATTGACTGATTTGCCTTTTCGGTTCACGAGTGCATTATTCAGGAGACTCATGGGAGTCGGCGCTGGAGCTATGGAGTTCGCGCTTTATGCGACTCTTTCGGCGGGTCGCCTTGCGGATAGAGACAGAGCTATATGAGAAAACCTGGGTACATGAGGTCCTTCTGGTGACTGCCGGTTTCATCGATGATGAACTGTGATTTTCGTGGATGACTTTTGTGTTGTCATTCTGGCGGCGGCATTATGCACAGTGTTTTTGTGCGGGCTGTTGGATTGCCGAGACTCCTGTCTGTTCCACTTTTCACTTTGGACAGTGGGGAGCATTTTGTGTGATATTCACTGGCACAAGAACTGAGCATAATTGGGACGACCCATTGCCGTGAAGTTGGAACCTCGACTAAATATCCAACTTATTTAATGATGTACGCCACGAATTACGGTCTTTAGCAGCAGTCTCCCAGGTGTCAAGATGAATTCCAAAAGCTTTCCGTGAGATTTTCAGAGGGTCTTTAAAGCGTTTCCTCTGGCCACCTTGGGAGCGTTTACCACAACGCAGCTCGCCGTAAAAATAAAATTTGTTTAGGGAGCCTGTGATTTGGCATACGAGTTAAGTGACCAGCTCAGCGAATCTGATTTTTTCATTAGTATAGTGTGGATACTGGGCATGGGCGTTCTTTCTAGAACTTCAGTGTCTGGGATATTGTCTTGTCATTTAATCTTCAATAGCTTCCTAAGGCAGACTGTGTGGAAGTGGTTTAATTTCCTAGCGTGTCGCTGATAAACAGCCCATGTTTCACAAGCATATAGCAGTGTGGATAATAAAACTGCTTTATAGACTTCCAGCTTTGTTTGCAGGCTTATTCCATTTCTGTCCCATGTTATAGTCATTACCTCCGTTTTAATTGTGCTAATTTTTATGTTATGTTCCATACATATTATACATGTGATCTTGTAATTCAGCTTCTGATTTTGCTATTAGTGCTTGGTCGTCCTCAAACAGGGGTTCTCTAATGGTGTAATTTGCAGATGGTCCTTCTTCTGTGTTCTCATCATGTGGTGTTCTTGCGGTCTCTGCTTGGCTGGTTTCCTTACATATGTTGTCTATATATGTTATAAACAAGAGAGGGGACAGGAAACAACCTTGTCGTACTCCAGATCTTATGATGAAGGGTTCCGAGTGTCCTCCTGTTGCTCTCACTATGCATTCACAGAATAGCACGACGAAATGCCAAACGAACAATTAAAGCATCTAAAGATGAATCCTGGAGAATGTACGGTGAACAGATGGCGATCCTAGCAAAAACTTCCCAATATAATTGTATAAACGTGTCAATAAAATGAGAAACATAGATGCATGCTAAATCCCAACCACAATCATAAACAGCAAAAGAGGTATACAATTATTTAATCCACACCAAAGACTAGTAGGGTGTGCAGAATACTTTCAAGAACTACTTAACCCCACACATAACAGTATAGAAAGCCTAACTTTTGTGCCTAAAATGGACAACAAGAGCCACACTTCATCTCTGCAGAAGTCAAATCAGGAGAAAAGTCCTAAAAACAGTGCAACGGGTCCGGATGAAATAAAACAGAAGTTATTCAGGCATGTCGGAAAACAGGAGTTAAATGGCTGACACGATATTTTAATACAGCGTGGGAAGAAATAAATGTCCCAGACGATTGGCAACAGGCAGTAATAGTACGAATATGGAAACAGAAAGGCAATATGAGAGAGTGCGAAACATACAGAGGTATACCGCTCCTGGGTGATATAGGGAAAATGTACGCAAAACTATTGGAACAATGAGCTAAACCCATAGTTGAACAACAGTTAAGCGAAGTACCATTAGGTTTCAGGAAAGGCAAAAGTTTTACACTCATACAAATATGTGACAAAACCAGCGAAAAACCAGCAGAATATTGTGCTTGTAGATCAGAAAAAGGCTTTCGATAGAGTAGTCAGATACAAATTATGGACCATCCTTGAAGACTATGAGATACAAGGGCAACTGATAGAAAACATCATAGCCTTGAACTAATCGAGCCGAAGTGCAGTAAGAACACAAGAATGTATATCAGATATATTCACTGTCAATACAGGAGTGATACAGGGATGTGCACTCTCTCCTCTGCTATTTAATATCTACATGCAGGTCCGCATCGCCGATTAGCTAAGAACGTTGTGCTCAAACATCTGGTGTGCAAATGCCGAGGTAAGTGGTTCAACCCCTACACCGGACAGCTGGACTAAAATGTTGACCTGTCGTCCTTGACTTGGGGGATGCAAATTACAAGTACCTCTGAAGTTGGAGTGGGTTCGCCTGATGGTGAGGGACACTGTTAATAGGCAAAGCTAACCCACACGCAAAATCCAGTCCATCACTACTATAAATAGTGTGTATGGACTACGCTTGAGTTGAAAGCGAGTGGGCACAACAAAATATATCTACACAGACAGAATATCCAAAAAAGCAAGCCTTGACAGAATAGGTTCAGAACATTTAGAACACTTTACTTCAGATTAAACAACAAATTCACATGCAAGAAATGAACATCTATTTGCGGACGATCAGTACCTGTTTTATAGCGACGAGGGCAGAATGCAGAATCATATTAATAATCAGTTTAACATGCAGCATGTGTAATATGAGTATAAACACAGCCAAAACCGAATTAATGCAAGTTATCAGATCTCCTGGTCCACTAAATATACAGATAAATGGCACATCTCTGAAACAAGTTGAAGAATTTAAATATCTTTGAAGTATGATCACAGAAAATGGCAGATTTGATACAGAAATCGAAATCAGATGTCAAAAATCAAGTGCACTTACATATCATCTATCGCCCATTCTGAAACATTGAGACATACCTATGTCCACAAACCGACAGATAAACAACATATTCACACACACCCTATGCCATTAATCTCAAATGTGGACATTATTCAAATCACACTTACGCAAAATCAACACCTGTGAGATGAGATGCCTGAGGAGAGCTGCCAACTTAATAATCCGAGACCGAATAAAGAAACGTTATCAGACAGCGGGATCAATTTCTTATGCCACATTATCGAAAGACAGAAGATCAAATGGTTTGGCCATCTCGTTAGAATGCAACACCAACATCTACCAGCACTTGGTCTACATAAAAATTCGTCTAAGACGAGAGCAAGAGGGGAAGATGGATTGACGACATCAAAAACGTTGTACAATCATACGGAATAACACTATCCAGTGCAACCCATCGGGTGCTGGAACGCCAATTATTCCTCCCCACGACGCATGACGGCAAAATTGGCAGAACATGATGATGATAATGATGATGATGATGATCAGTTTATGTTCTTAGCCTTCGTTGTACACTCTGCTAGACTCAATTCTGACCATAGTCGGATTGTGTATATGCAGTTATAACATTGGCGTCCTCTATCTCTTTTGGCCTCAATGTTTTCGTCATATTTTTAAAAAAATTATTTATTATTGTTTGTAGATTGTTTAATGTTTAAAGCCTCAATTTCCGCTTTAATGATATTTGTTTAAACACAACTACATATTTATTGTTGTTTAATATAAACGTTCACCATTTCAATTCGTTTGTATGTGATTTTCGTGTTACATGTGTCATTTACAGCCATTATTTTGAAACGGTGAGGGTAATCTGGTATATGTTCCAAATTTACGTAATTTACTTACATTTTAAATCTTGAGTTATCTAACCTTTCAGAAGAAATCGATTGATTTACATGTTGATTTATAAAACTTATCGCTTGTTTAAATAGTTATTATATCAACAAACTGTCTGTCAAACGAAGATAACTTGTACATTCTCCTTTTTATCCCAATCTATCCGATAAGTCATATAAAGGACATCAGATAGAGAAATGGTAAAGCAAAACACATATATCAGGGTAAAACCAATTTAGATATGGAAAATATCGGCTACAGTAACATGTAGCAATAGAAAATAAAAACATGTACGTGCAACGCCTGCGAAAAACTGGGAGATAATAAACACACACTGTACAAATCAATACGCATACGTGAATTACAGGTGATTGGGGAGGTGGGGATCAATGCTGATATTACAAAGGGAACAAATGTTATACTTCGACACAACGAATCAACGTTTCGATTATAATGATCTTTCTCAGGAACAACACAAACAGATCAAAAGAAAATCATAAAATTAGACAATGTTTTTAAAATTAAAAGAAAAACAGAAATAAGTTTATATATGACACGTTGCTTAGCCATTACATATACTTCTTTTCTAGACATGCCACCTTTTCGCAGGCGTTACACATATTTAACTGTTTTTATTTTCTATTAAAACCAATTTATCTGTCTCCAATAGGCTAGTGGTCATAACTGTTCTAGACAGGGAAATAACGGTGTAATGAAAATAATAGACATATATAAGGTTAACTGGTGCGTTGAAGGACAGGAAGAAGAATACGATTCATCTTCCACACAGGCACTGTATACAAAAAAGAGCCACAGTTAAAAGAATGTAGCTAGTTAGATACAAGTTGAGATGAATAAGCTCGACCAATTTAAACATAGCGGGTTTGCTAGTCAGTCAGAGAGATAGGCAAGCGCTAGTAAAAATTAGAAATGTAAATGTTAGGTAAAAAGAGGCAACACCTTACTAAGCCAGCTAGTGTATTATTATGTTTTGTTGTTGTTGTTGTTGTTTCATTTTCTTTTTACAGGACATCGCTGTCACCACCAGTATTTTACTGCTGTTGTTGATGTCTTGGCAAGTTTGTACGTTCAGTTTCTGAACGACCGGCTCCCATACCAGCACGTTAAAACCCCAGCGCGAAACGGTCTGCTGCCAAATCGGTCGCTGCCGCGTCTTAAAAGCGTGGTAAGCGACTCACGAATCGCGTTCGCAAGCCTTTAGGTCACGGATGCCCGTGTATTATGATTATTAGAATAAGTTCGGTTGTGGTTACCACGGCTTTTTTAAAAATTATCTTACAATACATTCAGATCTCTGCTTTACAATAATGCCGTTCATCTGTTCACGTTAATGATTAAGACAGTTTGTAAAACTTTTATTGTGTTTTAGTGTGGATGGTTCCTTAATTATAACATAAAAAAGTTCCACATGACAATCGAATAACGAAAAACACAAGGCCTGGCTGGGTGTGGTGTTTATTTCAAAATATTCGCACTCATCATTGGTTGTGGTCCGACAGTTAACGCCAGGACATTAGAAGTTATATACATATCTGGGCTATAGGCATCCTCGAACACAGCGAACAGAGGTGGGGTCAGTCCAAATGGTGATTCCAGTAGCTTTCGCTGTCACATACAGTCAGGTAGTGCTGCAAACGCAGTCGCTCAATGTACTCATGTCAACGTTCTTTTTCACTATATCAAGAATGTTTGGAATTACAAGGCACGGGTAATTCTCTCTCTCTCTCTCTCTCTCTCTCTCTCTCTCTCTCTCTCTCGCTCTCTCTCTCTCTCTCTCTCTCTCTCTCTCTCTCTCTCTCTCTCTCTCTCTCTCTCTCTCACTGTCTTTCTTTCTCTCCCCATCTCTCGTCAATGTAAAATAAAAATAGTTATATTTGTCGATCTATGTATACATGGCATTTCGAATCATGAGTTAAATGCTGTTCTTAAATACTTTCATGTTTAAACTTAAGTAATCTACAACATATATCGATTGATCTCACCGCAACCAAATTCAACTGAATTAAACTATACACAATATTCCACTCACTTAGAAAGCTATGGGTCGAATCTCGCCTGCGTCTTGACTATTTTCTATTACCGGCTGTGAGTTCAGCCTATCACACATAGCGAATGATGTCAGTAAACATGCATTAGCTTGAGTCACAGTAGCCCCAGTAACTATAATCATATAAAGCATACTGAGTCACAGTAATCGTATATAGGATATACAGATCAAACACCTGATTTCGCACCTGCATACGAGCGGTTACGTTAACTCACCTTAGTGAGTATCGTCTGCCTATCATTAGATCCTTTATTCGTTGTTGCAGATTTAGTTTTTGGAGAAACCTTCATATCAATGTGCTTATCATTTCAGACATGATTTTCAATAAATATCCATTCAGCCATCATGTGCCATGCCGATAAGCGTGGGCGGTCATGTTTTTCCATCTCACTCGATCACCAGAGTCGTGGATCAGCTCCGTGTTTCTTACTCGACCATGCCATGTGGCCAAGCCATCCAGGTATTTAATTATTGGTCTTCACTTTGGTCTCCCCCCTTCGATCTTGCCAGTTGTCACCAAGTTCCCCAATTCATTTCTTCTCATAACATGCCCAAAGCATTTTGACTGTCTACGTCTAATGTCTCCAATCAGTCTGCGATCTTCATTTGTATCTTGTAGGACTTGTTAATCGGTTTTTCTGTCTGTCCATGGTATTCTTTGCATTTTCCTCAGAAACCATATTTCCACAGCCATCATATATTTTTCATCTTGTCTGCTCATTGTCCATGCTTCACATCCATATAAAAGTATAGATTCTATGTAGCACCTCAACACTCTTTTTCTCGTTTCAATTGATATATTTTTATTGGTCAGTATGTCAGTAAATATGCTAGTTTGTTTTCTTGCTATGGTTAATATTGTCCTGTACACAGAAACGGTCCTTCTTTGAAACTTAATAAATAAATACACACGTATTGGTTGGCGCTGATAGAAGTTGGGGAAAGAAAGATGATCTAGTTGGTCGTGCGTCGAAGTACACTTGTTCCTGCAGTGAGGCGCTGTCGTCATTTGGAGGTGACAGGTTGGAATCTCCAGTCGATAACTATAGAGTTCATTGTTTATGTTGTCTAGTGCGTCCTCTAGTTTCTATTTCTTTCTCCTACTTCTATGGGCTCCAAACAATACATGTGTATTTATTTTGTTATCTGCCTAATTGGCCTCAAGGGTTTCCCAATTATATTATTATAGATTCAATGTCATTAATAGGTAAACAGTGAATCACCTAGTGACAAAGCTTATGATATTACATAAATTAGAATGATCTATAAGGGAATTCGTACACTACGGTCCATTTATTGTCATGTGTGACTCAATGCTATGCAATACTCGTGTATGATACTTACTGTTGTCATTAAATAGAAGTGTTGTAACTGTCTCCTCGAAACTAACCGAACAGTTTTCTAAAACCTCTTCGTTCGGTCATTTTGCCTTCATGTATGGTAATAGGGATACACAAATATATTTATACTGTCTATGAGTATCTTTGAGACCTTACCATCAAACGATGCATATTAGTCAATTTTCATCGTGTATCTTCAGCGACGATGTTAGTCATTCTGTATATGCATGTTATGTCTAGGATACTATCAGTACTCAAGTAGGCGATGTGACTTCCTACCTATGCTGATTATAAAATCATGGTCACATTGGAAGTGTCACATGTAAGTACTAATGTTAATCAGGTTTATTAAGAGAGCTATTTTACTAACGATGAAAACATTATAATGTGCACACCACTGCTGTAACTGACTTGTTAACTTTGTAGTAAGAATCCATTATTGTCTAAGACTTCGTATACACGTAATTCTTAATATCCAGTATGTCACTTGAAGTATGCTTTCAGATTTACCAAACTTCACTTTCAGAGCATATATTGTTTGGCATTCTTCTTCTTCTTCTGCGTTCATCCGGAGTTGTTTTTATTTTTTCGGACGTGATTGCGTTGTGCCTGTTTACAGCAGAGCTGCGTTCTTGCGCCGTTAGGCCGACACATCCGACTTCTGCGGGTATTTGTTGACCGGGTTAACCTATCCGGGTTTGGCATTCATAGATGTAGAAGAAAGAATGCGAGACTACAGGACACAATGTACAACATACACATTGAAAGCTATAGTTACCGATCGGGGTTAGAACATGTCATCTTGAAATGCCCTTGGTTTCTTACTGCAGGAATAAGTATACTTGTTGTATGGTTGAACTACTAGACATCCCTAAAAGGAGTGTTCTTAGGGTCTTTGCCTCCAAGTACACTTGCTATTGCTGCGAGCAGCTGTCGTCATTTGAAGGTTTGAATCTCGCCAGTAACAAAAGTATTTTAAATGTATGTTGTTCAGTCTATAATTCTTCTTCTTATGTGAGCGCCAAAAGATGTACCCGTATTTATTTATGAACTCGTTTCACTGGCTTTAAGGGTTCTTCAACAGACATTCCACCCATAGTGGCCCAGAGGTTGAGACTCCACAAGCCAACAATATATAAATATATGGTTCTTATCCTGTTCCATTATTTACAGAAGTCGCGTAGTGTAGTATTTATTGTATGTGTTTACAACATGTGGTATGGTACGTTACAAATACATTTTAAGAAATTAGCTTATCTTGTTATTACCAATTATTGTTCATGTACTAAGTACCCCGATAACACCGCTCCCATGACGATACATCAAAACAAAACTCTAAATCTATAGTCAGTTTCAGTGCCTCTTGCAAATCGATAACTTGTGTTTTATTGGTATCCTGGTTTCATCTTCGTCCTGATACATCTCTTTCTGTCTGCCATAACCCTACCTAAATCCAATACAATTCATTCTAATACGTTTAAAGTGACTAAAGTGCTTCAATTTTCGAAGCTATGTGATGAAACGAGCTAATTTTTGTTCACTTTAACAAATCATGACCTTAAATGTACACACCTAGGAGTTGGTAAAGGAGCTGTTTAAAAGACACAATTGGAGCACGTACACTGTGAGTTAAAAACTCAATTTGTGCAAACAAAACAGCTCACGAAATACATTTTTGTACTTGCTGCTCATGTAATAATAAATGAAAACATTCATAGATGCGTTTATCGATTCCAGGATAGTACCAACCCCACCTATTACTAACAGAGTACCCATATTTTGCCCACTGACAGTAAGTCCAGGAATCATCCATATCGCAATCATTAGAACACTCATTGGAATAAAACATGCAATAAATTGCGTAGAAATCATCACAACCATTTTGGCAACTTTCTGTGTACGACGTGACGCAGCATCTCCTGTCCCTTGAATGGTAGATTTCTTCCTCCATTTTGTGTTTTTCTTAAGTTGAGTCGCTAGAACAACAGTGCACACACTTATCACCACAAAAGCAGCACAGGGAATAACCGTGTTATTGATAGTAAATGTAGGTTTCTCTACTGCGTCTTTGTCTACGGTATGAACCAAAACAACCAGGGATTTGTTTCTGCTTGCGACGAATATCGTTTCCAAACTACAGACCGCGTACACGGGAGATCCTGTGGCCGTGCAGATAATGAACACACACACGATTATAATACACACTCGCTTGACAGTAAAGACGTTTTTTATCTGAAAGTAGGACACGAAAAAGTAAATTGTATACCTTTAAGTTAGTTGTTGCATATCCTTTACAGGACGCAGCAGTCAACCCCAGCATTTTTGACTGTCCGTGATTCCTGGGCAAGTTCTCGTTCTGTAGTTTGCCATTACTTTCTAAACTACCGGCACCCATACCATTTCATAAACACCCAACGTAAGGCTGTCTGCTGCCGAATTGCCCACAGCTGTGTTTCGAACGCAGGTATGCGGGATTACGAACTGTGTCCGTAACGCCTTCCCCAGGGAGCCCGGTATACATTTACCGCACATAAATCCATTCTTGTTGGAAGCAATGAAAACATGTAACTGACAATATCAATTGTGTGCTTTCAGTTTCCAAAAAATAGTCACTTTAGTTGCTCACTTAGTGAACTAAAGTTAGCAACAAAAATCAAATGTAGTATCTTACTACAACAAATGTGTTTACACATTCATGCAAAATCTGACAAATTTAAAAAGCAAGATAGCACATAACACATAGCTTGATATTCACACACTTTGTGTCCGCACAGAAAATAGGCAATCATACATGACATATTGAGCTGTACACATACAGATCAGTCAATCACGCGTTACATATTTAGTAGTACACGTAAAGAACATATGAAACATGACCAAACAGATTGATACTTGTACATAACAGTGAATCGCATATGACACATTGACTTGTGCAACTAAAGAACACCAAATTAAAACACAATGCTCTGCTGGAGACATAAAGTGTAAGAGTTGTCTGTTTATGGGACACTCAAGGGCGTTAGTTGGTAACCTAACATTCTGTACAGTTATCTACAGTCTCACAGATGGTTCACGAAACAACTGGATTTCTACACATTTCCCTACATAAAATGATATATTGTTATGAACGCATGAAGCATGGGTTACATGGCCCTCGTTTAAAAATAAAATGCACGGGGTCAGAAATGTCAATGCTATTATTATCATTTTAATATTCGTTATTTATTGTACCTATCTACGTCCCTACAATGTGGTATGCCCACCGTGTATGTACATCGTGTCGCTGTTCTCTTTCTCTCTCTTTCTCTCTCTTTCACTCTCGCTCTCTCTCTCTCTCTTTTTTCTCTGTGGGGTGGGGAATATGTGTTTAGCTGCGTAGTTGGGGTGTGTGAGTGTGGGCGGGTAGGTTGGTTAGGTATGTGTTGATGGGTGGGTGCGGGATGTGTGGGTGTGAGTGGTTGAGGGATGAGTACGTGGGTGGGGGATGTCTGTGGGGATGTGTGTATGGGTGGGGGGTGTGTGTATGTGTGGGGGGATGTGTATGGGTGGTGTATGTGTGGGTTGGTGAGGGAATGTGTGTGTGGGTGGGGGATATGTGGTTGAGGTATGAGTGGATGGGGATGGGTGATTGGGACTGTGTAGGTGGATGGGTGGAGGATGTGTAGATGATGTGTGGGTGCTTGGGGCTAGGACAGAATATGAATCGCAGGCTGTAAAACCAATGCACCAGGTATTACTAAAAAGAACAAGAGAAACCTCAAGCTACGGCTTGCAACCTGGAACATAAGAACTGTGTGTCCAGGATTTTCCACTAACCTGACGAATATTGACGATGTGAGAAAAAATGGCTGTGATTGATGCCGAACTCATTCGTCTTAACATTGTTATTGCTGGCCTGCAGGAGACTCGTCTCGCTGAAGAAGGGTCACTAAGGGGAAACAATTACACCTTTTTTGGAAGGGTAGAGACCAGGCAGAAAAAGATAATATGGTGTGGGGATGATTGCAATTCCAGTTGGATGTAATGAAAGACTATTATCCTTGCGCTTGGCAACCTCTTGTGATTTTGCCACCATTATCACTGCATATGCACCGACTCTCACTTCCCCTGGTGCTATGAAGGTTTCGTTCTATGAGGAGCTAGACTCTGTGATCAAGGCAGTTCCAAAATCAGACTACATTTACATGTTCGGTTATTTCAATGCTCTTGTGAGCAAGGACTCGAGTTCATGGCCAGTGTGCCTTGGAAATGAATGAAAATGGGAAAAAGCTGCTGGAGTATTGCACCAGAAATGGCCTATGTATTACAAACTCCTTTTTTAAAACTAAAGCGCTGCATAAGGTCAGATGGAAACATCCAAGACCCGGTGTCTGCGAAGAATTCTTGGTATTAAGTGGCAAGACATAATCACAAATACTGAAGTATTGGAAAGATCAGATTGTGTGACCGTTTATTCCATGCGCAGTCTTCATAGACTTAGATGGATAGGACATGTTAGGAGGATGGATTATGGTAGAATAGCAAAAGACATCGTTTTTGGTGAATGACAGATGTGTTAGGGATCTCAGGGTCGGCCTCTACTAAGATACAAAGATGTGAGTAAGCGGGACATAATTGATACAGGCATTGATAATGCACATTGGGAGCAAGTTGCCTCTGAACGTGTTGCATGGAGGGCAAATATCAGAAATGGAATAAAGACAAAGGAGAAAATTAATGCAGATAAGTCATACACCGAATGTGTGAGGCGTAAGATGGTGCATGTTCGTGATGGTAGAAATGACCATGTGTTCATATGCATCCACTGTGGACGAACATTTACAGCGCAAATTGGCCTTATCAGTCACATTCGCTACCGCCATGGGTTGTAGTTATTATGCCTTTTTAAAGCACAGACTATCGTCTGTGAAGACGGCAAGGTGCCAATGATGATAATGAATAGTTTCATCTGTATGCATTATCCTTGTTTTGCGATGTTAAGATATAAGTTGTGATTTCCACTATTCAATTGGGTTGATTTTAAAAGGTTTTCTATACCATTCTGTGTTGTGGATAGCAATAATGTGTCATCAGCATATCGAATCTCTGGTATGTCATGACCACCGATATTTAGGGCATCATATTGCTCCCTATTTATATCATTTCTCATTATATTTTCGGCGTACATGTTGAACGAATAAGGGGACAGCACACAGTCGTGACGGGTTCATTGCTTGATGTCAAACCAATCTGATGTCTCGCGATCTATTCTAACCGCTGTATAGTGCGTGGTAAAGAAGTACGCTGACTTCTCCTCTTGCTTGGATTAATTCTGCCAGTATGTCTTCACGGCTAATCTCTACACATCTTATGTATAGCACGTCTGCATATGTCATACACGCTGCTACCTGGCTGGCAACATGTATATATCCTTGCAATATTCCTGTACGATCTATACGAGACATGGGGCAAAGTTACCAAGGTATCCGACTGTAATTCACAGTAAATGAAAGTATTTTTCTATACATAAATATATATCATACAGTAAATCGTTGCTTTCAGAACGTTGCTTTCATCACGGGCAACCACAAAGTCTCTCGTCCTCTTGCCAATTCTTCCGCCTCACATATCTTCATGCGCAACATCACGTTTCCAACTGTAAACTGTTCGGCCCTTGCCGCTTGTTCCATACGGATAACATTGGTTAGTTTCCGATACTTCATACTTTTCATGAGCCAGCATCCATCCATGTTCAAATCCTATAGAATTTCAGTATTTTTCAGTAATGAAAAACATTAATAAAATTCATTAATGGCTACAGATCATACCTTAAGCGGTATTGTTATACAGAGGCATCTTTCTAGGGTGATTAGAGCTGTAATCCAGGCAGTGATACGAACGAATGTTAAATGCGGCATAACACTTGTTAGATAGAACACACTGGTCACATCAAAAGGCAAGTCCGCTTCCATGAAGGCTGGGGTAATGCAGATGTTGGACCAGATTATTGTTATCACTGAGCCCAAATCAGAGACCGCCAAACCTGGACATAAAGATGTACAACCTCATTCGTGATATTACAAAGCCAAAATTAGACAAGAGTTATATATTAATTAGTCTCCAATTAAACAATATAGCTTACGTTTAAATGACAAATAACACGATACCGTTGATTTGATCTACATTAATTAGACTGATTAATGACAACCCCTGTTGAACTGAGTCTGGTCTCTTCCTTAACATCACACTGAGAGAATGAGTTCAGTGATAAGTAAATAGCACCAGCGACTATCCCATTGTCTTCTTCTTCTTATTATTATTATTCTTATAGTTAGTTCCTTGTGGCGGGCCTGGGTGAACATGTATGTTTACAGTCTTCTATCTCGTATACTGCCAATCATTTCTGATACCGATGTATCATCTGTGCCATGATGTAAGACTGTTCAGCATCGCCTCCCTTGATCTTTACCTGCATCTTCTCCCCTCCAACTGTTTCCGTTGTGACCACATAAGCCAGCTTTCTCCTTCTCAAGACATGCTTAAAGAATGGAGTCATCTTCATCATTTTGTGGGTAAACAGGCTTCCCTGTGAGTTAACATCTTTCAATATATCTTCAGTACTCTTTCTATCCATCCGCGGTGTATTAATAATTATTCTTGAAAACCACATCTCCGCAGCTGCCACATAGTTCATAACTTGTCTGTTAATTTCCATCATTTGCTCCTGTACATTAGAATTGGCTCAATATAATCGTAAGAATTAACTTCCTCACGTTAACTGATACAAATAAATGACCCGGAATAGTTTTAATCTATGAATAGTATGAAACAATAATCCATTCAAAATTGGCTATTATATAGCGGATGGATTGTTTTAAACTGTTACACTGGCTGAGCTACCGTATGACAGAAGACGATATTACCTGCTTTCTGTTACCACCGAATGTTGGGTGGCCATCATCAAACCCGACATCCCATATTGTGCCAGTGGTTTCCTCATGTGTGAGGGGGTACAAACCTCACCCTGATGCGAGGAAATCTGACCTAACGACTAAATGTCATGGGCGGGCAAACCAGGACCTACGCCTTGGTCAGCAGCTTGTTTAGGATAGAAGCTCCGACAAGCGGACAGTTAGACCATTGCTTTGCTAATCCGGCAGCTTCTACAGCTTGTCTTGTTCCAGAGGTATTGATGTTAGCTTTCCTCAGGAGTAAACTAGACAGGCCGAGAGAGGGATCATGCTGCATGGGCAACACATGGTCTCTAAATTCAGCTCAGTCTTTGTTTTAAGGAGAGGCAAAAACTCCATTCTACAAACTATCGTCTGTCAAGACGGCAAAGTGCCAGTCAGTCAATTAATGATGGGATCTGTATAACAGCTTTGTTTTAGCTACTTAATGATGGGATCTGTATAGAAGACATTTTTACTATTTAACTACATATTAATGGAATTTGTATAGCAGACGTGTTTATAATTTAGTTAATTAATCATATAATCTGCATAGCCGGCGTGTTTACCATTTAACTAACTAATGGTGAGATCTGTATTGCAGAAGTGTTGACCATTTAACTAATTAATGATATGATCTATATATAAGACGTGTTTACCATTTAACTAATTAATGATGGAATCAGTATAGCAGACGTGTTTACCATTTTACTAATTAATGATGGGATGTGTATAGCAGGCGTGTTGACTATGTAAATAATTAATGATGGGATCGGTATAGCTGACTCATTTGCCATTTAACAAATTAATGATGGGAAATGCATAACATACGTGTTTACCATTTAACCAAGTAATGCTGCGATCTGTAGTGTAGACGTGTTTACCATTTAACTAATTAATGATGAGATCTGTATAGCAGACGCGTTTACCTTTTAACCAATTAATCATGGAATCTGCATAACCTATGTCTTTACCATTTAACTAATTAATGATGGAATATCTATAGCAGACGTGTTTACCATTTAACAAATTAACGATGGAATCTGCATAGCCGATGTGTTTACAATTTAACTAATTAACGATGGGGTATAGCAGACGTATTTACCATTGTAGTAATTAATGATGGGATCAGTATTAAAGGCGTGCTTACCATTTAACTAATTAATAATGGGATATGTATAGGAGACGCGTTCACCATTTAACTAATTAATTATGGGATCTGTATAGCAAACTTGTTTACCATTTAACAAATTAGTGATGGGATATGTATAACATACGTGTTTATCATTTAACCAATTAATGATGCGTTCTGTTGAGCAGACGTGTTTACCATTTAACTAATTAATTATGGGATATGTTTAGAAGACGTGTTCACCATTTAACTAATTACAGATGGGATCTGTATAGCAGACTTGTTAATTATTTAACTAATTAATGATCAGTTCTTTATAGCCGACATGTTTACCATTTAACTAATTACTGATGGGATCCTCGGTAGCGTAGTGGCTAGACACTAGCTTGTCGGCTTTATGATCATTGTCAAGGAGCTGGATATGTATAGAGAGAAGTAGGACAAGACGAATAAAGGAAAGGACAGAGACATGACAAAGATAAGGACCTTTACAAGAGAATAGATAGAGAAAGACAGTATAAGGAGATAGAACTCCAAACAGTTATATGACAGGACCTAGACAGGACAAGCACGTGTCATAGCTAGGACATAAATAGGACATTACGGGATTAACTCCCGAGATAGGACAGATTACGTTAACCACGGGGACTACCCATAACCAGACTGAACAATAGTACAGTTGAAGGTTAACAGGACTGGACCACTGGACGGTGTGACAAATGACTCAGCACGCCGTGCGGCTGACCGCACGAGAACTGAGGACCAGTATCTGAAAGAGACCTGTGAATTCAGGCAGACGGGATCCGACAGTTAGAGCGACAAGACCTGTGTGTTTACTCTCGCCATTTTTGTAGTTTAGAAAGGGCGCAGTTATACGTAGCGAGTGTAAAGAATGTATTTGAGTGTTGAATGCCATTTGTGTATGCTCGAGAAACGAGCTGTATATATATATTATGTAGAATAAATCCTGATTCATGATATACCATTCGTACGAAACGTGTTTGTGATCGTGAGGTACGAATGAAGTGACCAGCATGTCTGTGTAAATTCAGGTTGTTGACAAGCGGTCAAAAGTGGTGTCAGATAGTGGTTTATAAAGCTACGACATATTGTGATAAGAGTGATTGCAGATAAGTGATTATGAATCTACGACATATTGTGATAAGAGTGATCATGAGTAATTGATTTTCAGAACGGTGTGAAAGAACTCATTGCTCACTAACAGTAGCAAGAGTGACAAGAGAGTGATTGTTTTCAGCAGCGAAATTACAAAGTTTAAATGAAGCTGTGATTGAAGATATGATAGTTTGAAACAGAATGAGAACGTAAAGGCAAGAAAGATTCCATGTGAAAAGTGTAACAATTGTGAAATAAATAACAAATATTAACATGTTTCACAGAGATGTTTCAGGTGATGTCGAACAGCAGTGAAGACACGACGACATTGACAACGACAAACGACAGACAAAAATTCAATACACCAATTTCGCATTTCAGCATCCCGTCAGAGTGAATCACGACACAGAAATAGTTTTAAGTGCGATATCAACTTGTATGTTTATATTTTCTAAATATTAATTGTTGCTGCTCTATGTAACAGAATGCCAAATAGACATATTCAGATGATCAGTTCATCCTGAGAAAGAGAAAAACAACTCCCAGTAGGCCCAAGAAAGCTGAAAGTTTTTCAGATAAGTACATATATAGTGTTGATAATTGTACATTAATATAACATCTTATTTCTGATTGCTGTAAATAATTAGACATATTATAGAAGAATTTATTTTATTGATTTGATTGTGTATACAAGTGTTAACAATGATGTCAACATGAGGAGAGTTCATACAAGCGGGTAAAGACCTTGGATATAGTGGTGATAAATTAGAGCAATGGGCGAAAAACGAATTTAGAGAATACACAGACAGGAAAGCAGCAAGTGAAAGAGATTAACAAGCACAGGAACGCCAGCAGCAAAAAGATCTGGCGGAATTAACTGAGGCAAATAAATTAAAACAATTAGAACAGGCTGAAGCCACCAAATTAAAACAACTAGAGATTGAAGCACAAACGCAATTGAAAATGAAGGAGTTGGAGATCGAATCTCACTTACAGATTACTACCACTAAAGCAAAGAGTAAAGAAGAAGAGAATAAGTTCAACAAGTACAAAGGGATAGTGAGATCCTTTTGCCAAGGCGATTCCATATCTACATGGACCGAGAACGTGGAGTTGCAACTTAAATTCCAGGAAGTGCCATGAGAACATTGGGTGATGATCTTTATGAAAACCCTCTCGGGGAGCCCTTAAAGGTGATAGAATCTATCCCCCAAGAGCTTAGAAGTAACTATGATTACATAAGGCAACGCATTATGCAACATTTTTTGCTAGACGCCCCAGGTTACCAAATTAAGTAGTCTAAACTAAAACCTAAACCAAATGAAACGTTCATTGACTATGTTTCTAACGTACAAAGTTTATTCAGTAAGTGGCTGAACGCTGCAAAGGTAAATAAAAGCTTTGAAAAGCTCAAAGACTTGATGATAATGGACAAAATCATCTCAACTGTACCTACTCCCTTTGCAAAGTTTTTACAGCTAGCTGATGTCGAGTCATTAGAACAGCTAGAAAAACGGTGGTCCGCATATTTTTTCTCAAATAGGGACATATTTAAATCATCTATAGAAGAGTCTGAAATAGTGGCTTTTGCCAAAAGTAAACTACAAAAATCATTTCAAATGAGAGATAAACCAAAAATAAAGCCACCTCAATGTCCATATTTTCATTTATATCATGATCAGTTTTCTATGTTTGATAAGAATCCAGGATATTCATCTCACCTGGAGATGATGATAAAAAACAAGAGAACAAAAGAAACAAGTATATACGTGCAGTCAAATGCTTCTTTTGCCGGGAATTTGGTCATTATAGTTCCAGGTGTGTTGGACGTCAGAGATTGAGTGGAAGCGGGCATGAGAGTGAGAAGGAAGAAATGTTACCATATAGAGAGAATGTTGTAGCTGCAAGTGATGTACTGAATTTTGATAACTGTGTAACATGCCACCAATTCCATGAAGGCGGAATGCTAAAATGCGGGTATACAGTACCGTGTTCAAATGAAAACGCTAACGCAGCAATCGCCTCCAGAGGCAAATTAGTTTTCCACGACGGAATGGTTAATAACAAGCCCTGCCGGTGTTTGATCGATATCGGAAGTACCTTGATTGGCCTTAGGAAGGAATTGGCCCGAAGCCAGAAGACTATACGGGCGATTTCGTTAAGTGCCTTACCTTTTCGGGTAACATAGAAAAATACCCGCTGGCAAAAGTCCGTACAGACACTCCATTCCTGTCCGGCACATTTACGTGCGCCATCTTGCACAACCCGTGTACCGATCTGATAATCGGGTGCCTACCAGAACTAAAGAACTGTACCGCAAAAGAAATATTAGCCTGGAGAGAAACCAATAAGGCTAATGCGGTAACTAGGTCAGAAACACAAAAACAACAAGACGACCTGCAAATGAAACCCTACTGCTCAAGACAGGAACATCAAACAGAAGACAAACACATGCAACTACACCAATTAATTAGACCGCAGACGAACACAATGCAAACACACCAGACAGTAGTCAGACAGAAGATGAACACAATGCAAATACACCCAGCAATCAGACAGAAAACGTTCTCAGCGAAACCACAATAGTGAATCAAACAGTGGACGACGACATGGAACTACCAGTTCCAACAGTAGACATGACTGCGACAATTGATAGTATACATATAGAACCAAAACTTACAGACGAACAGAAACAACAGACAATAGCTTTAGTGACAGAATACAGACAGATCTTTTCAGACATTCCAGGTAGGACAGATAGAATACGACACTCCATTCTTCTTTCTGACTATACTCCGATAAAATGTAGACCTTATTCCATCCCTCTGAATTATAGGGAAAAACTCGACAAAGAAATTCTTGGTCTCGAAGCGTGTTGAATAATTCAAAAATCTCAGTCGGAATATTCATTTCCTATTGTCTTAGTGAAAAAGAAGGATTCTACGAGCAGACTCTGCGTCTATTATAGGAAATTAAACAGTATCACAAAAATAGACACAGATCCAATTCCTTCCTGTGAAGATCTCATCTTAAATATGGCAACATCTACCATCTTCTCAAAACTTGACCTAACCAAAGGCTATTGGCAAGTTCCTACGAATAAAGATTCTGTCAATCTTACTGCCTTTGCAACACCTTTAGGTCTATATGAGTGGCGATTTCTTCCTTTCGACGTACGCAATGTGCCTGCTACTTTTGTCCCTCTTACTAGAGACCTTTTACATGGAGTAACAGATACTCAGACATATATAGACGACATCTGTGTCCATACAACAAACTGGACAAAACACTTACAAACACTAAGACAAGTCTACGAAAGGATAAAGCTATTTGGACTTACAGTAAAGCCAATCAAAGTGGAGCTGGGCTTGGAGAAAATAGACTTCCTACGCCATACTATATCTAAAGGCCAATTGCAAACTGATAACAAAATTGTGACCACAATTCTGAACCTCACTATGCCAGTCAACAAAATGCAAGTGAGGAGTTTACTGGGATTAGTAAACTATTACAATAAGTTCATTCCCAATTTAGCAGAATTTACTAGTGTTTTTTTTTCAAATCTGTTGAAATCAAATACCAAAATTGATGTGAAAGATGCTATTTTAATGAATGCAATGTCAAAACATAAGCATCTTGTTAGCATTGTCCCAATTCTTCGGTTGCCTAACCCGAACTTACAATATTTTCTTAGGACTGATGCCAGCACAGTATCCATCGCCGGCGTATTGGGTTAAAAATATGACGACATTTTACATCCTGTAATATATGTAAGTCATAAGATTACCCCGACTGAAGCAAAGTATGGTATCTATGAATTAGAATCTTTAGCCTGTTGTGTAGTGTGTCCGTAAACTGCATAGATTTTTGGCAGGGATACACTTTGTCATCGAAACCGACAACTCTCCGCTCACAGTCATGGAGACAGGAGTCCATCCATAATCGTCTCTGACATTAATACCAGAGTGTGATCAGACAGATGTGTCGCTATGAAGAAAACTGGCAACACATATGAGTGAATATCTACGTCGATAGCAATATGTTATATTTGACAGAATTAGATACAACATTGTGAATACACACTCCAGGAACATCTCGTGGAATATCGGACAATGTAAATACAAACTATGATATTAATTGAAGATATTCAAAAAGGAAAAGACGCGACGTCATCACCTTACCTGGAACAGATTAGTTTAATTAGTGTAGGAATTGAAAATGTATGTATTATTATTTAGAAATATAATATAAATGTAATATGTTTGTAATTGTGATATATAATATATATTTTTATTGCAGTTTCATATAGTACTATAGTTTCTTATGTATAGTTATTTTACAAGAACATATTAACGTTAGGTTTCTTAGATTAATAACACCTATTTCCCTATTCCCATTTATATACAGGGATAATTAGTCGTAAAAATAATTACCTTAGGTTAATCACATCCCATGAGTCTCCTAAGAGATTATCATTCCATAATTAATTTTATAATAGTTAGGACAATCTGGTTAGTTAACACAGATTAGTTTAGAAGAATAACATCAGTAAATATTTTTACCATCAAGAAGTATAAGATTAAGGGAACCAACACATTTCACCCCATTTCATTTAATTACGTAAATTATCTCCCCGTAGTTAGTGAATCTCAGGACACAAAAGTAGTGCATATTTAGATAGATTAGTTAGTATACTTACAATAAGGGCAAACAACCCAGTCTACTTGTAAATATTTTTTTTAAAATGCACAGTGCTAATATATCGCACTATTATTCGGCTCAAAAACGTTTAGACTGAGCCAAAACTATTGTGCATCGTTTTATTTTCCAGTAGTTATATTTTTCTTTTCATTACATTTTACAATAGTATTTTAATGACATAACATGTTTATTTTTAACATGTGAGAACTGAATGTGCGAGAGAAAGACGAGAGCAAGAATAGAGTGAATGTATTAAATATAAGGCGAGCGAACAATGTGCGAATTTTTTTTTCGTACCCAAGAGTTTTTATAATTTGTCTGCGTCTTATGTGTAACACATGTTCGTGTGTAGTTTATGTGTGTTGTTGCCATAATTACATTACTTATATAATAACATTTTTAAGCTTCCTAGATCGGCAAGGCAGTCACAAATTAACCAAATGCATTCATTCGTGACGGCATAAACCAACCTTCGACGCTTGAAAAACATCATTCAGTAAATTATAAACATACACCTATGTTTCTGATTTAAACATACATTAAATTTAACTAAACACGCAAACAACCAGATATACTTACAGATAAAAATGCAAACAGCAATAAAAAGGAAGGGGGGTAAACTCGTGAACAGCGGACATAACAAACTTACTAAACTCTGACGACACATTGAACGATTTAGCCACAAACGGAAGTTAGAGAGGTGAACATCAACACACACAACATGTAATAGAGTTGGAGAAACATTATATGAGAGCATGAATTTATATTCTAGCATTGTACCCGTAAAAAGGACAATCTGTGCGGGATGTAGGTCAATCGAAATTTTGAAAAGCAAATCTTATAGACAATGGCTTTGGTTCGTTACAGCTCTCATATATGTAATAGTTAGTTAGTTAGTCGACAGATCATCCTCATTGCACATCGAACCATTCAGTCCACAAGTGCTCGGATCCCCTCCTCAGCAAATCCCGCAGCGTGTAGCGGCTAACGACGCCAGTTCTGTGTTGGTTTATCAATCTCCTTTGGCTTCCTGCGTAGTGTTCTTGTTTGGCCACACCTCTTTTAATTTGCTGCTCTCGCAGTCTGGCCATTGTTGTAGATTCACAGTCATCACTTGGTTCTCGCAAAAGTCTTACTTCTCGTAGAGCATTCAGAATGTCGGCCTGGTCCATGGCGCGTCCGCCCTCCACAGTAGCCTCACCTGCGAGCTTGTCAGCCCGCTCATTTCCTTGTACTCTTGCATGCCCTGGCACGAAGATGAAACTAATCTTTGCCAGTCGAGACCGCTCCAGAGGCAGCAACCATTCTCTTCGGATCGACCCCTCCTCTATCCTCTTGATCATGTTCATTGAGTCGCTAAGGAAACAAGCCCTAGTTAATTTCTGTGTCTCGAGCCATGTTATTGATTTACTTACTGCCATGACTTCCATGGTCAGGCTACTTGTGGTTTCAGTAAAAGCACCAGAGTCCTCCTTCACAATTCTCCCTCCGGCCCGAGCTGTAAAGGCCTATGAGCTTCTCACATGTCGGACGACCGACCCATCTGTGTAGATGACCGCGTCACCGTCTAGCGAATTCTCGAAAATCAACGCTTGTACATCAGCCTCAACAGCAGCCGGATTTTCTTGTCTGCATTTTCTGTCAAGTTGGATGCAAACTGAAAAGGATGTGCAGAAGTCTGTTGGCACTTGCACCCACTCCTCACCAGGTTCTAAGTCCTCAAGTGAACACACCTGTTGAAGAATGTCTTCGGCTTGACCCATCCACGACCGTCCTCTTTTTAACCTGCTGCCCTTCACCTTCCTAATTTCACTATGCAGTGGATGTTGTGTGTTTGCGTTAATTCTGAGGTAGGCGCGTGCCCTGCAATCTTGTATTCTCTCTTCAATGGTTGGAAACCCAAGAAGGTAGCGCATCGCCCTGCATGCTGTATCTCTTGTACATCCAAGAATAATGCGCATAGCTTCATTCTGTATCCTTTCCATCCGTTCTATCTGCTTATGGCTGAGAGTCAGGATTGCCATTGCATACTCCAAAACAGACATGACCAACCCCTCGTACAGAAGATATAGATGGCGCTGCTCACAGTTTGCTGCCGCCATCACCCGCATCGCTGCCAAACCCCGCTTGGCCTTTGTTATCACCTGGTCTATGTGCACATTATAAGCAAGGCTTCGATCAAACCGTATCCCCAGGTAATTCATTGCCTGCGTTCTTTACACCGTCTCTGAACACAGCATTACAGTTGGTGTTGGAGTGTTGACAATATGATTATTCAACGAGAACCAAGTCACTGTTGCCTTTGTTGGGTTGACTATTGCCCCAGCTTCATCACACCAAGTACTTATGCGATTGAGTTCGGTTTGTAGTTCCACAGCAACCTCCTCTCTATCCTTCCCCTGACGATACACTAAAACATCATCGGCATATGACAATGTTCTGCCAGGTCCAGTGATCTGCTCACTGGTGATTCTCACTGTGTAGGCGTTGAACAGTACCGGAGATAATGGTGATCCCTGTGGTAGGCCAGGATATATTGTTGTTGGTTCCGAAATCCAACTGCCACATCTAAAAACTACTTTACGTTGGAAGAGGGCTGCAGCGATCCAACTAAGGAGGAATGGACTTATGTTTAGTTCGAGAAGATGAAACATTAAAAAATCCAGTGGTACTCTGTTGTATGCGTCCTCAAGATCAATCGCTGCAGCAACGGTTTCAGTGCCTGAGTGGAAACCTTCATAGACATCATGGGCAAAGACTGCTGCATTGGTCCAGGTTTCCCTTTTTGGACGGTACCCACCCAGGGTGGGTGGGAAAACACCTTGCCTCTCTAGTTGGCTTGATATTTTCCTGGCAATTACCTTCTCCAGCAGCTTGCCTATTGTATTCTGCATGGTTATAATTCGATATCCCTGAATTTTTTTGTGGTTCTCATATATGTAATGTGAATGAGTATTTACTCTAGCCAACAGTACAGTTGTGCATCACTGATTAATAAGCCAGTGGATAAGTACGACAGTGTGACACCAGACAGTCATAAGTTGGTTATTATACCCAAAACATGAGTACTTAACCCTACCAGCACTTGACAAAATTAGACCCAACTAATTTTTAGATATTACAATAGATTGCGTCACACCCATGAGTTAAATTTCGTGACGCAATACAGGTGGGTGGCAAGAGCGTGTCAAGGAGCTGGATATGTATTGAGAGAAGTAAGACAAGACGAATAAAGGAAAGGACAGAGACAGGACATAGATAAGGACCTTTACAAGAGAATAGATAGAGAAAGACAGTATAAGGAGATAGAACTCCAAACAGTTATATGACAGGACCTAGACAGGATACGCACGTGTCATAGCTAGGACATAACTAGGACATTACGGGATTAACTCCCGAGATAGGACAGAGTACGTTAACCACGGGGACTACCCGTAACCAGACTGAACAATAGTACAGCTGAAGGTTAACGAGGACTGGACCACTGGACGGTGTGACAAGTGACTCAGCACGCCGTGCGGCTGACCGCACGAGAACTGAGGACCAGTATCTGAACGAGACCTGTGAATTCAGGCAGACGGGACCCGACAGTTAGAGCGACAAGACCTGTGTGTTTACTCTCGCCATTTGTGTAGTTTAGAAAGGGCGCAGTTATACGTAGCGAGTGTAAAGAATGTATTTGAGTGTTGAATGCCATTTGTGTATGCTCGAGAAACGAGCTGTATATATTATGTAGAATAAATCCTGATTCATGATATACCATTCGTACGAAACGTGTTTGTGATCGTGAGGTACGAATGAAGTGACCAGCATGTCTGTGTAAATTCAGGTTGTTGACAATCACAGGTCCTACCGCAATGGAGCGAATTCGAATGTTATTAAAATGATGTCTTTCCAGGTCTACGCGGCCTAGAAGTAAATGTGGCGGCATGATACTGCCCATGTCATCCACGGACTGCTGATTGACCTTAATATGTAAGTTTAGAGCCATATATCTAATGAGTCTTAAGGTATGTTTAAAGGCCCTGTATTTACTAATGTACTAATTAATTGTTAATAGTTTGCTCCTTAGGAATCAACATCATATCAACTCGGAGAAACAAATAACGTTGCGTTTTTTCTGTCCCCAAATGTCACATTATGTAGCAGCTGATGGGACAATAAGTCAGAGATTTTACACATACCCCAGTCGTCGTCTCATACGCCCCACTTTAACTAATTCAGTTTTGTTTTTCCATATCCTATTTACAGGCCATTGCAGTGAACACAAACATTTTTTTCAGTTGCTGTTGATGTCTTGGCAAGTTTTACGTTCAATAGTTTGCCTTTGATTTCTGAACGACCGGCTCACATACCTTTCCGTAAGAAACCAACGCGACGCCATCCGTTGCCGAATCTCGCGCAGCTGTGTGTAGTACGTGTGTATACGGGATTACGAACATCGTCCTTAAACTTTTCGCCAGGGAGACCGGCAACTGATTCAATGCTGAAGGATAATATATCGCCAAATGAGACCTCCAATGTAGACGGACGGCGATATATTGCTGTATCTTGTTGTTATGTTATGTGTTTTGTTTCATGGTTTCTTCGACAATTTCAATGCTCAGTGAACAGAAATTAACATTATAATACTTGTTCATTTGATTGAGTACCATGTTTGGTCCACACGTACATTTCTGTTCGGCGCAAAATCAATTAATGAAACAACACTTACAATCGCACGCAATAATTCTTACATATGAGTGATATCATACTGGTTGTCGTGTTTCACCTAGACCTCTTCATAGGCAGCTTTTAAAATGTCTCCCTTTCCCATCGTGCCAATCGTGTGTTGTTCACATTCTGGTCAACAGATAACTTCGCTCGTTGCTTTCCACACTAGGATGAGACATAGATATATTTTGTATCATACCACCTAACGAATGTTCCATATGTCCAGTTCGCACCTTTTTTCGCGCCTACTTTTGTGCACTGGTAACATGGGTTGGCCAGAGATGTCCTTGGTGTTCTGAAAACACCTCTGTGGATGTTTTCCTCCGTATTACCGTATTATTACATGCACCACCATTGATGTCGTTCTCCTGTTGCCTCTTTTCCAACTGGTATGTCCAGTAATCACGTTGTTTTCTAACGCATCTCTACTGACAACCTGACCAAGGAAAGATAGTTTTCTTTCTTATAGTTGTATATAATGTTGCATTTGCAGTAACCTCTTGCAGGCAATCATTGTTAGTTACTATGGCTGCCCAAGTTTTTCGCAACATTCGTTACAGGAACCACATATCCGTTGCTTTATGGTGTCTTCTAGTCTCTTCATTAACGATTTGTGATTCACTGTCCCACAGTAATATATACGATATATAAGCTTATGTTGTTACAAAGTAAAGATAGTATGATAAGATATATTGCATTCTGAGGGACAGGGTGTACGTCTTTATTCTGAAAAGGACACTATCACATATCAGGTATACTGGACATAAGAGTGGCTGGGGGTGGGGTAGAATCATATATTTATAGACTCTCACTACAGAAATAGAAAGAGGATGCAGACATCTCAACACAGTTCTTATACACAATCTATGCACATAAAACGCACAAAGGAAATTCCTGTTTTAGAAACAAACTATAAGAGAATGAAAGTTATTAAGAACCACTTTTGTCAATAACGAAACACTGAAAGCTTGCCCGGTTTAGACATACAATGCTACACACACACAAAGGCACACCCCCAGAGAACAGCTTAGAGAAAATTGTTAAGAGGAAGGCAGATAAATCCTGTACTGATAACATTCTCGATTGAACAGGATGTACTGCTTTACACTTCTGCACTCTTTTGGCGACATAAAACAGCAAGGACATGTGATTGCTGATGCTTCCAACATAGCAACCACGCAAGGTTTCGGCATGTGTGAACGAGTGAGATTCAAACGTATATCTCTTTTGCAGGTTTGCAGGTTACAACTAACATCATACCGTTTTGACTTAACGTTCAGCGATGTAATTCCTGAAAAATACGTACCTAAAAGACTTACATCAACCGAATCCTTGAATCCTTGTTTAACAAAACAGACAATGTTAACTACGTTTGCGCACGTACCAAAGAATGCAATAATCTGGCAGATTCCAGCTAACAATATCCAGTTGAGAATAGACACCGTTCTTGGGCTAAGTAAAACTGTTATCTCAGAGTCTTCCCCAGAAGTACCCATGTCCGTTTTGGGGAAAGCTGAAGCTTCTCCTATCTCCATGATGTTTAGGGATATTTTTGTCAAAGTGTATGAGTCAACAGTCAAATTTTGTTTTCTAGTACATCTATGTTAACATTAAACGAAATAAGACTGGAAAGTATTCATGGAAGTAATTAATATAGTAAAAAGGAAAATTAAAACATAAGAGTTATTTGATTGTGAAAGAGTAGAATTAACAAGTACATAAGATGAGACACCTAATTCAAAACGAAATGTGTGATCCATGCAAGCAAAGGAATAAATGAAATTAAATAGCCTGAGTCAGCAGGAATCACGATAGCGGAACTAGCAGCACTTGGAGAATATGTTTATTTCTACCTACCCTAGTATAGTATAGACATCAAACAACTCATACCAGGCCGTAGTATCGTTTGCTACCAATTGCAGCTCACCTCTATACTTTTGATCCACCTCCCATTAGGATTTAAGACCTCCATCTATTTCAAGTTTGCCTAATTATACATGTTATTCACAACGTGTGTCATTTCCATCCCATCGTCTTTCTTAGCAGTAACAGCGGAATTCAGTTGGTTAGAAGAGATGACAGCAACACACATTGCATTCATTACGGACTCAAGGAATATGTTTAGTAAGGCGGAGCATGAAATGTTTTGTGTGGAATGGCTATCCTCGATTCAGATGTCACAAGTTGTGAGAATTGTGCAGATTTTTATTTTATGCCCTGGCCATGCCGAATGGCGGGTGGGGGGGGGGGGGGGTGAAAAGGCGTATAGGCTGGCAGAGAATGCACCTCTTGATTGTAGATTACGTTTGGGCGGGGGGGGGGGAGGGGGGTGGTCGAGCGTCTGTGGAACCAGGGGGAGAAAGCGGGGAACAGGTTGAGAGCCCGTATGTGAACATAATGATATTGCGGGGGATCGGCAGGTGTTCTGGGAGAATCTCAAAACTGAAAGAGAGAACCATGAGAACTTTCAACCAGATAGCTGTGGGAAAATTAGCAGTATATATCTCCCCTAGCTGTTGAACGAGGGGACGGAGCACGTATGGTAATGTCCTGAGTGCAGTGATGTTGGTACTTAGCTTAACTCAACTCCACTCCTCGCCTCTTCCATGGAATCTCTATAGTTCTTACCTCAGCTAATGTTTTTGTCGCACCATTTTAGCCCTTATATATTGCACAGGCATCATTTAATGGATGTTTTTAGTTTATTTGTTCTTGCTGTCGTCGCTTTCCGTGTTTCCGATTTAAAAAGCAGTACTTATTTAACATTAACATTACATATATAGACTAGTATTATTTTTATTTGAATTCACACATTTCCTATTGTGTAGAAAACCCGTCTTATCTTTCGTATTGATATTTTAATGTCTAACTCGGGTTCCCCATCGTTGCCTTCTCTACTACTTATATATGTGTATATTTTCCCATTCGCACAAAACTATTCTTGTGAAACAGTCACCTGTTACCCAGGCCGTCAGACGTATTCTTGTTTGCTTTGCGTTATCTTTGTTTATGGTAAGCTACATTACACAGCTAAAGTCTTCTAGAAGATATGGTTGCCAGTCCCTTGTCTATCCACCCTAGTCGCCTCTTACGACAAGTATGATATAATACACTGGCACCCCAGGAATGCTAACCTGGTCAAAAATGCACGCTAAAAGTCGGATGTGTTGGCCTATGGGTTCGACACAAGGGTGCCTAACGAGACACACCGCAATCACATCTGAAAAAACACTCCGGATGAACGCAAAGAAGAAGAAGATACACTGGCACAATTACCAGCTTCTCTTATGGGTCTAGTAAGAGATGGGCGGTACAAATAACTACACTACATAATAGCTTGACTTGGTTTGGTTGAGAAAACGGATCAGTTACGTTGCAAACAGATATCCCACTTGTTGCTCTAGTCTCCTTTCACATATCATATCAGGAGCTTGTCTAGACAGAGCAAGAATGACTAAGCATAGTGTGTCCAACTGGCCGTCTGTCCAAGTGCATGTGTTTCTTTAACATGGCGCTAATTGAAGGCAGTATGTTCGAAATAAACTCGAAAATTTAGAGAGTTTCCAGATTAATGGGAAAACGGAAAGAAAAACACAAACCGTAATATATGGATTATTTCTGCAAACAGAAAGATTTCATTTTAAATTAGCGATTACCGAAGGGGCAACTAATGATTCACATACGAACAATATCAGTCACTGTGTGTTTTAAGTATTTCAGACATTATCGTCAATAACAGAGAGCGCATCCAATTCTCTGATGATCGTGATAGGTGGCCAACCATGACCTCGTACGCTTAGAGGCATTTCATATGATTATGACAGGGTGTGTGGAAATTTGAACAATTGATTTAAGTTTTCAATATGTCCTGAAATAAAAATAATATTTAAAAAAAAAAAGATTACACGAAAGACATAATAGTCTAACTCAGTGGTTCTCAACCTTTTTTGTCCCATGCACCACTTTACCATATGTTCAGAATGTCATCCCCCCACCTTTCGTATTTTCTCCCTATAAATTCCCCCCACCCCACCCACTATACGTAAAAATAGAAGCTACATTTAATAACATGTACTAGAACAAGTCTAGACGTCTTCATATAATGTGATTTGCGGGTGTACTTACGTTATAAAACGAATTTCAGAAGGGCGAGAAGTACAGAACCGTAAAGTAAGGATGGAAAACAATATCAAGTAATCGGTTCTTGTATTAACGCGATCTTGAAATAATCTTAATTCCCCCCCCCCCTCCCTTTCAAACACCCTAAAATTCCCCTCTTGTGGGGAATTCCCCACCTGTTGAGAACCACTTGTCTAACTGATAGAGATTGAAGAAAGTTGGGTACTGGATGCAGACAAGAATAATAATGATTCCATCCTTGGATAGCCGTTCAAGCTAGGACACAGATAAGTGAAATTTATACTTTCGTGTATTTGTTAGTCTATTTTTGTTTGTTTGTTCTGTGCTGACGAAGGCTTTGGCCGCAACGTCAATTATTTTTTTAAATCGTGCTTTGGTAAAGCTCAAAACCTATTTCTCGTTTTTCAGTGATTCATTCATTGGGTGCAGACAAGAAGGATTGATTGAGTCTGTCTGTGAGGTAATTTCTTTTCATTTTATATTTATTACGCCCCCTACCCCCCACCCACCATATTAACATCGTTAAGTGTATCTGCCCAGAAGCCATCCCACCAACGGAAGGCGAACATTGGGCATTTGGTGCATCTACCAGAGTTAGCACTTCACCGTAACTGACATGGTGAAAACCAGCTTCTTTCCCCGGGAGTTGGCTTTAGTCTTCACCTCTGCTTTGGTGGCTGGCTAGCTATGACCCAGTCAGTAGACGACGTTATCCTGTTCACAGCTTACGGGCCTTCCTTCCTGCAAGTTGGCAGAAGTAGCCAGTTCTCCCATTTGGCTAATTCAATTAAGGCTTGGGTCCCCTCCCCTAACCCTCGCTATCGCCGTGACGCGCCATCTTGGCAAGACGTTCTCCTCCACCACAAACGGTCATTGACCGCAGATATCGACTTCGGACATATCCGGGTCTCGGGTGATCGTTACCTTGTGGTGTTTCTACCCCTCTGTTGCGACCCTGTTGGTTGCCACGTTCTTACGTGGTTAGGTGGCTTCCGGGTCAGCTCGAGACCATACATGTCTTTTCTGTATTAGTTTGAGGTGGCTATGTTTCGGTCCTATTGTGAGGTTTCGGTCTGACTGAGGTTGCTTGTTCTTACTGCGAGGTGTCCCTCATTATTATTTTCTAAAAAGCGATAGAAACAAATACATCTGACGGATATTTAAGAAAGCTATATCCTAAATATATGTGAAAACTATAGCTTTCAAATGGTATATTGTCAAGTGCGTCCGCTAATATTTATTTGTGCTCTCTGCTTCTATAAGTACCGAGAAACATACGTATATTTATTTATCTTGCTAGCATGTATACGTTATATATCTACTGTAATTTTCGCCGAATTAAATATACACATGAGGAATTGAGGTTGAATGTTCTAACAACAAAGGTGGACATTTTACAAGAACAATTTTCTTAATGGTTTTTCGTGTCGGTAGATTTAAATTGTACTCTCTAGTAGAAATGTATTCTAATTTAATATAATATGTAATATAATATAATATAATACATAACAATTTTAGTATGAAACTTCTATTTGGATCGATTTTTTTTTCTAATAATGCTGTTTGCTCTAGCACGTCTTTTATTTCGGGTGCACATGACACAGACTAATGGCGCTGATATCAGTGCCGTGTTTACGCTACAGCCGTACTACAAATTTTACATTATTGTACAAACACTGTATTAATGTAATTGCAGTGTAATTCAAGTCAATATGTTGGTAATCTTGCAGTGACATTGTACAATCTGTCGATCTGTAGACTTGTATGATAATGCAAATTGCGATAGTATTTGATACTGCATACGGTGTAGAGGGGTAAATATAGTTGATAGATATGTATTATTGTGATATGGAGTTGAGGGAGGGCAGTGGATAGCAAGTTTGCCGGATTGCCTGGTTTTCATGAGATCGAATCCCCTTCGAGGCTTAGATATGTTTATACACTACTAACTATAGACTCCAAAGTCGAACCCGTGGGTCACGCGACATGATTTCAAAAGTAAAGGAGAACCGGGGTAATTTGAAAAATATCACCTATCCACTGCCAATTGGTCTAAAATGTGGGTGTAAAGACATCTACCCAACATGACTTGAAAATGGGTCCGTTTCTTTAAGTTCTTCTCCATGTGGAATTAGCCATTATTTACATCGACCAGTTAACAAACAAGTCATGTAGCAGGGAGCTGCTGTGAAGTGCTAGGACCATCACACCCTGTTGAGCTGACCGCACGTGAAGTGCTAGGACCATCACACATTGTTGAGCTGACCGCACGTGAAGTGCTAGGACCATCACACATTGTTGAGCTGACCGCACGTGAAGTGCTAGGACCATCACACATTGTTGAGCTGACCGCACGTGAAGTGCTAGTACCATCACACATTGTTGAGCTGACCGCACGTGAAGTGCTAGGACCATCACACATTGTTGAGCTGACCGCACGTGAAGTGCTAGGACCATCACACATTGTTGAGCTGACCGCACGTGAAGTGCTAGGACCATCACA
Source organism: Cepaea hortensis (assembly GCA_963921405.1). Lineage (NCBI taxonomy): Eukaryota > Metazoa > Mollusca > Gastropoda > Stylommatophora > Helicidae > Cepaea > Cepaea hortensis. Next base: position 103,028,030 of record OY992881.1, on the reverse strand, counting down.
CATTGTTGAGCTGACCGCACGTGAATTGCTAGGACCATCACACATTGTTGAGCTGACCGCACGTGAAGTGCTAGTACCATCACACATTGTTGAGCTGACCGCACGTGAAGTGCTAGGACCATCACACATTGTTAAGCTGACCCAACGCAGGAATTGGTAGCCAATTTGTCACATCAGTAGCGAACAACGAGGGTTGACATCTGTTGCCCGTTCTATCGTGCTGATGCCAATGTCAGAGTAGCTTTCTAACCATAACACTAACGAAACCGCTACATATACCAACGCCTAAGCAAGTGGGCATTAATATGTCTCATGTGATTTCAGAGGCCTACAGTGGGCACGGACAATATCAAAGTATGAGTACTCCTTGCTAGCAACTTTCTGGTCAAAAGGGATAGGACAACCATACCTGTATGAAAACTGCACTCGCACAAATTAACGTGTTAACTGGTAACCGAGGGGAAAAGAACTCAAGGGAAAGACTGATGTTTCCTTTGCTACGGTGCTAAGAGGTAGAGAGTAACTCTGACTTCGTTATGACCAAAGAAGAAAAGGAGTAAAAAGAGAGAGAGAGAGAGAACCTCACACAGCCCTCAACTGACAAAAAAGATTATAGTAGTTAGCTAAGAATATATACGAGATCTTGGGCAGGGGTCTCAACTCTGGACAATAATTGTTATATTTGAGGTCCAGACAATGAATTAAGGTGTTAGACTGTAGTAGAAATAGTGGTTGTAAAATCTAACAGAGACTAAACAATCAATTCAAGAACAGTACAAAAATAGTTCTTTATTTATTAACTGCTACACATTTTGGTGACAATTTGTGTTCGACCACATTGAATAAAATATGCAATAACGGGTGTTCAATTACAGATACAACAGACAACTGCATATATCAAACATCAACCAAGGGTGGCCCCAATTCCGTCACCAGAACTTAAGACAACAGGGTACACAAGTACCACAATACAAGTGTTCCAAACAGTAGCTGAGTAGAATGACACAATAAAGGACTTTAACACAGACAACAATAAGACACTACAAAAACATAAGTTACACAACATAAATCCGAAGACGCGACATAAACAAAAGAGATGTGACACAATTTACTACCCAGCCATAAACCCAGGCCTGGCCTCCAACGTGTCGATTCTCCAAGCAGTGTACCTCAATCTTCCACTTTCTTGTCCCTTAATTTATCGTCCACATAATTTACTTGTTACTTAATTCAAGTCTTCCGTTATTTTTCCACCTATCTTTTGCAACTATTTTCACCTCGTCGAAGTCAAAATAAGTCTGCGCCATGTTCTACATCTCTTGCTATTAACTGGGGAGTGTTCCGAACTTCGTTATCTGCAGCCAGGCTCAAGGATTTCTTTAATTAATTTTGGCTACTGCTAGAGAAATTATTAACTTAAGGATTAAAGCTATGAATCAGTACAATATTAGCTATATTTTATATCTGACTAGTTTTATAATCACTCCGTTATTATTATACTTTCATAGCTTTACTGAATTATACATTTTAATAACCAAAATACTATATGTCATGCATGGCTTATAAAATTAACAATATTATATATATATATATATATATATATATATATATATATATATATATATATATATATATATATATATATATATATATATATATATCTTATATATAAAAAAGGATCTCCGTCTGTCCGTCTGTCCGTATGTCTGTCCTTTATGCGCTCGCGAACGGCCCATCCGATTGAGATGAAATTTTCTACACGCCTTCCTTTCATTCCAGTGCAGCCCACTGTCATAGTTTTTTTTTCTTCTTCCTCCTCCTCCCTCCTCCCCCTCCCAAAATACGTACGTCCAGGAAATGGTCTTCTACATAGACAGTTCTCTCTGAGGTCCGCGATAACATATTAACCTGTTGGGATGGCAATCAATCATCCTACTACCTCCTCCCTCCTCATCATTCCTCCTCCTCCTCCTCCCCCTCCTTCTCCTCCCTCCTCCTTCTACCCCTTCCTCCCTCCTCCTTCTCCCTCCACCTCCTCCCTCCTCCTCTCTCCTCCTCCCTCTCCCTCCTCCCTTCTCATCCTCCCCCACCTACGTTCTCCTCCTCCATCCTCCTCCCCCTCCCTCCTCCCCCTCCTCCTCCTCCTTCACCCTCCTCCCTCCTCCTCCTCCTCCTTCATCATCCTCCCTCCTCCTCCCTCCTCCTCCTCCTCCCTCCTCCTTCCTCCTCCCTCCTCATCCCTCTTCCTCCTCCCTCCTCCTTCTCCCCTTTCCCCCCTCTTTCTCTTAATCCCTCCTCCTCCCTTCTCCTCCCTCCTATTCATCCCTACTCCTCCTCCTCCCTCCTCCTCCCTCCTCTCTCTTCCTCCTCCCTCCTCTCTCTTCCTCCTCCCTCCTCTCTCTTCCTCCTCCCTCCTCCTCCTCCTTCCCCCTGCTCCCTCCTCCTCCTCCCTTCTCCTCCTCCCCCTCCTACCCCTCCCTCCTCCCCCTCATCCGTCTTCCTCCCTCCTCCTTCTTCCTCCCTCCTCCTCCCCCTCCTCCTCCCTCTCTTCCTCATCCCTCCTCCTCCATTCTCCTCCTCCCTCCGCCTCCTCTCTCTACCTCCTCCCTCCTCCTCCCTTCACATTCCTCCTCCTCCCTCTTCCTCCTCATCCCTCCTCCTCTATCCTCCTCCCTCCTCCTCCTCCTCCCTCTACCTCCTCCCTCCTCATTCCTCCTCCTCCCTCTTCCTCCTCCTCCCTCTCATCCTCTTCCCTCCTTCTCCTCCCTCCTCCTTCTCCCTCTTCCTCCTCCCTCTTCCTCCCTCCGCCTCCTCCCTCCTCCCACTCTCTACTCCTCCCTCCTCCTTCTCCTCCCTCCTCCTCCTCCCTCTTCCTGCTCCCTCCGCCTCCTCCCTCCGCCTACTCTCTCCTCCTCCTCCCTCCTCCTCCCTCTCCCTCCTCCTCCTCCTCCTCCTGCGATCTCCTCCTCCCTCCTTCTCCCTCTTCCTCCTCCCTCCTCCTCCCCCTCCTCCTCCACCCTACTCCTCCCTCCTCTTCCTAATCCCTCCTCCTCCCTCCTCCTCCCTCCTCCTCCCTCCTCTTCCCTCCTCCACCTCCCTCTTCCTCCTCCCTCCTCCATTTACCCAAGACAGACAGACATACAGATGCTCTCCATGGGCTGGGCCGGGTCAGACAGACAGACAGACAGACAGACAGATAGATAGACAGACAGACAGACAGACAGTCGGGAACGGGAGCTTATATGACTACTTATATGAATTAAATGAGATGCTCCCCACCAGAGTCTGGGCGAAGCCGGGCCGTGTCAGCTAGTATATTATAAAACAAATTAATTATGGTTACATACCACTGCAAAACCTTTCAGGATCTAACTAAATAAGTTTACTACAGGTATTGGCTTCTCGTCACATGGTGTGGTGGACTACAGAAAAGGCCGGTTCCATCTGCGCATGAGTTTGTATATTGGGGGTCGGAACGACTCCCAGATTTCCAGACCAATCAGACAGTCCGCGCCTTCTGGCAGAGTTCCATGCAATATCATCGCTAGCCGAGTACAAACTTATGATGAGCAAAACTTGTAGAATTATTCCCTTTATAACTAAATAAGACACGGAAAATGGTAGTATTTTAATACGTGTACTGCTGTAATGGAACTTCCGACGATGTGTCTGTATTATGGTAGTAACTGTGATCTGGTGTCTCCACTCCGCAGTCTCCACGGGTCTAATACACAGTTGCTAGTTTACAACGTGGCCATAGTAGCCACATAATAACGTATTTTTTTAAAAACAAATATTGATAGGGTTATGATTGTTTGACTAGGGTGTTCTGTTAAAGCAGGACCGCGCTTCATTTTTCTGCGTTGGTTTGTTGAGTTAGCCTTTCCAGTTCCTCGATAGTTAGCATGAACCTCTCTCAGCAACATCGCCAAGTCGTTATAGCGATGGAGATCTTGGTTATCCTTTCAGACGCACTGGTTTAAATACATCGAACTCGGAGTTGGTTGGAAAACAGACAACAATTTGTGTTTACCTCTATTTGTGTTTACCTTAATGTTAAAAAATACAGTCAATAAAAATAAATTAAACAAAAACTCTACTATTGAGCAAGCACACAGGGTGACTTATCACCGCTAGAAGTGGTCAACTTGCTAGGATTGTTTCCGACTTGTAAGCTTCTGTGTTCTCTAAAACATTAAGGCAAGGTGGTCAGTCATCTCAACGGGCTGGTGAATTCCTTGTATCATTCCGTTAGCTAGACATATAATAAACAACACAGATGCGCCACATGTGTTCTGTTAGCTAGACATATAATAAACAACACAGATGCGCCACATGTGTTCCGTTCGCTAGACATATGATAAACAACACAGATGCGCCTCATGTGTTCTGTTAGCTAGACATACAATAAACAACACAGATGCGCCACATGTGTTCCGTTAGCTAGACATACAATAAACAACACAGATGCGCCACATGTGTTCCGTTAGCTAGACATACAATAATCAACACAGATGCGCCACATGTGTTCCGTTAGCTAGACATACAATAAACAACACAGATGCGCCACATGTGTTCCGTTAGCTAGACATATGATAAACAACACAGATGCGCCACATGTGTTCTGTTAGCTAGACATATGATAAACAACACAGATGCGCCACATGTGTTCTGTTAGCTAGACATATGATAAACAACACAGATGCGCCACATGTGTTCCGTTAGCTAGACATATGATAAACAACACAGATGCACCACATGTGTTCTGTTAGCTAGACATATGATAAACAACACAGATGCACCACATGTGTTCTGTTAGCTAGACATATAATAAACAACACAGATGCACCACATGTGTTCTGTTAGCTATACATATAATAAACAACACAGATGCGCCACATGTGTTCTGTTAACTAGACATATGATAAATAACACAGATGCACCACATGTGTTCTGTTAGCTAGACATATGATAAACAACACAGATGCACCACATGTGTTCTGTTAGCTAGACATATGATAAACAACACAGATGCACCACATGTGTTCTGTTAGCTAGACATATAATAAACAACACAGATGCACCACATGTGTTCTGTTAGCTAGATAGAAATATTCACACACACACACACACACACACACACACACACACACACACACACACAGACACACACATATATATATATATATATATATATATATATATATATATATATATATATATATATATATATATATATATATATATATATATATGTGTGTATGTGTGTATTGTGTGTGTGCTTATCTATTTGTGATAAGAGCGTGACAACCATTGTTGCAGCCCTTCTCATTTGGTATTTTGTGGAGTGTATCCTTCAGATCAACACGTCCTAACGTTGTCATAACTTGTTAGAGCTTTTTTTTTATTGTGCTCAGAGTGAAAACCATCTTTCCAAAGAAGACCTGAAAAGGACCAAGATCGAAATGTGTACTATTACAAATCATATATACTCCGGTCTGCAACAAACCATGTTTCGTATGACGACCATCAAATATCCTGTGGACATCTCACTGTAAGAATGGTGAACATGCAAGGAAAGATCTGGTTTTCCAGACTCACAATTTCAGGAATCATTATCTGCGCGCTTTATTGTCTCCAAGCTGCTATTTCGCAAACCAACTCTGTCTGACGGGTACATTTAATGTTTACCGTACGCAATTTTAATTTCGGTATGAACAGTCTGACAGACTGGCTTATGCCGCTCCTTTGAGCAGAGAGATAGACTATAAGGATAATGTAGTGAAGACTCTGCGTTTATTTGCTGCAACAGAAGCACATGAGCCATACCAAGCGAGGCACATTCAGCGGAGATGACCAGAAATGCTGGAGGACACAGAACAATGTCGAAATTGCAGGCTCGCGTTTATTAGGACTGACATAAGCACAGTCAACGTGAGAACTCATCGCTGGCTAATGAAGAAGTGGAGTCAAACACAAGAGTGAATGTCCCGCTGCAGTGATGTTTGTTCATGCTTTCATATTTCATATATTGACAGTGACTGAAAATCCACCATCCTCGACTGTGGAGACTTTTCATTATAATTCTTGAAATGTTTAAACTAAATTCTCCAGACATTACTGATAACATCTCTGAAGGAAACTACCATATCCAACATTCATATATATATATAATACATATACAGACCTACAAGCACTTGGAATCAACGACTGGCAAGAGAAGGTCCCCCAGAGAGACGAATGGAGACGGATTGTATCTGCAGCTAACGGAACGGCTCGGAACGCTGAAGAATAATATATATATATATATATATATATATATATATATATATATATATATATATATATATATATATATATATATATAATCTAGCTCCATGGCAAGGGTTTACGGACGTGGTTTGTGATCCCGCACACCCGTGTTCGAAACAAATCTTTGGGCGATACAGCAGCAGACCGTGTTGCGTTCGTTATTTACGAATTGGTATGTATGCCGGTGGTTTAGAAAGCAATGGCAAACTACTGAACGTAAAGAGATCCATCCATCCATCCATCATGTGCCATGCCGGTAAGCGTGGGCGGTCATATTCTGCGATCTCACTCGATTCACCAGAGTCGTGGATCAGCTCCGTGTTTGTGTCTCGACCATGCCACAAGGTCAAGCCATCCAGGTACTTGCATCTAGGTCTTCACCTTGGTCTGTTCCCCTCGATCTTTCCAGTTGTCACGAAGTTCTCCAAATCATTTCTTCTCATAACATGCCCAAAAAATTGTGACTGTCTACGTCTAATGTCTCTAATCAGTTTACGATCTTCATTTGTTTCTTGAAGGACTTGTTCATTGGTCTTTCTGGCTGTCCATGGTATTCTTTGCATTTTCATCAGAAACCATATTTCTACAGCCATCAGATGTCCAAGCTTCACATCCATATAAAAGTACAGGTTCTATGTAGCATCTCAACACTCTTTTTCTCGTTTCAATTGACATCGTTTTATTAGTCAGTATATTTTTCATCTGGCTAAAGGCTACATTTGCAATAGCGATTCTTGTTCTAATCTCCTCAAGGCATCTCCCATCAGATGTTATTACTGTTCCGAGATAATTGTACCTATTCACTTGTTGAAGAATATTCCCATTTTGCCAAGCATATTTCGCTGTTGTTGACTACACGTCTTGTAAACGATATGCAATTAACTATGTATATATATATATATATATATATATATATATATATATATATATATATATATATATATATATATATATATATATATATATATAGGTATAGATATAGACAATGTCGGAGAGAATAAGATAGAGCGAGTGAGAGAGATGCAAAGAGCGCGACAGAGATAGAAAGAGTGTTGAGTGCGAAAGAGATGGTGTGTGTGTGAGAGTGAGAGAGAGAAAGAACAAGAGAGAGAGAGAGAGAAAAAAAGAAAGAAAGAGACACAGAGAGAAAGAGAGGGGGTGAGATACGTATTTAACAAGAAAACAACTGGGGAAGCCTGCCTTGGTATGATCTATAATGTTTTTATGCATGTTTATATCTATATTCTTGTTTACAAAAAAGACAGCGCATACATGTTTCTCTTTCTCAATCCTCGAAAGGAGAAACTAACATTGACAAGGTGTCAGACCACTGATATGCAGAAGCAAAGACGTGGTCTTAACTGAAACAAGTAGAGCTAGTCTCTCAACCCAGTGAAAATCTGTCTTGCCAATGTTCGATAAGCTGAAATTACGTATCTTGATTCTACAATTATTTTATGCAAGGTAAAACCAGCAAAGTTTATCCAGAACACCAAAGAATGAGATACCGTGTTTCCACGAAAATAATACTGGTTCTTATATTAACTGTAGCTTTAAAAATGCACTACGGCTTTGTTTTTCCGCTGAATATTTTATTTTATTTTATTTATTATTTTAGACACAACAATCTACATTTATTCATACACAACATTCTAAATTTATTCAAATACAGTCATGTCATCACTTCTGGAACATCGTCACAACTCTCCAAATTCCAAATCATGTGCCCACCAGTGGCGTTTGTACTCCGACTGGCCATTCGGCAAAAATTCTCTCATTCTATCCGCCGATCTTAACTAGGACTTATATTAGAGGTAGGTCTTATATTAAAAGTCTCCTGAAAAATCGTGCTAGGGCTTATTATAGGGGTAATTCGTATTTTAGGGGAAACACAGTATGTGAAGAACTATGGACGTCTACGCTAGCTGGCAGGGCACTTGCCTATGACGATATAGGTAAAATCATCATCTACTCTCATCACAGATACTGCTGTTAGACGATCTCTAAGTAACAAAACGCACTTGATGACTGTATTCCTTCCATCATAACATTTATGTTATTTCGCACTGTCGTAATCTTATATATAAATTAGGATGTGCGTATGTATCTCTGTATGTATGTATGTATGTCCTTTATGCGCTCGCGAACGGCCCATCCGATTGAGATGAAATTTTCTACACGTCTTCCTTTCATTCCAGAGCAGCCAACTGTCGTATTTTTTTTTTCTTCCTCCTCCTCCCTCCTCCCTCCTCCCCTCCCAAAATACGTACGTCCAGGAAATGGTCTTCTACATAGACACCTCTCTCTGAGGTCCGCGATAACATATTAACCTGGTGGGATGGCAATCAATCATCCTACTACCTCCTCCCTCCTCCTCCTCCTCCTCTCCCCTCCTCCTCCTACCCTCTTCCTCTTCCCCTCCTCCCTCTCCCTCGTCCTCTTCCTCCTCCATCCTCCTCCTCCCTCTTCCTCCTCCTCCTCCCTCTTCCTCCTCACTCCTCCTCCTCACTCTTCTTCCTCCTCCCTCTACCTCCTCCCTCCTCCTCCTTCCTTCCTTCTCCTCCCTCCTCCTCCTTTTCCTCCCTCCTCATCCTCCCTCTACCTCCTCCCTCCTCCTCCCTTCCTCCACATCCCTCCTCCTCCTCTCCCTCCTCCTCCTCCCTCTTCCTCTTCCCCTCCCCCTCCTCCCTCTACCTCCTCCTTCTTCCATCCTCCTCCTCCCTTTTCCTCCTCCTCTCCTCTTCCTCTTCCTCCTCCCTCTTCCTCCTCCTCCTACCTCCTCACTTCTCCTCCTCTCTCCTCCTCCCTTTTCCTTTCTCCTACTCCTCCCTCTACTCCTCCTCCCTCCTCCTCCGTCCTCCACAT
>OY992881.1:102976902-103018653 GCA_963921405.1 Cepaea hortensis | reverse complement strand
GAGACCGACTCTTGGCATATGGGTAACTAATTTAGTGGTAACTATTATATATCATCAACATTACGTGCCACGCCAGCTGGCTTAGGGGTTCATAACTCTCTACAGATCTCGATCTTTGGTTTTCTAAATCAACTTTGTCGAGGATATTACTCCATCCACCGTCTCAAATCATCCAGCATAATTTCTCTTGGTCTGCCTCGGCCTCTCTTCCCCTTGATCTTTCCATTTGTCACGATGTTATCCAGTGCCTCTCTTCTCATCGCGTGACAAAAGCAAGCTTTTTGTCTCTTTCTTATTGTTGTATATAATTCTCTTGTTTCATTAACCTCTTTCTGGCAGTTGTTGTAAGTGACTCTGGCAGTTCAAGGAATTCACAACATTCGTCTCAGGAACCACACCTCCGTTGCTTCTAAGTTCTTCTTATATTGTTCATTTACATTAAAATATTCACCGTCACACAGCAAAACATGTTCTATATAGCCCTTCGGCCCTCTCTTAAATTCAAAGATAGTTACTTATTGCATAAGATACTCGTCACTTTCTGAAATGCAGCTTTGCTTGCTCTATTATGCTATTCATCTCTGTTGTGCATCTTCCATCTGATGTTATAAATACCAAGTTATAGGTATTTTAAAAATAAACTAGTCTAAATCCACCAAATACTAGGTATTTAAAATTATCCACTTGATTACAAATTGTCCCTTCTATTCCATTTAACATTTGTATGCCACCTTTGTCTGCGATATTACTATTGTTACTGATTTCTTGATATTCAAGGAGAGTCATTTCTTTGCACTCTCTGTTACTATAATGTCAAACAATTGTTGTAGATCTTTTGCATTATCCGCCACCAATACTGTATCAGCTTAATAGCTTATATTGATTTAATTATAAACCGCCGATTAGTTTTCCTGTCTTCTCTTTGATCTCTCGTATTATTACTACGCTACAGAGGGAGAAGAGATCCAATGACAAGACTCATCCCTGTCGTACTTCTAGCTTTATTTATTCATAATTGTCCTCTTTAATTCCCATTTTAATTGCTACTACTTGGTTCCAATAAATAGTCTTTAATATTCTGAGATCTGTCCCACCAATGTTAATATCTTCCAACATGGTAATACTCTACATCATTACGTTTAACTTCATCAAATGCCTTAGTATAATCTATGAAGCACAAATATATGTCTTTCTTTGTCTCTATTAATCGTCCTTTAAGTGTCCATAATGTATATATTGCCCGCTCCCTGGCGAAGGAGTTTATGGTTTTCGCCTTAACCCCGTATGTTCTCGAGTAACGCAACTGCGCTCGAACCGACAGCGGTTCGAGAAACGCTGGTAACTTACGGGGGTATGAAAGCCGGTCGCTCAGAAAGCAATGGCAAACTACTGAGTGTAATCTTGCCTAGTACACCAATAGCAGCTGAAAAATGCTGATGTTTACTGCAACGTCCTATAAGGGATATGCAACAAAAAGAAAAACAGAATGTATATATTGCATTGTTTTTACCCTTCCCTTCCATAAATCCATACGGTTCTTCACAAATTTACATTTTCATTTTCTTTCTTGTTCTTCTCATTATACATCTGAGTAGAAGCTTAGTGACAATCTTTATGAGGTTAATTGCACGAAAATCTTCACATGGAATTGCTCCTGGTTGTTTTGGTATAGCTATAAATACAGATTTCAGCATATCGCTCGGTAAATATCCACTGCTGTAAATATAATTCAACATTTTGGTTAATATATCTACTCCAAGTTCTCCCAGTACTTCTAATTGTTCAATTGTGATTCTATCAGGGCCAGCTGTTTTTCCAGTCTTCACATGTTTGTCAACGTCAGCGACTTCTTCTTTTAGAATAGGTGGACCAATTAAGTTACTTTCTTCTGTTAATTCTTCCTTTTCTCCATCATATAATTCTCTTATATATTAATTCCACCTCCTCATTATAGCACCTACTTCCAATAACATATTTCTTGTTTTTGATTTTAAACACCCTGTATTTATTCTTACTTTACTTTTTATGAGCTCATTGTTTTGTCTGTGCCTATTTTGTGTATCTTTAAAAGAATTTAATTCAATTTTGCCGCTTCACACATTTATCTCTTACTTATTTATTAATCTTTGCATACTCTTGTTTATCCTTTGTCCATCAACTTTAAAATGTCTTCAGTCATCCATATATTTATTTTTAGCTTGTTGGCTTCTCTGCGGTAATATGTCTTTCTTTGCTTATTTGATGAATGGATCCCTTGACATTTCCCATTGTTCTTTTATACAACATTTTAGCTGTTGCATTGTAACTATTTTACACAGTCACTCTGTATTGTTATTGAGTAACTTTCGATGTCTCATACAGTCAGATAGAACGAAGTCGCTCAACGTATCATTGTCACGGGCAGACTTTGTCACTATATCAAGAATGCTTGGAATTACAAGGCACAGGCACCTCCCTCTCTCTCTCTCTCTCTCTCTCTCTCTTTCTCTCTCTCTCTCTCTCTCTCTCTCTCTCTCTCTCTCTCTCTCTCTCTCACTGTCTTTCTTTATCTCCCCCTCTCTCGTCAATAAACTATAATAATAGTTATATTTGTCGATATATGTACACATGGCGTTTCGAATCCAGAGGTACATGCTGTTCTTAACTACTTTTATGTTTAAACATAAGTAATCTACAACATATATCAATTGATCTCACCGCATCCACATTCAATTCAATTAAACAATACACAATAGTCCACTCACTTAGAAAGCTATGGGTCGAATCTCGCCTGCGTCTTGACTATTTTCTGTTATCGGCTGTGAGTTAAGCCTATCACACATAGCGAACGATGTCAGTAAACATGTATTAGGCTGAGTCACAGTCGCCTGAATTACTATAATCATATAAATGAATCTGAGTCACAGTGATCGTATACAGGATATATAGACCAAACACCTGATTTCGCAATTGCATACGAGCGGTTACGTTAACTCATCATAGTAACGTCTACTAGACAACATTCATAGTTATTTTTAACTCTAACTCCAACATAGGCATTGCAATCTACTCCTCCTATAAAATGATACATCCTAGTTACATGCAAGAATAGTCTGCCTGTCATTAGATCGTTCATCCGTTGTTGCAGTTTCAGTATTTTGGAGAAACCTTCATATCAATGTCCTTCACATTTTAGACATGATTTTCAGTAAATATTCTAGTTTGTTTTCTTGCTATGGTTCATGTGGCCCTGTACTCAGAAACGGTCCTTCTTTGAAATTTAATAAATACATAGACAAGTGTTTTGCGATCATAGAAGTAGGGGAAAGAACGGGTGTCTAGTTGGTCGTGCGTCGAAGTACACCTGTTCCTGCAGTGAGGCGCTGTCGTCATTTGGAGGTGACAGGTCGGAATCCCCAGTCGATAACTATAGCGTTCACTGTTTATGTTGTCTAGTGCGTACTCTAGTTTTTCATTCTTTCCCCTATTTCTATGAGCTCCAAACAATACATGTGTATTTATTTTGTTAACTGCCTAATTGGCCTGTGTATTTCTTTGAAACCTGGACGTCGAATAAAGTATCCTTATAGTCTTTGTCATATTATTATAGATTCAATGTCATTAGTAGGTAAACAGTGAATCACCTAGTGGCAAAGCTTATGATATTACATAAATTAGAATTACCTATAAGAGAAGTCGTACTCTACCGTCCACTTATTGTCATGTGTGATTAAATGCCATGCAATCCTCGTGTGCGATACTTACTATTGTCATAAAATAGGAGTGTTGTAACTGTCTCCTCGAAACTAACCGAACAGTTTTCTTACACCTCTTCGTTCGGTCATTTTGCCTTCATGTATAGTAATAGGGATACACAAATATATTTATCCGTCCATGAGTATCTTTCAGACCCTTCCGTCAGACGATGCATATTAGTCAATTTTCTTCGTGTATGTTCAGCGACTTTGATGACGAAGATGTTAGTTATTCTATTGTGATAGCGCCAAACCAACGAATCTTGGTTTGGTCTGCCTCAAGATAAAAATCTGGACAACGCCGGAAACGACTCTTGTAACAATGAGACCTGAGGTCATTTTGATTGCAGCAGCCAGCTCGGTTTGTGAAGCCAGGCACCTGGGCCCTGTGTATATAGTTTTGTGGCCAGCCCGCCTTGAGACGATAGATGTGTGGTTTCCCATGTGTTCATCAGTGAATAATCTATGTCATGAGAGAAAGCTGTTAGTTTAAAATTTTTAATTTAATATGGATTTATTAAAATCGCATCACAAGCCATGTTACCAGCTTAAAAAGCATTAGCGTGGGGAAAACATGTGTGTGAACAAAGCTGTTAGGCGAGGTTGTAGGAACAAATAAATACACACAGATCATGTAGATGCGTAGTACTAAAATGAGCTGTTCTACAGATGAGTTAAGTGTCCCTGAAGCTTTAGGAAAATAACATTTAACAGGCTAGTACATAGAGATGTAAGTGATCAGGCATGGTGATGTGAAATATGAAGATAGGTCATTAGTGTTGGTTACATTTGGTAAGGATTGAAGTCATGTTATGCCAGCCATGATGCCACAAGATTATTTTGTTGAGGATGTATTTTACATGATTATCCTATGACATTGTGTTACTGGCTAAATAGGCAGTGATTGATTTTGTGCTGTCCATATGTAAATGTCCCAAGCTAGCAAAAATTTGGGGTATACAATGTATGGGGTCATATAGTTTAAAGTAAAGACTAAAACCATGTCACATGATGCATGCTGGCTATATTGGCATAGGGGTGAAGGCTTGTGAGGTAGAAAGACTACTTAATAACAGGTTGCGGATCATATTTGTGAAATATGTGTATACAGTAGCAAGATGTGGATACAAGTTTATTCTGTGACAATGATGTATCGGTGGCTAAATGGATATTGACTGAGCTATGTAGTTAGACCACATTAATAGTAATAGGAGAGAAATAAATACAGTGATGCTTGATACTTTCAGTAGGTACACAGTTAACTAGAATAGCCTGCATGAATCACTTCAGTGTTCTTTAATGTTAAATTTATACACCATTTGGCAGTTCAACAATATTCAACATAGTATAGGAATTTGTTCAGCAGTAAGTTAAGTCTTGCATCACATCTGTTACCAGAATGCAGTAATGTTTGTGTAGGTGTATCAAGTTGTTGATTAAATCAGTGACTGAGATTCTGTCTTAAGTTAAGCATGGCGTTTGTCGCATGGTGGAGAGAATGCGATTTAATGCTACGTACCACCTTTCGCAAAGATATTTATCTATGTGTCTAGTCACAAAGAATAGTACACTGAGGTGGTTTGCATTAGACAACACTGGTTGACATTAGTGGGTAATAATAATGACATAATATATATAGTACACCGGTTATTATATTAGCATTGATATTCTGTATCTGCCCATGAACATGGTTATGCTTTCATTCTCTCATATGAATGATGTACTCTTACCACTATTTGTGTACTTTCACTTGGTACTATTGTATGTTTATTTTATGAGCTGTCTTAGTAGCCTCAGAGGGTGCCTCAGTTGAGTTCCTGTGTAATACATGTTTATATTTAACTTTCTATGAGTGTTGTAACCCTACTATGTGCAAGTGTTGCATTTTCACATTTTACAATTATGGTAATTCTACTGGGTATATATGTCCATTGCTTTTCACAGTTCGACATGTATTGCTTGTTGTTTGTTAGTTTGTAATGCTAATCAAATGCTGTAACTTGCATGGTATCATATGAGTGCTGGTATTCTTCATGCAAACGTGGACATTGTTGGGGTAGTTGTAGAAGTCCCTGTGTTGAGACAACTGAATGTCTGATGGTGGCGGAGTCTATACTGTTGTGTATTATTGTATAGGAGTACAGCGTACCATCATATGTGGAACACAGGAGTATAACCTGTTAATATATGTTTTATAGTAGATGGTGTGTGGTAGGTTGTGTTTGATCTTGGTTATATCATGGACTGAACATTGATAGTGATGTGTGAATATGTCGTCTGAGCAGGAAACACTGTGTTGTCCTGTGTTACTAGTGACTTAGTACAAACTAATGCATAAAATATTCTGTAAGGTGTAGACAGGGAACTTACTATGGGTTCCTTGGTAAATGTAGTCATTTTGGTAGGTAGGGAAGGTAACCTAATTTATCAGCACAAAGATGTCATTCTGATGTGTGTTAACAGAATTGGTGTTGAGATGTTGTGTTTGCCTGCAGTGTCTGATGTATGTTAACCAAATCAGTGTTGACATGTGTTTGTTTGCAATGTCTGATGTATGTACCCTGCTTTTTATAGCCATGTGTTTATAGCTGGACAAATGAGATCAATCTTCCACTGCTTGTTTGTGTAGGAGCTGTGTGAGGTAGTTACTTTGAACTGAAGACATTCTGTAAGTGAATGCTGGGTTGTATGGGGAGGTGGAGCAGGCTGCGGCTGTTGCATTAGGTGTTCTATCCTAGCAATATCAAGTGTAATCCCATGACAGCAGCGGCACAATTGTAGAAGACAATAAAGTGGGTAATCTGATGAAGCAAAATTGATTGTTGCATTTAACAATTAGATATGTAGTCACCTTGAAGAAGAATGAGGCAACAAAAGAATGATCATGCCAGACACCAAGGGTTACCTCAGAATAGCAGTAGTACAACTAGAGGGAATAGCAAGGTGGATAATTTGATGGAAGACATTTATTATATGTAGGTTAATTCATATGCTATATGTATGTGCTCATTGCTTCATATGTTTAATATGATTTCTTTACAATGATAATCATAGATTGTGTTTTCCATTATTACAGGAGCGGCTGACTAGTTAGGATCAGCAGGCCTGGGTTCATGTTGGGATAGTAAATTGTGTCACAACTCTTTTGGTTTATGTCGCATCTTAGGATTTATGTTGTGTAACCTATGTTTTTGTAGTGGCTTATGGTCTGTGCAGTGTTGCTTGTGTCAAAGTTCTTTATTGTGTCAGTCTAACCAGCAATTGTTTGGAACACCTGTGTTGTGGTACTTGGTGTACCCTGTTGTCTTAAGTGCTGCTGATTGGTTGGGGGTTACCCACTGTTGTTATTTGATATATACAGTTGTCTGCTGTATCTGTTATTGACATTCAATTTTCTATTAGAAGAAATAAATAAAGAGCTTGTTTATTTGTCCTTGATTTGTTTTTTTAGTCTCTTTTAGTTTTTACAACCACTATTTCTACCACAATCTAACACCTTAATTCATTGCTTGGGATGGAACATGGTGTTTCCTGTGTGAACATCTATAAAATAGTTTCTGCCGCTGTCCAAGACCTCGTATATCTTCTTATCTCATTACTGTATCTTTTTTTGTCAGTTGAGGGCGGTGTGAGGTTCTCTCTCTTTTACTACTTCTCTTCTTTGGCCGTAACGAAGTCAGAGCTACTCCCTACCTCTTAGCACCGTAGCAAAGGAAGCATCAGTCTTTATGATTGTCTCCCGTTTTCTTACCTCGGCTACACTATATATGCATGTTATGTCTAGGATAAAATGTGTGCTCTACTTCCTACCTATGCTGATTATAAAATCATGCTCACATCGGAAGTGTCACAAATAAGTACTACTGTTAATCAGGTATATTAAGATACCCATTTTATTAACTATGAAATCATGTTTATCTTATACACACCACTGCGCAGGCTTCGTGGCTTAGAGGTTAGCGACTTTTCTCCGTAATCTCGTATACTCTCGTAGGTAACGTGATGACGGTGAGAATCAGCAGTGGTTCGAATCGCATCGGTAACTTACGGGGTATGTAAGCCGTCCGCTCAGAAAGCAATGGCAAACTACTGAGCGTAATCTTGCCAAGAAATCAACATACAGCTGAAAGATGCTGGTGTTGACAGCGATGTCCCGTAAAGGATATGCAAAAAAAAAAAACATACACCATTGCTGTAACTGACTTGTTAACTTTGTAGTAAGAATCCATTGTTGTCTAAGACTTCGTATAAACGTAATTCTTAATATCCAGTATGTCACTTTAAGTATGCTTTCAGATTTACCAAACTTCACTTTCAGAGCATATATTGTTTGGCATTCATAGATGTAGAAGAAAGAATGCGAGACTACAGGACACAATGTACAACATACACATTGAAAGCAATAGTTACTGATCGGGACTAGAACCTGTCATCTTGAAATGCCTTTGGTTTCTTACTGCAGGAATAAGTATACGTGGTGGACGGTTGAACAACTAGACATCCCTAAACAGAGTGTTCTTAAAGGTGTCTCTTTGGTCTTGCTTCCAAGTACACTTTTTATTGCAGCGAGCAGCTGTTGTCATTTGAAGGTTTGAATCTCGCCGGTAACAAAAGTATTTTAAGTGTATGTTGTCCAGTCTGTCCTCTAGTCTTATGTGAGGGCCAAAAAATGTACCCGTATTTATTTATGAACTCGTTTCACTGGCTTTAAGGGTTCTTCAACAGACATTCCACTCATAGTTGCCCAGTGGCTGAGACTCCACAAGCCACAATATATAAATATATTGTTCTTATCCTATTCCATTATTTATAGAAGTCTCGTCGTGTAGTATTTATTGTATGTGTTTACAACATGTGATCACGGTCAGGTCTTAGTCAGATATGACTGAGCTACCGTATAACAGTAGACGGTACTACCTGGTTTCTGTTAGCGCCGAACGTTGGGCGGCGCTTACCAAACCCGACACCCCACATTGTGCCAACGGCTTCGGGCGTAAGAGCGCAATTGGGAGGGTACAAGCCTTACCCTGGTGCGAGGAAATGCAAGCTAAAGACAAAATTGTCATTGCAGGGCAGACCAGGCCCTAAGCCTTGGTTGGCGACTGGTCTAGGATCGAAGCTCCGACAGGCGGACAGTTAGAGCATTGCTTTGCTGATCCGGCAGCTTCTGCAGCTTGTCTTGTTCCAGATGTAGGGGTGTTACCTTTCCTCTGGAGTGAACTAGGCAGGCCGAGAGAGGGATCATGCTGCATGGGCAACACATGATCTCTATATTTTAGCCCAGGCTTTGTGCTATGGAGAGGCAAAAACTCCATCCCTGGTCTTAACTGGTCTCGGAATCAAAGCGAGAGGCAACTGTTACGGGTTATAAGTCCTTGTCAGTTGGCGTAGACATAGGGCGCCACGCGTTGCCTCTGACGGTTGGAGACACCTATAGGTGTCACTGATCAGCTACCGCCCGCCTCAAGCTGGGCAGCCCCCAGCCAATTGGGTGCTGATCCGCCACAGCCTGCCTGCTTCAATGGGTGCTTGGGGCTAGGACAAAATCTGAATCGCAGGCTGTAAAACCAATGCACCAGGTACAAACAAAAATATAAATAGAAACCTCAAGCTACGGCTTGCAACCTGGAACGTGAGAACCACGTGTCCAGGATTTTCCACTGACTTGACCCCTATTGACGATGTGAGAAAAACGGCTGTGATTGATGCCGAACTCAATCGTCTTAACATTGATATTGCTGGCCTGCAGGAGACTCGCCTTGCTGAGGAAGGGTCACTCAGGGAAAACAACTACACCTTTTTCTGGAAGGGCAGAGGGCAGACAGAAAAAAGGCAACACGGTGTGGGCTTTGCAGTGAAGAATTCGCTACTGGGAATGATTGAAATTCCAGCAGGAGGAAATGAATGACTATTATCCCTGCGCTTGGCAACCTCTTGTGGGTTTGCCACCATTATTACTGCATATGCACCGACACTCGATTCCTCTGATGATGTGAAGGATTTGTTCTATGAGGAGTTAGACTCCGTGATCAAGGCAGTTCCAAAATCTGACTACATTTATATGCTCGGTGATTTCAATGCTCGTGTGGGCAAGGACTCGAGTTCATGGCCAGTGTCCCTTGGAAAATACAACATCGGTCGCATGAATGAAAATGGGCAAAGGCTGCTGGAGCATTGCACCAGTAATGACCTATGTATTACAAACTCTTTTTTTAAAACAAAAGAGATGCATAAGGTCACATGGAAACATCCAAGATCCGGCCATTGGCACCAGCTGGACTTCATCATCACACGGAGACAACATCTGAACCATATATCATTGACTCGTAGTTACCACAGTGCTGACTGTGATACAGATCATTCTTTGGTTGTTGCAAGAGTTAGACTGAGACCAAAGAGAATCTACACAGCTAAACACAAATCTAGCCCCAGGATTAATATTATTAACACTCATGATCCTGAAAAGTGCTTTCAGTTTCAACAGCAACTTGAAGACGCTTTCACTGATACACCAGAAAATTGTACAGTAAATGAAAAGTGGGGTCAAATTAAGGAAACTCTTTATAAAACTGCCGTAGGGGTTTACGGCGCTGTGGATCATAAGAGGCAGGACTGGTTTGCGGCCAACAGCGAGACTCTGCAGCCCTTGATTGATAAGAAGAAGAAAGCTCTCTTAAGAAACAAGGAAAGACCAACGCGTAACACTCTGAGTGAGCTAAGGCAAGCTAGGAAGGATGTGCAAAAGGCTGCCAGGCAGTGTGCAAATGATTATTGGATCAAGTTATGTGAGTCCATTCAAATCGCAAGTGATAAGGGAGACATAAGAAGCATGTATGAAGGAATAAAGAAAGCCTGTGGTCCAGTGATCAAAAGAAGTGCACCGCTGAAAACCTTGACTGGAGAAGTCATCACTGATAAGAAACAGCAGATGGACAGATGGGTAGAGCACTATTTGGAGCTTTACTCAAGTGAGACCAAACTAGCGGATGATGCCCTTAACGCCATAGAGGCTCTACCAACTCTTGACCACCTGGACACACTTCCCACCATAACAGAAGTTAAGTGTGCTATAAATGAACTTGCATCTGGCAAGGCTCCAGGTAAGGATGGGATTCCAATAGAGGTTATCAGGAGTGGGCAAGACACACTCACTCTACAGATCCACCAGCTAATAGAGCTATGCTGGCGTGAAGGACAAGTCCCACAGGATTTCAAAGATTCAAACATCATAACGCTGTACAAGAACAAGGGTGATCGGAGCGACTGTAACAACTATAGGGGTATCTCACTTCTGTGTATTGTTGGAAAAGTATTTGCCAGAATTGTTCTGCGCAGACTTCAAGTCCTAGGAGATCAAGTCTACCCCGAATCACAGTGTGGCTTTCGACAGAACCGGTCTACCACTGATATGATATTCTCATTGCGGCAAGAAAAATGCCGTGAACAGAATCAACCACTGTTTATTGCCTTCATTGACCTCACAAAGGCATTTGATTTGGTCAGTCGTGAGGGTCTGTTCAAGGCACTAAAGTAGATTGGCTGCCCACCAACTCTTCTGTCCATTGTGGAATCGTTCCACACAGGCATGAAGGGTATAATCAAGTTTGATGGTGCAACTTCTGAAGAATTTGAAATCAAGAGTGGAGTTAAGCAAGGTTGTGTACTAGCTCCCACCCTCTTTGGAATATACTTTTCACTTCTACTGAAATATGCATTTCGTGATCAGGATGGTGGTATATACATTCACTCACGCTCAGATGGCGGCCTCTACAATGCTCAGAGATTGAAGGCTAAGACCAAAATTAGGAGTGTACTGATCAGAGAGTTGCTTTTTGCAGATGATGCTGCAGTTACGACCCACTCTGAAGAAGAATTGCAATGTCTACTATCTGCATTCTCCAATGCTTGTTCTGAATTTGGTTTAACAATTAGCAAAAAGAAGACACAGATTATGTCACAAGGTGCACATGGGGTACCATCAATCTTTATTGACGACGCCGAACTAGAGATAGTAGACCATTTTACATATCTAGGATCAGTGGTAAATAGCAAATTATCCCTAGATCAGGAAATCAACATCCGGATTGGTAAGGCAGCAACAACAATGAACAGGTTAAGAAAAAGAGTCTGGGAGAACAGGAAGCTTACTGCCAAAACAAAAGTCCTTGTCTATCAAGCCTGTGTCCTTAGTACTCTTCTCTATGGCAGTGAAACCTGGACAACTTACTCACACCAAGAGAACAATTTAAACAGCTTTCATATGCGGTGTCTGCGAAGAATTCTTGGTATTAAGTGGCAAGACAAAATCACAAATATTGAAGTATTGGAAAGATCAGGTTGTGTGACAGTTTATTCCATGCTCAGTCTTCGTAGACTTAGATGGATAGGACATCTTAGGAGGATGGATGATGGTAGAATACCAAAGGATATCTTTTTTGGTGAATTACAGATGGGTAAGAGATCTCAGGGTCGGCCTCTACCTACGATACAAAGATGTGTGTAAGCGGGACATGATTGATACAGGCATTGATAATGCACATTGGGAGCAAGTCGCCTCTGAACGTGTTGCATGGAGGTCAAATATCAGAAATGGAATAAAGTCAAAGGAGAAAATTATTGCAGAAAAGTCACACACCAAGCGTTTGAGACGTAAGATGGTGCATGATGGTGGAAATGACCACGTGTTCACATGCACCCACTGTGAACGGACATTTACAGCGCAAATTGGCCTTATCAGTCACACTCGCTACCGCCATAGTTAAAAGTTATTATGCCTTTTTAGAGCACAAACTATCGTCTGTCAAGACGGCAAGGTGCCAATGATTACAACATGTGATATGGTACGTTACAAATATATTTTAAGGAATTAGCTTATCTTGTTATTACCAATTATTGTTAAAGTGACCAAAGTGCTTCAGTTTCCGAAGCTAGGTGATGAAACGAGCCAGTTTTTGTTCACTTTAACAAATCATGACCATAAATGTACACACCTAGGAGTTGGCAAATGAGCTGTTTTAAAGACACAATTGGAGCACGTATGCTATGAGTTAAGAACTCAATTTGTTCAAACAAAACAGCTCACAAAATACATTTTTGTACTTGCTGCTCATGTAGTAATAAATGAAAATATTCATTGATGCGTTTATCGATTCCAGGATAGTACCAACCCCACCTATTACTAGCAAAGTACCCATATTTTGCCCACCGACAGTAAGTCCAGGAATCAGCCATATGGCAATCATTAGAATACTCATTGGAATAAAACATGCAATAAATTGCGTAGAGATCATCACAACCATTTTGGCAACTTTCTGTGTACGATGCGACGCTGCATCTCCTCTCCCTTGAATGGTAGATTCCTTCCTCCACTTTGTAGTTTTCTTAAGTTGAGTCGCTAGAACAACAGTGCACACACTTATCACCACAAAAGCAGCACAGGGCCTAACCGTGTTATTGATAGTAAATGTAGGTTTCTCTACTTCGTCTATGTCTACGGTATGAACCAAAACAACCAGGGATTTATTTCTGCTTGCGATGAATATCTTTTCCAAGCTACAGACCGTGTACACGGGAGATCCCGTGGCCGTGCAGATGATAAACACACACACGATTATAATACACACTCGCTTGACAGTAAAGACGTTTTTTATCTGAAAGTAGGACAAGAAAATGTAAATTATACACATTTAAGTTAGCTGTTGCATATCCTTTACAGGACGTAGCAGTCAACCCAAGCATATTTGACTGTTCGTGATTCCTGTGCATGTTTGCGTTTTCATTGCTTACTAAACGATCGGCACCCATACCATTTCATAAAAAAACCAACGCAAGGCTGCCAAATAGCCCACGGCTCTGTTTCGAACGCAGGTATGCGGGATTACGAACTGTGTCCGTAACCCCTTCCCCAGGGAGCACGGTATACATTTACCACACATAAATCCTTTCTTGTTGGAAGCAATGAAAACATGTAATTGACAATATCAATTGTGTGCTTCCAGTTCCCCAAAGAAGTTACTTTAGTTGCTCACTTGGTGAACTAAAGTTAGTAGCAAAATACAAATGCAGTATGTTAATACAACAAATATGTTTACACATTCATGCACAATCTGACAAATTTAAAAAAGCAAGTTAGTTAGTTAGTTAGTTAGTCGACAGATCATCCTCGTTGCACATCGGACCATTCAGTCCATAAGTGCTCGGATCCCCTCCTCAGCAAATCCCGCAGCGTGTAGCGGCTAACGACGCCAGTTCTGTGTTGGTTTATCAATCTTCTTTGGCTTCCTGCGTAGTGTTCTTGTTTGGCCACCCCTCTTTTAATTTGCTGCTCTCGCAGTCTGGCCATTGTTGTAGATTCACAGTCATCACTTGGTTCTTGCAAAAGTCTCACTTCTCGTAGAGCATTCAGAATGTCAGCCTGGTCCATGGCGCGTCCGCCCTCAACAGTAGCCTCACCTGCGAGCTTGTCAGCCCGCTCATTTCCTTGTACTCCCGCATGCCCTGGCACGAAGATGAAACTAATCTTTGCCAGCCGAGACCGCTTCAGAGGCAGCAACCATTCTCTTCGGATCGACCCCTCCTCTATCCTCTTGATCATGTTCATTGAGTCGCTAAGGAAACAAGCCCTAGTGAATGTCTGTGTCTCGAGCCATGTTATTGCTTTACTTACTGCCATGACTTCCATGGTCAGGCTACTTGTGGTTTCAGTGAAAGCACCAGAGTCCTCCTTCACAATTCTCCCTCCGGCCCGAGCTGTAAAGGCCCATGAGCTTCTCACATGTCGGATGACCGACCCATCTGTGTAGATGACCGCGTCACTGTCTAGCGAATTCTCGAAAATCAACGCTTGTACTTCAGCCTCAACAGCAGCCGGATTTTCTTGTCTGCATTTTCTATCTAGTTGGATGCAAACTGAAAAGGATGTGCAGAAGTCTGTTGGCACTTGCACCCACTCCTCGCCAGGTTCTAAGTCCTCAAGTGAACACACCTGTTGAAGAATGTCCTCGGCTTGACCCATCCACGACCGTCCTCTTTTTAACCTGCTGCCCTTCACCTTCCTAATTTCACTATGCAGTGGATGCTGTGTGTTTGCGTTAATTCTGAGGTAGGCGCGTGCCCTGCAAACTTGCATTCTCTCTTCAATGGTTGGAAAATCAAGAAGGTAGCGCATCGCCCTGCATGCTGTATCTCTTGTACATCCAAGAATAATGCGCATAGCTTCATTCTGTATCCTTTCCATCCTTTCTATCTGCTTATGGCTGACAGTCAGGATTGCCATTGCATACTCCAAAACAGACATGACCAGCCCCTCGTACAGAAGACATAGATGGCGCTGCTCACAGTTTGCTGCCGCCATCACCCGCATCGCTGCCAAACCCCGCTTGGCCTTTGTTATCACCTGGTCTATGTGCACATTATAAGCAAGGCTTCGATCAAACCGTATCCCCAGGTAATTCATTGCCTGCGTTCTTTCCACCGTCTCTGAACACAGCATTACAGTTGGTGTTGGATTGTTGACAATATGATTATTCAACGAGAACCAAGTCACTGTTGCCTTTGTTGGGTTGACCATTGCCCCAGCTTCATCACACCAAGTACTTATGCGATTGAGTTCGGTTTGTAGCTCCACAGCAACCTCCTCTCTATCCTTACCCTGACGATACACTAAAACATCATCGGCATATGACAATGTCCTGCCAGGTCCAGTGATCTGCTCACTGGTGATTCTCACTGTGTAGGCGTTGAACAGTACCGGAGATAATGGTGATCCCTGTGGTAGGCCAGGATATATTGTTGTTGGTTCCGAAGTCCAACTGCCACATCTAAAAACTACTTTCCGTTGGAAGAGAGCTGCAGCGATCCAACTAAGGAGGAATGGACTTACGTTTAGTTCAAGAAGCTGAAACATTAAAAAATCCAGTGGTACTCTGTTGTATGCGTCCTCAAGATCAATCGCTGCAGCAACGGTTTCAGTGCCTGAGTGGAAACCTTCATAGACATCATGGGCAAAGACTGCTGCATTGGTCCAGGTTTCTCTTTTTGGACGGTACCCACCCAGGGTAGGTGGGAAAACACCTTGCCTCTCTAGTTGGCTTGATATTTTCCTGGCAATTACCTTCTCCAGCAGCTTGCCTATTGTATTCTGCATGGTTATAATTCGATATCCCTGAATTTTCTTGTGGTCTTTGTCAGGCTTCGGCAAGGGAATCAGATAGCTGTGTAACCATTCCTCCTTGATGCTAGCACTCCCTATACTGTTGTTGTACATGTCTGCTAGTTTCTCTAGCTCATTGTCGGTACACCTATTTATGTCGTCGTATCTTATGCCATCAGGACCTGGAGCACTGTTTTTTGATCGTCGAAGCACAGCCTTGATTTCTTGCACTGTCACTGTGTCTTCATCCGAAGTGTTCTGGGCCTTGCATCTGTCTGAGGTGACCTCCTTGGCCAGATTCCGGCCTCCCATGTCTGTCTGGTTGCTCTGCTCAAGGTAGCGTTCAAAGAGGGCTTTGCCCTTGTCCTCGTCAGTCCTCTGCCAGATGAGGTCAGCACCTTGGAAGTCAGAAATGCTCTTATTCTTGACTACACCACTCATGCTTTTATGTAGTCGCCAGAACAATTTCAGTGACTTGTCTGTGCTTACTCTTTGACACACCTCTGCCCATTTTTCGCTTTTAACCACCGTGACCAGTTTTTTGAAATAGCTTACTTTTGTGTGCATCTCTCTTTCTAAGTGCAAGCAGGGACTAGGATGACCAGCTCTGTTCTTCTTGGCATTTTGCCATCTCCTTACAGCACTACGCTTATCCACCCAAGCCTTCTCCACCTCGAAACTCCACCACGGTGGCTGCTCCCAGCTTTTTTTCCTTTTCTTCCTGCCCTGAAACGTTCTGCGCTTGTCAGACCTCCAAAAAATCGCACATAACACAGCTTGATGTATACACACTTTGTGTCCACACAGAAAACAGGCAGTCATACATGAATCATTGAGCGGTAGACATACAGATCAGTCAATCACACGTCACACATTGACTGGTACACGGACAGAACATATGAAACATGACCAAACAGATTGATACTTGTACAGAACAGCGAATTACATGTGACACATTGTCGTGTGCAATTAAAGAACACCAAATCAAAACACAGCCAGTCTCTCTGGTCTAGAGGTTACACGACGTTCTCCGTAATCTCGTATACTCTCGTAAGTAACGTGACGTTGCGAGAGAATTGGTAGCGGTTCTCTCCGCGTCGGTAACTTACGGGGTATTGAGCCGGTCGCTCAGAAAGCAATGGCAAACTACCTAGGGTAATCTTGCCAAGAAATCAACAATCAGCTGAATGTTGCTGGTGTTAACAGCGATGTCATGTAAGGGGATATGCGAACAAACAAACAAACAAAAACAGAAAAATCCAAAACACAATACGCTGCTGGAGGAAAGCATAAAGTTTAGGATTATCTGGTTATGGGACACGTGAGGAAGTTAGTTCGTAACCTAAATTTCTGTACCGTTATCTACAGTCTCACAGATGGTTCACGAAACATCTGGATTTCTACACATTTCCCTACATAAAATGATATATTGTTCTGAATGCAAGCATGGGTGCACATTGCCCTTGTTTAAAACAAAATGCACGGGGTCAGAAATGTCATTGTTATTATTGTCATTGTAATATTCGGTATTTATGGTTCCTATCTACGTCCCCGCGATGTGGTATGTCCAGCGTGTATGTACATCGTCACTCTCTCACTCTCTAACTCTTTCTCTCTCCTCTCTCTCTTTCTCTCTCCCCCCCCCCTCTCTCGCTCTCTCTTTCTCTTTCTCTCACTCACTCAGAAGCTAAGATTACCAGTGCGTTTCATTTGACATAGCCACTTTAAGATCAACTATCAACTATCACCCATACTGAAACATCCAAATATACCCATGTCCGCAAAACGAGAGATAATGAACAGCATTTTCACACCAACAGTTTGCTACCAATCTCAAACTTGGACTCTATCCAAATCTCATTTTCGTAAAATCAACACCTGTGAGATGAGATGCCTGAGGAGAGCTGCCAACTTAACAATCCGAGACCGAGTAAGAAATGCTGTTATCAGACAGACAGTAGGATCAACACCTTGTGTCACATTTATTGAAGAACATAAGATCAAGTGGTTTGGCCATGTCGTTAGAATGCAACACCATCAACTACCATCACTGACCGTACATCAAAGATCATTTGCTACAAGACCAAGAGGACGCCCAAAAAGAAAATGGACTGACGACATCAAAGACATTATACAATCACATGGAATGACACTATCAAGTACCGCTCATCGTGCCCTGGAGATTATTCCTCCACACTACGCTTGACGGCAGAAGTGGAAGATGATGATGATGATGATGATGATGATGATGATGATGATGATGATGATGATGATGATGATGATGATGATGACTTTAAGCTCTCTCTGGTAGCAGGCCCTTTGCTACCTCAAGCACGAGGTATCGTACATATCATGTGGCCATTTTCTTGCTGATCAATCCCTGCCATTTATTGATGTAACCATGACTTCCATCACTGCTCTCTCTAACCGTTGTGATGTTTATTACGGCCAAGTATTTTTATTTTAGAGACATGAAAATGTTTAGGAGCCAGTTTTCTTCGATGTTTTGGTCATGTAAAATTGCAGTAGTTTCTTCTTCTTTGTCCATAATATTATAAGACTGTTCCTGTAAATAGTCGAGCTCGATAGCCCATATTTTCTCATTTAATGATTGTGAAATGGTCTATGAGTCACATCCATATGTTGCCACAAGAAGGATGCACAGTCTAAACATGTTTACTGTAAATTGCTTGGTGATGTTGTGTCATAGTTTCTTAAGATAGTTTCATCGCTGCGTGGTATGTCCAGTCTGCTTCTTATTTCTTTTACCGGTTCTCACTGTTTTTAATTATGGAGCCAAGTCATTCAAGGTATGTGACATTGTCAATTTCTTCATTGTTGATTGTAATCTTTGCTTGGCATGTAGTTTTGTACAAAGACACTCTTTTTGTTTTGCTTGATGCACACATCTTCTCTTTGGCCTTCCTCTTCTTATCTTCTCAGGCATATACTTATTCATTATTGTTCTCTCCAAACTTTCAAAGTGACCAAAATATTTCATTTTTTTTATTGTATTGTCTTTAATAGCCAACCTTCTTCAATATTCAGCTCTTGAAGTATTGATGCATTTGTTCTTTTCTTTATCCAAAATATTATTAGAACTCGTCTATAAAATTTATATTCAAAGGCATTTATGCGCTGTTTCGCTTGTTTAGTAATGTTTTAGTTCTCGCAGGCGTATGTTGCAATGGGACAGCTTCATGCTCTAAAAATCTAATTTTTTAGTTATATCTGCCCCACTCCACAATTTATTAAGTTGTGTTATGTTAGTCTTTGAAGAGCATTCGTCTTTTAATTTCTTTCATTGAGTCACCATTGTTGGTATTCAATGAGCCAAGATATTCGAAACTGTTCACCACCTCCAATATTTCCTCATTAACATATATTTCTTTCTCCATAGTAGTTTCATCTGTATGTATTATTCTTGTTTTGCTATGTTAAGATATAATTTGTGATTTCCACTATTCAATTGGGTTGAGGTTAAAAGGTTTTCTATACCATTCTGTGTTGTGGATAGCAATACTGTATCATCAGCATATCGAATCTCTGGTATGTCATGACCACCGATATTTAGGGCATCATATTGCTCCCTATTTATATCATGTCTCATTATATTTTCGGCGTACGTATTAAACAAATAAGGGGGACAGCACACCGCCCTGACGCACTCATTGCTTGATGTCAAACCAATCTGATGTCTTGCCATCTATTCTAACCGCTGTATAGTGCGTGGTAAAGAAGTACGCTGACTTCTCCTCTTGCTTGGATTAGTTCTGCTCGTATGTCCTCACAGCTAATCTTTACATAGCAGATGTATAGCACGCCTGAATCTGGTATACACGTTGCTACTTGGCTGGCAACATGTATATATCCTTGCGATATCCCTGTACGATCTATACGAGACGTGGGGCCAAGTTATTAAGGTATCCGACTGTAGGCCGTTGCTTTCAGTACGTTACTTTCATCACCGGCGACCACAAAATCGTCATCTTGACAGTTCTTCCGCCTCACACATCTTCATGCTCAAGGTGTCTGCAATATCACGTTTCCAGGAGTATACTTTTCGGCCCTTGCCGCTTGTTCCATATGGATAACATAGGTTAGTTTCCAATACCAGATACTCTTCATGAGCCAGCATCCGTCCATGTTCAAATCCTGTTGAAGTTCAGAATATTTCAGTAATCATCATCATCATATCATCATCATCATCATCATCATCATCATCATCATCATCATCATCATCATCATCATCATCATCATCATCATCATCATCAAGTGCCCTGCCAGCTGGCGCAAGCGTTCATGGCTCTCCACAGATCTCGGTCTTTGATTTTCTGGATCAACTCTGCTGCTGATATTCCTCCATGCCACCTTCTCAATCCATCCAGCATCATTTATCTTGGTCTGCCTCTGCCTCTCTTCCCCTCGATCTTTCCAGTTGTCACGATGTTCTCCAATGCCTCTCTTCTCATCACATGACCGAAGAAATATGTTTGTCTCTTTCTTATTGTTGTATATAATGTTCTAGTTTCATTAGCCTGTTTCAGGTAGTCGCTGTTAGTTACTCTGGCAGTCCAAGGTATTCGCAACATTCGTCTCATGAACCACATCTCTGTTGCCTCTAATTTCTTCTCAATTTGTTCATTTACATTCCAAGATTCACTGCCATACAGCAAAACTGGTTCTATATAGTATTTCAGCACTCTCTTTCTTACATTCAGTGATAGCGACTTATTGTATAAGATACTCTTCATTTTCTGAAATGCGGCTTTTGCTTGCCCTATTCTGCTCTTAATCTCCGTTGTACATCTTCCATATGATGTTATAAATGCCCCTGGGTATCGAAAATTATCCACTTGGTTAAGAATTGTTCCTTCTATTTCTATGTCACATTTTGGTGTCATCATTTTCTTTGATATCACCATTGTTACTGTTGTCTTGATATTCAAGGAGAGTCCTTTCCTTGCACTCTCTGTTACTACAGTCTCCAACAACTGTTGTAGGTCTGTTGATTTATCTGCCACCAATACTGTGTCATCTTCATAGCGTATATTATTTATATTATAACCTCCAACTAGTATTTCTGGCATCTCTTTGATCTCTCTCATTATTACTTCGCTATATGGGGAGAAGAGAACTGGTGACAAGACACACCCCTTTCGTACTTCTAGCTTTATCTGTTCGTAACTACCCTCTTTATTTCCCATTTTAATTTCTGCAACTTGATTCCAGTAAATATTCTTTATTATTCGTAAATCATTCCCATCAATGTTGATATCTTCCAACATTTTAATCAGTTCATCATGTTTTACTTTATCAAAAGCCTTAGTATAATCTATGAAGCACAAATATATGTCTTTCTGTTTTTCTATTGACCTTTCTATTAGTGTCCGTAATGTATATATTGCATTGTTTGTGCCCTTTCCCTCCACAAATCCATACTGTTCATCACTAATCGCCATGTTTATTTTCTTTCTGGTTCTTCTCATTATGATTCTGAGTAGAAGCTTGGTTTAGAAGATTTGGTTTATGAGTTTAACTGTACGAAAATCTTCACAATCAGCTGCTTCTGGTCTTTTTTTTTTTTTTTTGGTATAGATATAAATACAGATTTTAGCATATCACTGGGTAGATATCCACTGCTGTAAATATCATTCAACATTTTGGTTAATATATCTACTCAAAATTCTCCAAATACGTCTAATTCTTCTATTGTGATTTCATCTGGCCCAGCTGTTTTTCCTTTCTTCATATGTTTCATAGCGTCAGCGACTTCGTCTTTTGGAATAGGTAGACCTTCTAAGTTACTTTCTTCTGTTAATTCTTCCCTTTCTCCATCATATAATTCTCTTATATACTCATTCCACCTCTTAATTATAGCACCTTCCTCCAATAATATCTTCCCTGTTTTTGATTTCAAATACCCTGTATTTATTCTTATTTTTCTTCCTGTGAGCTCACTGATTTGTTTGTGCATATTTGTTGTATCTTTAATAGCATTTAATTCAATTTCCTTGCATTGCTCGTTTAACCAACTTTCTTTTGCCTTCCCACATTTATCTTTTATTTCTTTATTTATCTTAGCGTATTCTTGTTTGTCATTTTTACTCTGTTTTCTTTTGTCCATCAGCATTAAGATTTCTTGATTCATCCATTCTTTTCTTAGCTATTTGAATTATCTCTGGTAATATTTCTTTACTAGTTTGATGAATGGAGTACCTTAACATTTCCCATTGTTCATTGGTGTATTTGGTTGTATTTGTATGGCTGTATTTGATTGGCTGTATTTTACCTACTGCATTGTACTTATTTTCCACAGTCACTCTGTATTGTTCTTGAATTTCTTTATCTACTGCCAGAACTTCTTTATTAAGTCTCATGTTCTAAACATTTTTCCCCTCTCTTTAATCTTACTTTTATTTGTCCACTTAGTGGTACATGATTACTATTGCAGTCAGCACCAGGCATTGTATTTACATTAATTAGAGCATTTCCAAATCTTTTATTAATTAGTATGTAGTCAATTTGGTTGCGTATTTCATATCAGGGCTTGTCCATGTGTATAGTCGTCTTTTACGGTGTTTAAACCATGTGTTTCCAATTATCATACCATTGCTATCTGCCCATTCTATTAGCTTTTCCCTATTTCATTTCTTGTATCTAAAACATAATTCCCCACTACGGCCTCCATTTTTCCCTTTCCTACTTTTGCATTAAAATTTTCAAGTATTATTTTTATTTCCTGTGATCCAATTTGAGCCATCGCCATTTCTATTTCGTCGTAAAAGTGTTGTATTTCTTCATCACTACTGCTTGTTGTTGGTGCATATACTTATATAATATCTATATCTATTGGTTTGCTTTTGATTTTGACCATAATAACTCTATCTGAAATACACCAGTATCCATTAAGTGATTTGGCTGTTTTTTCGTCAAGTATTATTCCTACACCTTTTTCATGTGTACCTCCTCCAGAATAAATTATTGTGTGGTTGTCAGCTATAATTTTGCCCGATCCCTTCCATCTCATCTCACTAACGCCTAGTATATTCATTTTCATGCTATCCATCTCTCTTAGAACATTGTTCAACTTTCCTAGCTCATTTAATGTCCCAACATTCCATGTTCCTACTCTAAATATATTTATTTTATTTTATTCATGATTTTGCCATCAGTAGCTAAAATCATAAATAAAATAAATATATTTAGAGTAGGAACATGGAATGTTAGGACATTAAATGGGCTAGGAAAGTTGACCAATGTTCTAAGAGAGATGGATAGCATGAAAATGAATATACTAGGCATTAGTGAGATGAGATGGAAGGGATCGGGCAAAATTATAGCTGACAACCACACAATAATTTATTCTGGAGGGGGTACACATCAAAAAGGTGTAGGAATAATACATGACGAAAAAACAGCCAAATCACTTAATGGATACTGGTGTATTTCAGATAGAGTTATTATGGTCAAAATCAAAGGCAAACCAATAGATATAAATATTATACAAGTATATGCAGTATATTTCAGTAATGAAAAATATTAATACAACTAATTAATGGGTAAAGATCATACCTTAAGCGGTATTGTTATGCAGAGGCATCTTTCTAGGGTGATTAGAGCTGTAATCCAGGCAGTGATACGAACGAATGTTAAATGCGGCATAACACCTGTTAGATAGAACACACTGGTCACATCAAAAGGCAAGTCCGCTTCACTGAAAGCCGGGGTAATGCAGATGTTGCACCAGATTATTGTTACCACTGAGCCCAAATCAGAGACCGCCAAACCTGGACATAAAGATGTACAACCTCATTCGTGATATTACAAAGCCAAAATTAGACAAGGGTTATATATTAATTAGTATCAATTTAAACAAGATAGCCTACGTTTAAATGAAAAATAACACGATACCGTTGATTTGATCTACATTCATTAGATTAATTAATGACAACACCCTTTGAACTGAGTCTGGTCTCTTCCTTAAGATCACACTGAGAGAAGAGTTCAATGAAAGGGGATTAGCACCAGCGATGATCCCATTGTCTTCTTCTTATTATTATTCTATAGTCAGTTCCGTGTCGCCAGGATGAACATGTCTGTTTACAACCTTCAATCTCGTATACTGCCAATCGTTTCTGATACCGATGTATTATCTGTGCTATGATGTCAAACTGTCCATCATCTTCTCCCTTGGGCTTTACCTGAATCTTCTCCCCTCCAACTGTTTCCGTTGTGACCACATAAGCCAGCTTTCTCCTACTCAAGTCATGCCTAAAGAATGCAGTCTATCTTCATCATTTTGTGGGTAAACAGGCTTCCCTGTGAGTTAACATCTTTCAATATATCTTCAGTACTCTTTCTATATTCTTTAAAACCACATCACCGCAGCTGCCACATAATTCATCACTTGTCTGAACGAGGGGACGGAGCACTATGGGAATGTCCTGAGTGCAGTGATGTCGGTTCTTAATTCAACTCAACTCATCGCTTGTCTGCTAATTGCCATCATTTGCTCCTGCACATCAGAATTGGCTCAATATAATCGTAAAAATTAACTTCCTCACAGTAACTGACACAAATTAATGACACGGAATAGCTTTCATCTATGAATTGTAAGAAACAATAATCCATTCAAACTGGCTATGTTTTAGCTGGTGGATTGTCTTAAACTTTAACAATGGCTGAGCTACCTATGACAGAAGACGGTACTACCTGCTTTCTGTTAGCACCGAATGTTGGGCGGCCCTCACCTAACCCGACATCCCATATTGTGCCAGTGGCTTCGGGCGGGGTATTGCATAGAAAATAACGTGGGGGGGGGGGGGTGTACAAGCCTCACCCTAGTGCGAGGAAATGTGACTTAAAGTCTAAATGTCATGGCAGGGAAGACTAGGCCCTACGCCTTGGTTGTCAGCTTGCTTAGGACAGAAGCTCCGACAAGCGGACAGTTAGAGCATTGCTTGACTAATCCGGCAGCTTCTACAGCTTGTCTTGTTCCAGACTTATTGATGTTACCTTTCCTCTGGAGTAAACTAGACAGGCCGAGAGAGGAATCATGCTGCATGGGCAACACATGGTCTCTACATTCAGCCCATACTTTGTTTTATGGAGAGGCAAAAATCCAGTTTTACAAACTATCGTCTGTCAATACGGCAATGTGCCAGTCAGTCAATTAATGATGGGATCTGTATAACAGACTTGTTTACTATTTAACTAATTAATGATGCTTGTCCAGTCAGGTCTTAGTCAGATATGACTGAGCTACCGTATAACAGTAGACGGTACTACCTGGTTTCTGTTAGCGCCGAACGTTGGGCGGCGCTTACCAAACCCGACACCCCACATTGTGCCAACGGCTTCGGGCGGAAGAGCGCAATTGGGAGGGTACAAGCCTTACCCTGGTGCGAGGAAATGCAAGCTAAAGACAAAATTGTCATGGCAGGGCAGACCAGGCCCTAAGCCTTGGTTGGCGACTGGTCTAGGATCGAAGCTCCGACAGGCGGACAGTTAGAGCATTGCTTTGCTGATCCGGCAGCTTCTGCAGCTTGTCTTGTTCCAGATGTAGGGGTGTTACCTTTCCTCTGGAGTGAACTAGGCAGGCCGAGAGAGGGATCATGCTGCATGGGCAACACATGATCTCTATATTTTAGCCCAGGCTTTGTGCTATGGAGAGGCAATAACTCCATCCCTGGTCTTAACTGGTCTCGGAATCAAAGCGAGAGGCAACTGTTACGGGTTATAAGTCCTTGTCAGTTGGCGTAGACATGGGGCGCCACGCGTTGCCTCTGACGGTGGGAGACACCTATAGGTGTCACTGATCAGCTACCGCCCGCCTCAAGCTGGGCAGCCCCCAGCCAATTGGGTGCTGATCCGCCACAGCCTGCCTGCTTCAATGGGTGCTTGGGGCTAGGACAAAATCTGAATCGCAGGCTGTAAAACCAATGCACCAGGTACAAACAAAAATATAAATAGAAACCTCAAGCTACGGCTTGCAACCTGGAACGTGAGAACCATGTGTCCAGGATTTTCCACTGACTTGACCAATATTGACGATGTGAGAAAAATGGCTGTGATTGATGCTGAACTCAATCGTCTTAACATTGATATTGCTGGCCTGCAGGAGACTCGCCTCGCTGAGGAAGGGTCACTCAGGGAAAACAACTACACCTTTTTCTGGAAGGGTAAAGGGCAGGCAGAAAAAAGGCAACACGGTGTGGGCTTTGCAGTGAAGAATTCGCTACTGGGAATGATTGAAATTCCAGCAGGAGGAAATGAAAGACTATTATCCCTGCGCTTGGCAACCTCTTGTGGGTTTGCCACCATTATTACTGCATATGCACCGACACTCGATTCCTCTGATGATGTGAAGGATTTGTTCTATGAGGAGTTAGACTCTGTGATCAAGGCAGTTCCAAAATCCGACTACATTTATATGCTCGGTGATTTCAATGCTCGTGTGGGCAAGGACTCGAGTTCATGGCCAGTGTGCCTTGGAAAATACAACATCGGTCGCATGAATGAAAATGGGCAAAGGCTGCTGGAGCATTGCACCAGTAATGACCTATGTATTACAAACTCTTTTTTTAAAACAAAAGAGATGCATAAGGTCACATGGAAACATCCAAGATCCGGCCATTGGCACCAGCTGGACTTCATCATCACACGGAGACAACATCTGAACCATATATCATTGACTCGTAGTTACCACAGTGCTGACTGTGATACGGATCATTCTTTGGTTGTTGCAAGGGTTAGACTGAGACCAAAGAGAATCTACACAGCTAAACACAAATCTAGCCCCAGGATTAATATTATTAACACTCATGATCCTGAAAAGTGCTTTCAGTTTCAACAGCAACTTGAAGACGCTTTCACTGATACACCAGAAAATTGTACAGTAAATGATAAATGGAATAAACTTAAGGAAACTCTTTGTAAAACTGCCGTAAAGGTTTACGGCACTGTGGATCATAAGAGGCAGGACTGGTTTGCGGCCAACAGCGAGACTCTGCAGCCCTTGATTGATAAGAAGAAGAAAGCTCTCTTAAGAAACAAGGAAAGACCAACGCGTAACACTCTGAGTGAGCTAAGGCAAGCTAGGAAGGATGTGCAAAAGGCTGCCAGGCAGTGTGCAAATGATTATTGGATCAAGTTATGTGAGTCCATTCAAATCGCAAGTGATAAGGGAGACATAAGAAGCATGTATGAAGGAATAAAGAAAGCCTGTGGTCCAGTGATCAAAAGAAGTGCACCATTGAAAACCTTGACTGGAGAAGTCATCACTGATAAGAAACAGCAGATGGACAGATGGGTAGAGCACTATTTGGAGCTTTACTCAAGTGAGACCAAACTAGCGGATAATGCCCTCAACGCCATAGAGGCTCTACCAACTCTTGACCACCTGGACACACTTCCCACCATAACAGAAGTTAAGTGTGCTATAAATGAACTTGCATCTGGCAAGGCTCCAGGTAAGGATGGGATTCCAATAGAGGTTATCAGGAGTGGGCAAGACACACTCACTATACAGATCCACCAGCTAATAGAGCTATGCTGGCGTGAAGGACAAGTCCCACAGGATTTCAAAGATTCAAGCATCATAACACTGTACAAGAACAAGGGGGATCGGAGCGACTGCAACAACTATAGGGGTATCTCACTTCTGTGTATTGTTGGAAAAGTATTTGCCAGAATTGTTCTGCGCAGACTTCAAGTCCTAGGAGATCAAGTCTACCCCGAATCACAGTGTGGCTTTCGACAGAACCGGTCTACCACTGATATGATATTCTCATTGCGACAAATGCAAGAAAAATGCCGTGAACAGAATCAACCACTGTTTATTGCCTTCATCGACCTCACAAAGGCATTTGATTTGGTCAGTCGTGAGGGTCTGTTCAAGGCACTAAAGAAGATTGGCTGCCCACCAACTCTTCTGTCTATTGTGGAATCATTCCACACAGGCATGAAGGGTATAATCAAGTTTGATGGTGCAACTTCTGAAGAATTTGAAATCAAGAGTGGAGTTAAGCAAGGTTGTGTACTAGCTCCCATCCTCTTTGGAATATACTTTTCACTTCTACTGAAATATGCATTTCGTGATCAGGATGGTGGTATATACATTCACTCACGCTCAGATGGCGGCCTCTACAATGCTCAGAGATTGAAGGCCAAGACCAAAATTAGGAGGGTACTGATCAGAGAGTTGATTTTTGCAGATGATGCTGCAGTTACGACCCACTCTGAGGAAGAATTGCAATGTCTACTATCTGCATTCTCCAATGCTTGTTCTGAATTTGGTTTAACAATTAGCAAAAAGAAGACACAGATTATGTCACAAGGTGCACATGGGGTACCATCAATCTTTATTGACGACGCCGAACTAGAGATAGTAGACCATTTTACATATCTAGGATCGGTGGTAAATAGCAAATTATCCCTAGATCAGGAAATCAACATCCGGATTGGTAAGGCAGCAACAACAATGAACAGGTTAAGAAAAAGAGTCTGGGAGAACAGGAAGCTTACTGCCAAAACAAAAGTCCTTGTCTACCAAGCCTGTGTCCTTAGTACTCTTCTCTATGGCAGTGAAACCTGGACAACTTACTCACACCAAGAGAACAATTTAAACAGCTTTCATATGCGGTGTCTGCGAAGAATTCTTGGTATTAAGTGGCAAGACAAAATCACAAATACTGAAGTATTGGAAAGATCAGGTTGTGTGACAGTTTATTCCATGCTCAGTCTTCGTAGACTTAGATGGATAGGACATCTTAGGCGGATGGATGATGGTAGAATACCAAAGGATATCTTTTTTGGTGAATTACAGATGGGTAAGAGATCTCAGGGTCGGCCTCTACTACGATACAAAGATGTGTGTAAGCGGGACATGATTGATACAGGCATTGATAATGCACATTGGGAGCAAGTCGCCGCTGAACGTGTTGCATGGAGGGCAAATATCAGAAATGGAATAAAGTCAAAGGAGAAAATTATTGCAGAAAAGTCACACACCAAGCGTTTGAGACGTAAGATGGTGCATGATGGTGGAAATGACCACGTGCTCACATGCACCCACTGTGAACGGACATTTACAGCGCAAATTGGCCTTATCAGTCACACTCGCTACCGCCATAGTTAAGAGTTATTATGCCTTTTTAAAGCACAAACTATCGTCTGTCAAGACGGCAAGGTGCCAATGAAATGAATTAATGATGGTATCTGCATAGCCGTCGTGTTTACCATTTAACTAATTAATGATGGGATCTGTGTAGCAGAAGTGTTGACCATGTAACTAATTAATGATATGTTCTATATAGTAGAAGTGTTTACCATTTAACTAATTAATTATGGGATCTGTATAATAGACATGTTTACCGTTTAACAAATTAATGATGGAATCAATATAGCAGACATGTTTACCATTTAAGTAATACATGATGGGATCTGTATAGCAGACGTGTTTACCATGTAGCTAATTAATGATGGTATCTGCATAGCTGAGCCGGCTGCCTGGCCGAGGGGTTAGCAGCTTTCTCCGTTAATCCCAAATACTCTCGTAGTCAACGTGAGCGGACGAGAATTAGAAGAGGTTCGAGTCGCGCCAGTGACTTATGAGAGTATGGAGCCGGTCGCTCAGAAAGTCGTGGCGTGCTGATGAGCGTAATCTAGCCTAGGAATCAACATACAGCTGAAAGATGCTGGTGTTGACCGCAATATCCTGAAACAGGATGGAAACGCGGGGGAAAAAAATCTGCATAGCTGGCGGGTTTACCATTTAACTAATTACTGATGGGATTTGTATAGCAGAAGTGTTGACCATTTAACTAATTAATGATATGAACTGTATAGTGTTTACTATTTAATTAATTAATGATAGAATCTGCAAGAAGACGTGTTTACCATTTAACTAATTAGTGATGGGATATGTATATCAGACGTGTTTACCATTTAACCAATTAAAGTTGCGATATGTAGAGCAGACATATTAAACATTTAAATAATTATTTATGGGATCTGCATAGTAGACGTGTTTACCATTTAAGTAATTAATCATGGACTAATTATATCAGACGTGTTTACCTTTTAACCAATTAATGATGGAAATGTATAACATACGTGTTTACCATTGAACCAAGAAATGATGCGATCTGTAGAGTAGATGTGTTTGCCATTTAACTAATTAATGTTGAGGTCTGTATAGCTCCCGTGTTTACCTTTTAACCAATTAATGATGGAATCTGCATAGCCGATGTGTTTACTATTTAACTAATTAATGATGGGAACTGTATAGCAGACGTGTTAACCATTTATCTAATTAATGATGAGGGTTTAAATAGTAGACATATTTACCATTGAACTAATTGGTGGTGGGATCTGTATGACAGGCGTGTTTACCATTTAACTAATTAATTATGGGATATGCTGGTCTCCTTGGTCAAGGTCTTAGCAGCTTTCTTCGTAACCCCGAATACTCTCGTGGTTGACGTGAGCTCACGAGAATTGGAAGCGGTTCGAGTAGCTCCAGTGATTTATGAGAGTATGGAGCCGGTCGCTCAGAAAGTCGTGGCGTGCTGAGCATAATCTAGCCTAGGAATCAACATACAGCTGAAAGATGCTGGTGTTGACCGCAATATCCTGAAACAGGATGAAAACGCGGAAAAAAAATATGGGATATGTATAGGAGACATGTTTACCATTTAACTAAGTAATTATGGGATGTGTATAGAAGACTTTTTCACCATTTAACTAATTAATGATGGGATATGTATAGCAGACGCGTTTACCATTTAACTAGTTAATTATGAGATATGTTTAGAAGATGTGTTCACCATTTAACTAAATAAAGATGGGGTGTGTATAGCAGACGTGTTAACCATTTAACTAATTAATGAGAGAATCCTCGGTAGCGTAGTGGCTAGACACTAGCTTGTCGGCTTTATGATCATAGTTCCAAACGCAATGGAGCGAATTCGAATTAACATGATGTCTTTCCAGGTCTACGCTGCCTAGAATAGGTATTGGGAAATGTCTTCGGAAGTAAAGGTGAGCGGCATGATACTGCCCATATCATCCACGGAGTGCTGATTGGCCTAAACATGTATGCTTAGAGCCATATTTCTAATGAGACTTAAGATATGTTAAAAGGCCCTGCATTTACTAATGTTCTAATTAATTGTTAATAGTTTGCTCCTTAAGAATCAACATCATATCATCTCGGAGAAACGAATAACGTTGCGTTTTCTCTGTCCCCAAATGTCACATGATGTAGCTGCTGATGGGACAACTAAGTCAGAGATTTTACACATACCCCAGTCGTCGTCTCATACGCCCCACCTTAACTTACTCAGTTTTGTTTTTCCATATCCTATTTACAGGCCATTGCAGTGAACACAAGCATGTTTTCAGTTGCTGTTGATGTCTCGGCAAGTTTTACGTTCAGTAGTTTGCCTTTGATATCTGAACGACCGGCTCACATACCTTTCCGTAAGAAACCAACGTGATGCGACCCGTTGCCGAATCTCGCGCAGCTGTGTGTCGTACGTACATCGTCCTTAACCCTTTTGCCAGGGAGTCCGGCAACAGATGCAATGTTGAAGGATAATATATCGCCAAATGTGACCTCCAATATAGACGGACGGACGATATATTGCTGTATCTTGTTGGTATGTTATTTGTTTTGTTTCGTGATTTCTTCGACAATTTCAATGCTCAGTGTACAGAAATTTACATTATAATACTTGTTCATTTGATTGAGTACCATGTTTGGTCCACACGTACATTTCTGTTCGGCGCAGAATCAATTAATGAAACAACACTTACAATCACACGCAATAGTGCTTACATATGAGTGATATCATACCGGTTGTCGTGTGTCACCTAGCCCTCTTCATAGGCAGCGTTTAAAATGTCTCCCTTTCCCATCGTGCCCATCGTTAGTTGTTCAAATTCTAGTCAACAGATACGTTCGCTCGTTGCTTTCCACACCAGGATGAGACATAGATATACTTTGTATACTTTGTCGGTCTCCTGTTGCCTCTTTTCCCACTGGTATGTCCAGTAATCACGTTGTTTTCCAACGCATCTCTACTGACAACCTGACCAAAGAAAGATATGTTTCTTTCTTATAGTTGTATATAATGTTGCATTTGCAGTCACCTCTTGCAGGCAATCATTGTTAGTTACTATGGCAGCCCAAGTTATTCGCAACATTCGTTACAGGAGCCACATATCTGTTGCTTTATGGTGTCTCCTAGTTTCTTCATTCACGATTTGTGATTCACTGTCCTACAGTAATACATACGATATATAAGCTTATGTTGTAACAAAGTAAAGATAGTATGATAAGATATATTGCATTCTGAGAGACAAGGTGTACGTCTTTATTCTGAAAAGGACACTATCAAATATCAGCTATACTTGACATAAGAGAGGATGGGGTTGGGGTGGAATCATATATTTATAGACTCTCACTACAGAAATAGAAAGAGGATGCAGACATGTCATCGCAGTTCTTATACACAACCTATGCACATAAAACGCACAAAGGAAATTCCTGTTTTTAGAAACAAACTATAAGAGAATGAAAGTGATTAAGAACCACTTTTGACAATAAAGAAGCACTGAAAGCTTGCCCTGTTTAGACATACAATGCTAGACACACAAAGGCACACCCCCAGAGAACAGCTTAGAGAAAATGGTTAAGAGGAAGGCAGATAAATCCTGTACTGATAACATTCGCGATTGAACAGGATGTACTGCTTCACACTTCTGCACTCTTTAGGCGACATAAAACAGCAAGGACATGTGATTGCTGATGCTTCCAACATAGCAACCACGCAAGGTTTCGGCATGTGTGAACGAGTGAGATTCAAACGTATATCTCTTTTGCAGGTTTGCAGGTTACAACTAACATCATACCGTTTTGACTTAACGTTCAGCGATGTAATTGCTGAAAAATACGTACCTAAAAGACTTACATCAACCGAATCCTTGAATCCTTGTTTAACAAAACAGACAATGTTGACTACGTTTGCGCACGTACCAAAGAATGCAATAATCTGGCAGATTCCAGCTAACAATATCCAGTTGAGAATAGATACTGTTCTTGGGCTAAGTAAAACTGTTATCTCAGAGTCTTCCCCAGAAGTACCCATGCCCGTTTTGGGGAGATCTGAAGCAACGCCTGTCTCCATGATGTTTAGGGATATTTTTGTCAAAGTGTATGAGTCAACAGTCAAATTTGGTTTTCTAGTACATCTATGTTAACATTAAACGAAATAAGACTGGAAAGTATTCATGGAAGTAATTAATATAGTAAAAGGGAAAATTAAAACATAAGAGTTATCTGATTGTGAAAGAGTAGTAATCCTCCTCTCCAACTTGGCTAATTCAATTAAGGCTTGGGCCCCCTCCCCTTACCCTCGCTATCGCCCTGACGCGCCATATTGGCAAGACGTTTTCATCCACCACAAACGGTCATTGGCGGCGCATGACCGCAGAGGTCGACTTCGGAATTGTCCGGGTCTCGGGTGATCACTACCTTGTGGTGTTTCTACCCCTCTGTTGCGACCCTGTTGGTTGCCATGTTCTTACTTGGTGGGGTGACTACCGGGTCAGCTCGAGACCATACATGTCTTTTCTGTCTCAGTTTGAGGTGGCTATGTTTCGGTCTTATTGTGAGGTTTCGGTCTGACTGAAGTTGCTTGTTCTTAGCGCGGGGTGTCACTCTTTATTGTTTTCGAAAAAGCGATAGAAACAAATACATCTGTCGGATATTTTAGAAAGCTATATCCTAAATATATGTGAACACAATAGCTTTCAAATGGTATATTGTCAAGTAAGTCCGCTAATATTTATTTGTGCCCTCTACTTCTCTAAGTACTGAGAAACATACGTATATTTATTTTTCTTGCTGGCATGTATACGTTATATATCTACTGTAATTTTCACCGAATTAAATATACACATGATTAATTGAGATTGAATGTTCTAACCACAAAGGTGGACATTTTACAAGAACATTTTCTAAATCGTTTTTCGTGTCTGTCGATTTAAATTGTACGCTCTAGTAGAAATGTATTCTAATATAATATAATAAGTAATATAATATAATATAATATAATATAATATAATATAATATAATATAATATAATACATAACAATTTTAGTATGAAACTTCTATTTGGATCGATTTTTTTTTCTAATAATGCTGTTTGCTCTAGCACGCCTTTTATTTCGGGTGCACATGACACAGACTAATGGCGCTGATATCAGTGCCGTGTTTACGCTACAGCCGTACTACAAATTTTACATTATTGTACAAACACTGTATTAATGTAATTGCAGTGTAATTCAAGTCAATATGTTGGTAATCTTGCAGTGACATTGTACAATCTGTCGATCTGGAGACTTGTATGATAATGCAAATTGCGATAGTATTTGATACTGCATACTGTGTATAGAGGTAAATATGGTTGGTAGATATGTATTATTGTGATATGGAGTTGATGGAGGGCAGTGGATAGCAAGTTTGCCGGATTGCCTGGTTTTCATGAGATCGAATCCCCTTCGAGGCATAGATATGTTTATATATTACTAACTATAGACTCCAAAGTCGAACCCGTGAGTCACACGACATGATTTCAAAAGTAAAGGAGAACCGGGGTAATTTGAACAATATCACCTATCCACTGCCAATTGGTCTAAAATGTGGGTGTAAAGACATCTACTCAATATGACTTGAAAATGGGTTCGTTTCTTTAAGTTCTTCTCCATGTGGAATTAGCCATTATTTACATCGACCAGTTAACAAACAAGTCATGTAGCAGGGAGCTGCTGTGAAGTGCTAGGACCATCACATATTGTTGAGCTGACCGCACGTGAAGTGCTAGGACCATCACACATCGTTGAGCTGACCGCACGTGAAGTGCTAGGACCATCACACATTGTTGAGCTGACCGCACGCCCGAATAGGTAGTAAATATATTACTCCCGTAGCGATCATCCAGAGTTAACATCAATTGCCCGTTCTATCGAGCTCATGCCAATGTAGCTTTCTAACCATAATACTAACGAAACCGCTCATATACCAACGCCTATGCAAGTGGGCAGTCATATGCTTCATGTGGTTTCAGAGGCTTATAGTGGGCACGGACGATATCAATGTATGAGTACTCCTTGCTAGCTACTTAGGACAGCCATACCTGTATGGAAAC
The DNA here is from genome assembly GCA_963921405.1 of Cepaea hortensis. Taxonomy (NCBI): domain Eukaryota; kingdom Metazoa; phylum Mollusca; class Gastropoda; order Stylommatophora; family Helicidae; genus Cepaea; species Cepaea hortensis. The sequence goes on along the minus strand of OY992881.1, from coordinate 102,983,551 downwards.
TGCACTCGCATAAATTAAAGTGTTAACTTATGATAAACAAAACATGTAGTATTATTCCCTTTATAACTAGATAAGACCAGGAAATGGGAGTAATTTAATACGTGTCCTGCTGTAATACCCATCTTCTTGGCCTAGGAATTAAACGACTTTCTCCGTAATCCTGTTTATCCACGTAGGGTAACGCAGCCCGCGATAATTGGTGGCGGTTCTCACCGCGTTAGTGACTTACGTGATAAGTGAGCCGGCCGCTCAGAAAGCAATGGCAAACTACTAAGCGTAACCTTGCCAAGAAATCAACAACAGCGGTAAAATGCTGGTGTTGACAGCTATGTCCTGTAAAGGATATGCCCAAAAAAAAATTAAAAAATTGCTGTAATGGAACTTCCAACGATGTGTCTGTATTATGGTGTTCACTGAGGTTCTGGTGTCTTCACTCGGCAATGTCCACGGGTCGAATACGCGGTTGCTAATTGACATCGTGGCCATAGTAACCATATATTAACGTTTTTTTTTTTAAATTAGATATTGCTTGGGTTATGATTGTTTGTCTATGATGTTCCGTTAAAGCAGGCCCACGCTTCATTTTCCTGCGTTGGTTTGTCGAGCGAGCCTTTCCGGTTCCTACACAGTATGAACCTTTTTCAGCAACATCGCCAAGTCGTTATAGCGATCGAGTTCTTGGCTATCCTTTCAGGCGCACTGGTATAAATACATCGAACTCGTAGTTGGTTGGAAAACAGACAATAATTTCTTTTTACCTCTATTTGTGTTTACCTAAATGTTAAAAAATACAATCAATAAAAATAAATTAAACAAAAACTCTACTATTGAGCAAGCACACAGGGTGACTTATCACCGCTAGAAGTGGTCAACTTGCTAGGATTGTTCCCGACTTGTAAGCTGCTGTGTTCTATGGGAAATTAAGGCAAAGTGGTCAGTCATCTCAACGGGCTGGTGAATTCCTTGTATCGTTCCGTTAGCTAGACATATGATAAACAACACAGATGTGCTACGTGTGTTCTGTTAGCTAGACATATGATAAACACCACAGATGTGCTACGTGTGTTCTGTTAGCTAGACATACAATAAACAACACAGATGCGCCACGTGTGTTCCGTTAGCTAGACATATGATAAACAACACAGATGTGCTACGTGTGTTCTGTTAGCTAGACATATGATAAACAACAAAGATGTGCTACGTGTGTTCTGTTAGCTAGACATACAATAAACAACACAGATGCGCCACGTGTGTTCCGTTACCTAGACATATGATAAAAACCACAGATGTGCTACGTGTGTTCTGTTAGCTAGACATATGATAAACAACACAAATGCGCCACGTGTGTTCTGTTAGCTAGACATACAATAAACAACACAGATGCGCCACGTGTGTTCCGTCAGCTAGACATATGATAAACAACACAGATGTGCTACGTGTGTTCTGTTAGCTAGACATATGATAAACAACACAGATATGCTACGTGTGTTCTGTTAGCTAGACATATGATAAACAACACAGATGTGCTACGTGTGTTCTGTTAGCTAGACATACAATAAACAACACAGATGCGCCACATGTGTTCTGTTAGCTAAACATACAATAAACAACACAGATGCGCCACATGTGTACTGTTAGCTAGACGTGTGATAAACAACTCAGATGCGCCACATGTGTTCTGTTAGCTAGACATATGATAAACAACACAGATGTGCCACATGTGTTCTGTTAACTAGACATATGATAAACAACACAGATGTGCCACATGTGTTCTGTTAGCTAGACATATGATAAACAACACAGATGTGCCACATGTGTTCTGTTAGCTAGACATATGATAAACAACACAGATGCGCCACATGTGTTCTGTTAGCTAGACATATAATAAACAACACAGATGCGCCACATGTGTTCTGTTAGCTAGACATATGATAAACAACACAGATGTGCCACATGTGTTCTGTTAGCTAGACATATGATAAACAACACAGATGCGCCACGTGTGTTCTGTTAGCTAGACATACAATAAACAACATAGATGCGCCACATGTGTTCTGTTAGCTAGACGTGTGATAAACAACATAGATGCGCCACATGTGTTCTGTTAGCTAGACGTGTGATAAACAACACAGATGCGCCACATGTGTTCTGTTAGCTAGACATATGATAAACAAAACAGATGCGCCACGTGTGTTCCGTTAGCTAGACATATGATGGTGAAGTGGTCAAGCCGTTTGACTCGTGCTCCGAAGGTTGTGGGTTCGATTCCGGGCCGCGTCCTTCGGTTTACGAGTTAAATGTTTCGGAGACTCCTGTGGGTCGCCGCTAAAAGCTACGGAGTTCGTGCTTTGTGCGACGGTTTCCGTGCTGCGGAAAGAGACCAAGCCATATGGGATAAAACCCAGTGCAATGAAGTCAACCCTGTCGACTTTTAAGCGACTTTTTTATGATAAACAACACAGATGTGCCACATGTGTTCTGTTAGCTAGACATATGATAAACAACACAGATGCGCTACGTGTGTTCTGTTAGCTAGACATATGATAAACAACACAGATGCGCTACGTGTGTTCTGTTAGCTAGACATATGATAAACAACACAGATGCACCACATGTGTTCTGTTAGCTAGACATATGATAAACAACACAGATGCGCTACGTGTGTTCTGTTAGCTAGACATATGATAAACAACACAGATGCGCTACGTGTGTTCTGTTAGCTAGACATATGATAAACAACACAGATGCGCTACGTGTGTTCTGTTAGCTAGACATATGATAAACAACACAGATGCGCCACATGTGTTCTGTTAGCAAAGTAATTAGCTTGTGTTACTGTTATTGGTGCTGTTGACCTCAGAAGTTATGTTATGTGTCTTTATTGTTTATACTCATTGTGACATAACGTCGCATTAATCCACATCCCCAGTCCCCAATACATTTCTCAAATACTTTATAATTATCAACGGAGTCCCTCCTGATAGCATATTTATTTTTATACGGAATGTTCGAGAACTGGGCGGGGTATGCCAAAGGCGCAAGCTATCATTTGATTGGTTAATGCCAGGCTAGGAATGCCAAGATCCATCCTAATAGTTGTAGTTTGGAATCCATCTGGACCGGTTGTGTTTCCAAGATGTGGTGCTATTTTCAGCCTTAAGTAATTTCCTCTGAATCAGGTACGCCTTTAATCATTGTTAAAATTGTGTGGCTATGCCTAGTGAAATAGAAGAATAACAATGTATTGGTATGAGAAATGTAAAATTTAAATGAATGCTTCATTGAGATGTTTTTGCTGAATGTGATTCCTGTCAGGCTGACGTGTGTAAACCACTGATACTTCATGACTATGCCTATCATTCATAAGCTATGGAAATTTTACGGTATGCTCGTTGTCTGTATATCACTCTCAGAGCCTATCTGCATTATTATGCCTCATAGAACTTCCCTGTAAATGCATATCATCGCACACTCTTGATTGACTGTAGTAATCATATTGAGAGTCTACGTCTTATCATTTCTGTGGTCAGAATGTGTGATGTAACATGTAATCTTTTCCCTGTAAATGCTGAGACTGTTTGAAGGAGTGAGATGTGTGTTCTATGAGTACCATCTTATTTGAAAAGAAAGACGCCTTATTATATTCATATGTTTGCCTAACGCGCTTTCCCGCCAGAACAACACAATTCCGGTGAGTAGCTGGTGGCTATTTTTCGTTCATGAGAATTCCCAAAGGCCATCTTTGGGATTTGCCTTGAATGCACTTTATCTCTGAATGAGGCACTTGTTCCTTTGCAACATTGATTGGTTTTCGAACTACGTTCAGTAAAGGACAATATATGTTTAAACCTTGGCTATGTTTGTTGAATATAGATCTGGTGGCTCCGGTAATGATTCAGGGAGAATAACATGTTTTTCATGTGTGTATTGTTTCACATGTGAATATTGATTATGATCATTGCCTCACCTGCTGTGGAAAATATACTAATGTTACCCAGTAGGGATAGAGCGAATGATGTATTGGTGATGTATGATAGCACTTGTGAATTGAGTCTAGTCGGAGAGAGGGGAGGACTGGCAGTGCAGAGTCAGTGCGGAATGGATAGGACGTCCATGTAACTTAGTAACACCAGTGGTCTGGCCACTGGGTATTTGCCATTTGTCACATTATATTACATATTGCCTATTGCAGTAGTAAAGGATACCTGTTTCCCATCTGTCTCATATCTGCCTCATGAAGTTGATTCAGCAGGTCCGTCTCATGAAATCTACGTCATGATACTTGTCTCATGGTATCTGTCTCATCATGCAGTCGTATGCTGCCTGTCTCATGAAGAATGCCTTGTGATGTCTGTCATATAAGGCCCAAGACTCTTGTGGTCTGGGTGGTGAGTATTATGAATATATATATACAGGTACATTATCATGCTGATGATTGTGTAATGATGTCCTCAAATCAGCAAGACATCTCAGTGTCTAACACAAATATGGGGTGAATATTGAAAATATATCACCTACTGCCATCTGAGTGGAATACACTCCATCACCAGTATGAGGGGATTGATGCCTGAGCAGCACCCTCCTTTCTCCTCCCCATTTCAATGAATTTCCCTTTGTGTTTGTTGATTATGACAATTGATTTTCATACGATTGTATAGCAAAGTCTTTTTGTTTGTTTGTATTAACAGAGGAAGGGAATGCTGGAGAGGCCTTTTTATTCGGGACACCCAACCGGGAGTCTCAGACTCGAACCTTGACTCCTTAGAGGAGAACTTCAGGGACCTACACAGGTGGTCTTCAGGACATTGTGATCTACGGGAACGAAGCTCTACCTTTCCATAGCAGGAGGAGTGGGACTCACCTTATTTATTGACCCCAGGTGTCAGCTTCACAGGCAGTCTAGTCATTACCAAGGTTTCTTTATAAACTTATTTCTTCAGAGATTGTTTCACCGGAGGAGGGATTCTTGTTTGGGATATTGCATGAGGTGACTGCTACATGGGACCTTCCCTAACACCGCTACTGGTGGCTTCAGGATTATCACGGACCATAACAGTGGTTATTTACTTGTGTATTGCCCAGTACTTGTGACTTTCTTTTCCTCAGTGAACATTGTAGAAATACTATAGAAATTAGATAAGTTAGTAGATGAAGGAGGAGTTTTTGGAGATGTGTGTGAACTGTGAGTTAGAGGAGAGATGTTATTCTTTTTTGGGTTGGGAATCTGCTGGTTGTTTGGGGAGGAATCCGGGTGTTGTCACTTACGTATATTCATGCTGTCAAGGTCTCACATCCGAGGTTGCGACGCGTTGTCTGTACCAACGCCAGACACCATAACAACACGCAACCCTGAGTAATGCTAGACACGACAGAGAGAACGCGGCGTCTTTGCCGACGCCTGGATAGGTAGCCACGCACAGCAATTGAGTTCACCCCGTGAACCGTGCAGGGGACACCAGCTGACGTGTGCGTGTAAGCGTGTAGGACGCCAGAACTGGCAGACGGGCTCAGATCGTTGAAGGGACAGGTCTCAAGGGAATGCGAGTTGAGTTTGAATCTGCCTTGAGAGCTAGCCTGTACGACAGTGGAAGACTGAGTCGAATGCTTGTATAGTTTAACTGTAATTGAGATGTTTATTGCTTGCATGTATTATTATGTATTGTAGTGATCTTGTTCGTGTTGAAATGATGGCTATAGATTGTCAGTGCGCGATGTTTGTGCGATAATTAATGCAACGCGTCAATAAAGCGTGTGAATAATACTTTCGGATATTCACTTCGTGTGATTTGATAGTTTGATATTACTTCACACTTGCCAGAAAACGAGCTACTTGTCTTGTGTTATGCAAGACTCTGACACATGCATATATGTATTTTGAAGTGTATGATATATAAGGTGGAACGTGGGTCTTTACTGGACCCCACCATTCCCAAATAAAGGAAAGGGAGATTAAAGGCTGTTGTTGAGACTATTCCATTGTGAGTGTTCTGTCTCTTTGTTGTGGGAACATTTCATGTTGAATGTCCTATTCAACTGGTGTTGATGTCAGAGAATGCTGAAGGTTCTGTTCAGATGTTGTTCAGTGCATTTCATTGTGAATGTCTTGTCCAGCTGTTGTGAGATCATTTCATTGTGAGTGTCTTGTTCAACCGTTGTTGAGTACAGCCCTTGTGAATGTTATGTGCAACTATGTGAAAATTTTCCATTGTTGATGTTTGGTCATCTATTGTTGAGTCCAGAAGTCCAATTGTCAAATTGTCAAGTGTCACTTGTGATACAATTTAATGTTAGATCCACATGAGGTTGGCAGAAAGCATACAGTTAACAATATTGGGGAGGGAAAATGTTCCTCCGTTCCGTGGCGAATTCCCAGGATCTCTCTCTCTCTCTCTCTCTCTCTCTCTCTCTCTCTCTCTCTCTATATATATATATATATATATATATATATATATATATATATATATATATATATATATATATATGCCTTATAGATGAACTTTTCATTCTAGAAATTCTGTGTATACACTTAAACTTTGTCTAAGATATGCACAGTGGGGGTTGCGAGCCAGATTATATTGTTGCTCTTAAGGGCAGCGTGGGAATGATTTTCATCTTAGTAGTGATGCCCTGGACAACGTGCTATATCAAT